>JBBDGP010001876.1:1672500-2087500 GCA_037952835.1 Lithobates septentrionalis | reverse complement strand
TGTTAATGTGTTTACAAACTTTACATATTACAAAGGCTTCTGTGAATGGGGGGAAGGAGGGGAGGGGCGGCTATAGCAGTTCCAGGGATTTTGCCTTTGAAGGAACTGAGACCAAAGTGAGCAGTGTTTGAGCTCCAGACGTTATCTTCCTGGAGCACAATAAACCTGTCAGATGTGAAATTGTGAAATATAGAGATAAGTCTACGAGGTGGCAGGCACCTCATTAGACTTAACTCATGGAACAGGTATTATGGGGATTGATTCTTACTCTGTTTTTCTACCTCAATGTAATGTCCTCCATGAGCTCTTGAACCTCTCCTTTTCTACTTCACTTCCGTTTGTTTAAAATGAGTAGTGCATGTTAGTTGTGGTCATGTACACTGCTCTATGCACACTACAAATCCCATAGTCCAGGGGTGTCAAACTCAACTTCATTGTGGGCCGCTTTAGCATTATTGTTGACATAAAATGGCCGATTATATCTTTACGACTATATAAAGTTATGCAGGGCTTTTTTTTCTCAGAGAACATTTGCAGGAACTCAACTATGCCCCCAACCCCCCCCCCCCCCCCCCTGCTGAACCACATTGAACAGTGGGTGTGGGAGAAGTGCCAAGAGTCCAATACGTACAAAGTTTAGGGATGCACTACGTGGAGAGTGCAGAGTTTAGGGATGCGCTACATGGAGAGTGCAGAGTTTAGGATTGCGCTACGTGGAGAGTGCAGAGTTTAGGGATGCGCTACGTGGAGTGCAGAGTTTAGGGATGCGCTACGTGGAGAGTGCAGAGTTTAGGGATTTGCTACATCGAGAGTGCAGAGTTTAGGGATTTGCTACGTGGAGTGCAGAGTTTAGGGATGCGCTACGTGGAGTGCAGAGTTTAGGGATGCGCTACGTGGAGAGTGCAGAGTTTAGGGATGCGCTACGTGGAGAGTGCAGAGTTTAGGATTGCGCTACGTGGAGAGTGCAGAGTTTAGGATTGCGCTACGTGGAGAGTGCAGAGTTTAGGGATGCGCTACGTGGAGAGTGCAGAGTTTAGGGATGCGCTACGTGGAGAGTGCAGAGTTTAGGGATGCGCTATGTGGAGAGTGCAGAGTGCAGGGACGCGCTACGTACAGAGTGCAGGGACGCGCTACGTACACAGTGCAGGGACGCTCTACGTACACAGTGCAGGGACGCGCTACGTACACAGTGCAGGGACGCGCTACGCACAGAGTGCAGGGACGCGCTACGTACAGAGTGCAGGGACGCGCTACGTACAGAGTGCAGGGACGCGCTACGTACAGAGTGCAGGGACGCGCTACGTACAGAGTGCAGGGACGCGCTACGTACAGAGTGCAGGGACGCGCTACGTACAGAGTGCAGGGACGCGCTACGTACAGAGTGCAGGGACGCGCTACGTACAGAGTGCAGGGACGCGCTACGTACAGAGTGCAGGGACGCGCTACGTACAGAGTGCAGGGACGCGCTACGTACAGAGTGCAGGGACGCGCTACGTACAGAGTGCAGGGACGCGCTACGTACAGAGAGCAGGGACGCGCTACGTACAGAGAGCAGGGACGCGCTACGTACAGAGAGCAGGGATGCGCTACGTACAGAGTGCAGAGTTTAGGGATGCGCTACGTACAGAGTTTAGGGATGCGCTGTGTACAGAGTGCATAGTTTAGGGATGTGATATGCAACGAGTGCAGAGTTTAGGGATGCGCTATGTACAGATTTCAAAGTTTAGGGATGCGCTACGTACAGAGTGCAGAGTTTAGGTATACACTATGTGCAGAGTTTAGGGATGCCCTGTGTAACGAGTGCAGGGTTTAGGGATGCGCTATGTACATATTTCAGCGTTTAGGGATGCGCTGTGTACAACAGAGTGCAGGGTTGAGCTATGTACAGCGTGCAGAGTCCAGGGGGGCGCTGTGTACAGAGTGCAGGGTTGAGAAGTGAGCTACATATAGAATGCAGGGTTTAGGGGTGTGCTACGTACAGATTTTAGAGTTTAGGGATGCGCTATGTACAGAGTGCAGAGTTTAGGGATGCACTATGTGCAGAGTTTAGGGATGCCCTGTGTACAGTGCAGAGTTTAGGGATAACCTGTGTACAGAGTGCAGAGTTTAGGGATGCCCTGTGTACAGAGTGCAGAGTTTAGGGATGCCCTGTGTACAGAGTGCAGAGTTTAGGGATGCCCTGTGTACAGAGTGCAGCGTTTAGGGATGCCCTGTGTACAGAGTGCAGAGTTTAGGGATGCTCTGTGCACAGAGTGCAGAGTTTAGGGATGCTCTGTGTACAGAGTGCAGAGTTTAGGGATGCTCTGTGTACAGAGTGCAGAGTTTAGGGATGCTCTGTGTACAGAGTGCAGAGTTTAGGGATGCTCTGTGTATAGAGTGCAGAGTTTAGGGATGCTCTGTGTACAGAGTGCAGAGTTTAGGGATGCTCTGTGTACAGAGTGCAGAGTTTAGGGATGCTCTGTGTACAGAGTGCAGAGTTTAGGGATGCTCTGTGTACAGAGTGCAGAGTTTAGGGATGCTCTGTGTACAGAGTGCAGAGTTTAGGGATGTGCTATGTACAGAGTGCAGAGTTCAGGGATGCGCTATGTACAACAGAGTGCAGGGTTGAGCTATGCACAGCGTGCAGAGTTCAGGGGTGCGCTGTGTACAGAGTGTAGGGATGAGAAGTGAGCTACATACAGAGTGCAGGATTTAGGGGTGTGCTATGTACAGAGTGCAGGGTTCAGCTCTCTTTCGCAGGCTGTCCACATCTCACCTCCACCCCTCCCCTCTGGGTGCAAGGGCCACATGAAACAGCCTGGCAGGCCAGATTCGGCCCGTGGGCCTTGTGTTTGACATGTGTCATAGTCAATTTCGGGAATGAGCAAGAGAGGGACCATTGAGAAGGAATATAACAAGGTGATCTAACAGGAAGTTAGATCACAGCAACGGAAAAAAAAAAAAAGAGATTCGGAGGAGGCTGAGAGCAAAAGAAGGGTTTTGTTTTTTTTTTTTAGAATTAAGAATACATACTTGAATAGATTTATTTTAAACAAAAGTTTAGTGTCCCTTTAAGTTCCTTCCAATAATAAATCCCCTAAATGTCACGGTCAATATTTGTACCAATATATCTGAACGCCCCTTGTCTACAGAATGCTCGCTGGCATTAACGTCGCCCAGGCTTTTAGAGAAAAAACTATTTTTTTTCCCACGTCGTGGGAAGTGTTATTTAAATAATAGCTTTGATCTGTCTTCTGACTCAGGTTTAATAACATCCACTGCACCACGTGTGGAATGTTCATGCTGCTTAATTACAAAGGAGTTGCAGCAATCTCCCGCTGAGCAAAGCTCCGCTGCTGCAAACCACTAAGCACCGGCCTTATGCAAGACACAAAAGATTCCATCGACTTGGGAACCGTCCTCTACACAATGAGACCCGACTCTTCCTTACAGCTATTACCTGCTGCAGCTATCCCATCCGTCTCATCGATCGTCCTCGATCAGGGTACAGGTACAAAAGGAGGCCCTCCATTCATTGTGTACTTACAGCAGTCTAATGGCATGAAACCCACAGGAAAAAAAAAAAAAAAAGAAACTCAAAACTCAGTTTTTAAAGTGGAACTTCACTCTCCCAATGTACATTGTTCACACCAAGCCTGCATCTGAATCGCACAGGAACACGCTGTACACTCCAAAGGAAGAATTGTGACCCATTGATGGTCTCAGTAGGAGGAATGGCGTCCAGTCATTGGTCTCAGTTGGTAAAAAAAGTGCCCCAAGGGCCAGATAAAGGCAAGCAAAGGGCCACACCCGGCCCCCACAGTTTGGAGACCACCGGTTTAGAGGATTCCTGATTGCCCTAAAATAGCGTTCAGGAGAGGGATCTTTGACCACAAAAAACTTTCAACATTGTTTTAGCACTTCAGCATTTATTTCATTGGCCAGAATAAATTAAAATTCTGGCCAATGAAATAAACAAACGCCCAAATGCCAAACTGGTTTGAAAAAATGCAGTTTGACAAATTTGCTTTGAATCTAAGCGCCAGCTAAAAAGTTAGCAGCCAGTTTTTTGCTTTTTTTAAACTAACAAATCTTATGGGTGGAACATGTAACATGTTTCCGAAGGTGAATTCCTTTAAACCCTTTCACTGCCAGAGCCAAACATTATAGGTTTTTTGAACGTTGACACCCTAGAGAATAAAATAGTGGTAGTTCCAATTTTTTATGTCACATGATATTACTGCAAAGGTCTAGGAAGAAAAAAAAAACCACACACATTAAAAGTTAATTTTAGGGGGCGCAAAACCCCAATTTTTTGATAAAACATAAAAGCCGAGGTTGTACCGAGTAAATAGATACCCAACACGTCAAACCTTAACCATGTCAGTACCCTTTATTTTTCATAATCGATGGTTTAAAAGCCCCCTATAAGTCATTCGTTTAGCATCACGAAAGAGGTCTGGTGCTTGAAATATTACTCTCATTACGGCGTGTATCACAATTGACGCTTTCATTCAAATGATGATGATTTTTTTTTGGCGACAGGTTCGCTTTAACGAAATATCCAGGGTCTAAAAGACCCCGCATGTCTCCCCTGTGCTCCACTTTAAATGGAAGTAAATCCATCCATAAAACAGTTTCATTTCCGGCACGTGCCGGAAATGTAACACCCCCATTGGTTGTGCTCTCAACCAAACTGTCAAATCATTTAATAGCTGGTGTCATAACTGATCACATGTGCAGCATCATGGCAGTTGAAGATTAAACAGAGGCAAAGATGGCAGCTTCCTTGCCTGAAAACGATAGGAGGGTTTACTTACACTTTAATGCAATGCAAATCGCACGACATTACATTCTTTCCCGGCCTTGATGGCCAGAGAAACGGTCAGCGGGGACCCCGAAATTACGTCATACATCACTTCCGGGTCAACTAGAAGGGGAGGAGAGCGGACGTGTGTCTGCTCTGCTCCCTCCCATTCTACCCAGTGGAACCCGATATGCCAGTCCCGGGGCTGCAGATGGGCAAGCGGAGCCCGGGATACATAGCAGGGGGGTGCACGCAGGGTGTGGGGAGAATTCAGGCGACAGGTCCAAACTTCTGGCCGTAATGGCGACCTGGTCCCTGGGGTTTGTGTAGCCCTGAGCTAAGGTATGTTTAGAACGCTGATTTTCTCTTGTCAGGAGAAAGTGAGTTTACTGGAAACCAGTGTATATGGGGCCTAAATCTCAAAGCCGGGACTTCAGAGCTTACAGTACAGGATGAATGAAATGAACAGTGTTACCTAAAGCAGCACCATCCACATATGGGAAACCCATAATTAGAGGTCATTTATTCATACATAACAAATATCCAACTATATTTTTCAGAGAGAGTTTAGCTTTATTTTATTTTTTAAACATAGTTCATTTTATTCTAACGTTTTATTTCAAACACAATAAAACATAATCACCTTTTAAAAAAACAAACACACACACACACACACACACACACACACACACACACCATAAAAAAGGTTAGCAAACTGCTAACTACGAACATATAAGAAAATCAGACAAGCCTGTAAAATTAAACCAGACCAGTCAGCTAACATACCTGTGAGGCAAGAATTATAAAAAACTATTATGTAATAATTATCAGATACCAAAATTGCAATTAGCAACTAACATTCACCGAGCATCTAATCAGCGGGATATAATAATCCCATCGGGGATTCACTTCACTGAGGACTTTTTTATGAATGCCTGTAATCTTAAAGTGTATGTTTGGACAAAAAGAATAAAAAAAATAATCAGTACATCTCCACAACATATGCACATTTCCCAACTGTTTGATTTTTTTAACCCAGCGATATCCAAATGGTTTCCTGCGGTCTGAATTTGGCCCTTTGCTTGCCTTTAATTCAGCCCTTGGGTACCTCTCACGGACACTAATGATGGGACATTATTCCTTCCACTAACACCAATGATAGGGCATTATTTCTCCCAACGACACCAATAATGGAGGATTATTCCTTCCACTGACACCAATGATGGGGCACTATTCCTCCCACTGACATCAATAATGCAGCACTATTCCTCCCAATGACAACCAACGATGGAAGATTATTCCTTCCACTGAAACCAACAATGAAGCATTATTCCTTCCACTGACAATAGTGATGGAACATTATTCCTTCCACTCACACCCATGATAGAGCATTATTCCTTCCATTGACACCAACAATGGAGGGTTATTCCTTCCATTGACACCAACAATGGAGGGTTATTCCTTCCATTGACACCAACAACTGACTAATCCTTCCACTGGCAATAATGATGGAGCATTATTTCTTCCACTGATACCAACGAAAAGGCACACTTCTGGTGTTGTCCTGTTTATTCGGCAATAACTTTGTCATTACTTAAAGCACAGCTACGGAAGTATAAAAAAAAAAATCCACCCTTGCAGTCACAGCTGCCCAGCTACAAAAGTACACCCATGAAAGGATGAGGTTGGCACCATTTTTGGTGAAGGAGCCAGCAGCACAAAGTCCTGATAAAGTGACCGCTGTGAGAGCCAATCACAGCGATCACATGATACAGAAGCTGTGCATTTCCTAGCACACTTACCAGAAAGTTTGCAAAAAAACACCCCCACAAAATTACACTGTCTAGCAATTTGTGTTAAAAACAGAGGTCTTAGTAGCACAACATTTGGAAATATATGTGGAAGCCCCAATGCCTCGTCAAGGCGTCTTTGTGTAGCGTGGTCCCTAATCCTAATCTGTGAGAGCCTCCATGTTGGAGCAATGGATACATTAGAGGCCAGTATGTCTGAAGGGATGGCCCATTCATCTGTAAAAGGTACAGGGACACAACAGAAACCCAGCAGAGCACAATGGCAGCTGAAGGCATCTCATTTGTTCACTGCGTCATATCCATAAGTATGCTGCAGTGTTAATTTTGACATCAAATTTTGATTTATAGTCTTTTGATTAAAATGCCATTTTCGTTTTAGTCGTATTTTAGTCATCTGAGTTGTTTTAGTTTTAGTCGCATTTTAGTCGACTAAAATCGAATGGGTTGAGTTACATTTTAATGCATTATTTCTTTGGAACCATGGAATGGGGGAAGCTGTGCTAAAAGTTAGGCAATCTATTGAGTATGTGGATGCCGGAAGTGGGTCCTAGTGAGCGATCTTCACCATCCGAACACTGTGGTCATCAGCAAGCTTAGAGGCCTTGGCTGAGCTATAGCCACCTGCCTTTTAAGCTTGCCGTCCAGTGAGCTCAATCTACAGCTACAGTGGCCGTCCACTTTGTTTGTGTGCACACTGTGGTGTTATTACGACCCTTTATGTTTTCAATGGACATTTTGTTTGTCTTGATGTCAACCGTTATGGGCTTAACTTTTAGCGCAGCTTCCCCCATTCCATAGACTTTTTTCTGTTTTCGCACTGTATGCTGCTGCTTTTTGCTAGTATTTTGTCAGCGCGGTATTTTTACATTTCTTATTTCTTTAGAACTGCCAAACATTATATACTCCTGGAGTAAAAATTTAATAACATTTTTTATTTATGGTATTAAGGTTCGAACATCCACTACAGACACAGATTTAACTGTTGTGATATAAATTTAATTTAGTTTTAGTCATAGTCTTTTGACTAAAATGTCATTTTAGCTTTAGTCGTATTTTAGTCATCTGAAATGCTTTAGTCGTATTTTAGTAGACTAAAATAGTATTAATTTAGTGGATGAGAATATTTCAGTCAACTAAATTAACACTGGTATATTGGGAAATACATCTTGTTAGCTGTTTGCAAAGCCCTTCAATGTGTATCTTGCTCTAAAAGCTAGTTATAAACTGGGGAGGTTGCCACAATCCGAATAGTGTTTATAAACACCATTAGACATTTATTTTTTGTTTTTTCACAGCAGCGCCTATTAAAAATGTTTTTACACAGCAACTCCCGGCTGTCATTATGACAGCTGGAAAGTACATGAAAATGCCTGTTGATCCCCCAAAAATCCAGTGAGTTCCTAACTCCATGTGATGAGCTGACAACAACGCCAACTATGCTGCACAGAAGTCCCAAGCAGTATTATCCCCCCCCCCCCCCCGTTAAATTACAAAACACTTCCCTATTATGTTATGGAGATGAGGAGAGGGGAAATAGTTCTGTAGACCCAACCCATCTGATGTCCTAGGGCATGGATGGTCAACCTGTGGCCCCCCAGCTGTTGTGGAACTACAAGTCCCATCATGCCTCTGCCTTTGGGAGCCATGCTTGTAACAGTCAGCCTTGCAGTGCCTCATGGGACTTGTAGTTCCGCAACAGCTGGAGGGCCACGGGTTGAGCAACCGTGTCTTAGTGTGACAACCCTGTTTTCTCTAAATACAGTAGGATGCAGTAAGCTCAGAAAGAGGATGGTGCTGGAACCTGGGAATACACAGGCCTTTATTTTCACCGGATGAGCATCAGGGCCATTCAGCATGGGCAACTTAAGAAAATTAGCTATCAGAGAGCCAAGTTCACAACATTAAAAGCCAAGATGAAAATGAATGCCACGTAACAAGTAGACATTGTCCACAAGCACATTTTAAAATGCAAAAGTCGTGCTTCTTACTTGAGATCGTCTTTATCAACCCAATGACAAAATCAGCGTGCAAAGCATTGATCATCTCAAGCATTTCCTTACTAAAGCAGCTCCGAACTTTGATGTTGTTCCAGCTAGTTCATCTCTCAGGCTCCAGCGTCCAATACGCAGAGCAGAGACCGGGCTCTTTCATCTCTGTCATATTGATCAATAATGTATAGGTGTTTTATACATAGAGTAACACAAGACATGAAGGGTTTAGACTGAAATCTTGATGTATAAATAAACATTCTTACGATTGAATAGTCGTCACTGTATTGTTTTATCTTTCTAATGTGCATTTCAGCAGAGTTGGCATTATTTCGCTACGGCTCCCAATGGCAAGCACAGCAGTTTACAGCAAAGCAGAGTGCTGAAGGGGTACCGTTCATGAAGGTTCAAATTTAACCATTCTACTCTAAATTAACATTCTTCCAGGCAGTGCCCTGTTCCCTGAGGGAGATAAAAGGTGACCATGCTGAGTGGTTACTAATCAAGTTTTCAGCATGCCCATCTCCAGGGGTGGCAGTTCCCTCCCTCAATGCTCCAACTCTGGGAATGGCAGTTCCCTCCCGCAACTCTCCAACTCCGGGAATGGCAATTTCCTCCCTCATACCCAATGCGTCTTAGGGTCTTCACAGTTCTTCATCAGGGCTTGTAGTGGTAACAATTTGAAAATAACGGGGCCATGAGCAACATATTGATGTGGCTTGCTCAGATCGCCAGTCTAGTAATGGTCTCCACAAAAGTAAAGCCTTACTGAATTTTTACACTTTATTAATTTTGCAGGGTTATACCTTATGTTGGCCACAGAAGCGATTATACAACACTGATATAGTCATTCGTTATGTTTTGGAAGTCCAAAGCTGGTGTTCAACCCCCCCCAACTCCAGCAATCGTAGTTACCTCCCTCAACTCTCCAACTCTGGGAATGGTAGTTACCTCCCTCAACTCGCCCACTTAACCCTCACTCACCCATTCACCATCTACAAATGAAAATGGAAAAAAAGCCTTCTGATGCCTTTTAATACTCACCTTAGTCCACTGTTTGTGTCCCTCATCTGTGCTGCTACCGAGAGATTCAACGCTGCAGTCTAAGGCCATCGAACAGTCGCAAATTCCAAATGTCATCTCTCTGCCGCTTCTTGAGTGCACCCCATCACTTGACAGTCAATGGAAGTGTTCACATCACCTATGTGGAGATGTGCACACCTGAAGAAAGACCCTCCTCGTCTTTAGGGAACAGAGAAGACGTGGAACCCAGAGAATTATGTGACCACAGATTTAGGTGAGTATTTGGGATCTTAGACCGGGTATAAGGAGTAAAACAAACCCACAGTGGCATCGTGCCCCTGTGAGATGCTTCACTCACTAGAGGACCTTCACTTACTAGATACACCAAGATGTGCTGAGCATCATTGCATGACATCAAGCATTTTTTCTATTTTTTTTAAGTGCACCCCCGTCCCCAGCTGCCATTCTTGAACGTGACATACGCCAGGATGCTTTTGGTTTCATACAGCAGCCTGAGGAGGGTGAACCCAGTGGCACACCATCAGGCAAGTCTGGGCTACCCTGGAAAAGGAAGAGGCAGCTGGCTCCAGATGTCTTCAGCAACCAAGAGGAGGTTGCAGGGCCCAGATTGACAGTAGCACAGCAGGACAATGCTAGATATTTTTAGCCAGGTGATTAAATTAATTTTGCACACAAGGAAAAAGGAAGGAAAAAAAGGGCTCTTTATCAGCTGGAACTTGGTGGAACTTAGTTCCACCACCTTTGGCTGAAGCCCTTTCCTCCCTCCTCACCACTATCACTTATAAACACAGAAGTCCGGCTTCTGTGTTTACAAGTGACAGCTTGCCTTCCAACAGATCCCATAGATCTGGTCTCCTGAGAGACTCCCACTGAGTGTAGAATGTGAACTTGGGAGCTGTAGGTGCCTGGGGTGCAGTGCAGATGCTGACTCCCCCACTGGATGATCTCCCTGAAAATGAGCGAGGCATAACCACCTATAGTGTGCGGGGAGGTACTAGGGAAGAAGAGCGGTGAAGGTGAGATGTGGATGGAGGATGCAGAGGTAAGCAGCTGTGGAAGAAGGCTCTGCACTCTGTATGTAGCACAACCCTAAACTCTGCACTCTGTGTGTAACTCTACCGAACTCTGCACTCTATACGTAATGCACTCCTGGTATTCAATGCCCCTTTAAGACCCTCCCACTATAAGTATTATTTCACCATACCCACTATTTGATGTGGTTTGGAGAGTGTGCGTGTGTGTGAGAGGGTTATGGTTGAGTTCCTGCACCTATTTTCTGAGAAAAAAAGGCCTGGGTGGAAGAATGAAGTTCCTCTTTAAACGATCATTGGCATCCTGCTCCACACAATTGTGCCAGTCCTTTACCACCATCATATCTAGTTCCTGTGTTCAACTTACTCTTCTAAGCTCCGGGGGGGGAAGGATTTAGATTGTATGAATGAGAAGAGAGATGGTGAAAAAACCTTTAACCGATCTCCTTAGTATTACCTGAAATCACCTAAAAGAATACATTGCTTATGCATGGTTTCGCATGCACGATGAATTTGAAACACATGCATTCAGAAGACTCACCTGCAGAGATTGTTTGCTGAATCAGATTCATAAATAAATATGCCCATAAACCTCCGTGAAATTTGTGAGTACAAAAGGTTAAAGATTTACGTTCAGCACGGTTCCGTACATCGGAATAATTCCTTAGCCGCCGTTTACAAGACCTCAAGCTATAGAACCCTATCGAGAGCCGCCTGCTGTGATTGTGCACTGACATTTGCTGTCGCCATTTGGGTAAACTGCTTCTATTTCAGTGCCCTGCCATGGTGAAATCATATTACTCATCGCACAGACTGACAGGCCATACAGAACAGAGATCTCAGCTCAATCCCTGGGCTGAACACCAGGTTTGGACTTCCAAAACATAATGGATGACCAGCAGTGTTGTATAAACACTTCTGTGGCCAACATAAGGTATAACCCTGCAAAATTAATAAAGTGTAAAAATTCATTAAGGCTTTACTTTTGTGGAGACCACTACTAGACTGGCGATCTGAGCAAGCCACAACAATATGTGCTCATGGCCCTGTTATCTTCAAACTGTTACCACTACAAGCCCTGATGAAGAACTGTGAAGACCCCAAGACGCATTGGGTAACCTCTTTTACTGTTGAGATGGATAAAAATGAACTGAATTGTCTGCTATACATCTTGTGCTTGGTTCCCCTGCAGCTTTTACTTTTGTGGAAGACAAAGTGAAAGGTACTCTTGAAGGGGCAACCTTATCTCTGGTTATGAGCATGTGCCCATCTTCCCCTTACTCCCCAGATGCAGTGCTCAGGCCTATATGGTCAATGCCCAGACCATGAGGGTTGCAGAGGAGGTCCTTTACCCTGTATAATTTACCAAACAGGAAGATTATCCAGAAACCAGGTTCTGATAATCAGAGGGATGGAGCAATTATCAATGGGTGTGGGTTGTCCTAACAAGAGAACTTTGCTCATTCAGGGCGAAGATCTACTTAAAATCTGCCCCAACCATGGATTTGATTATTTATTATTTTATGTATTTATTTCAGGTACTTATAGTTATATAGCGCCGCCAGTTTAAGCAGCGCTTTACACATATATATTGTATATTCACATCAGTCCCTGCCCTCAAGGAACCTACAATCTAAGGTCCCTAACTCACATTCATACACACACATGCTAGGGTCAATTTAGACAGGAGACAATGAACCTACCAGCATTTCTTTGGAGTGTGGGAGGAAACCAGAGTACCTGGAAGAAACCCACCCGGGCACAGGGAGAACATGCAAACTCCAGGCAGGTAGTGCCATGGTTGGGATTCGAACCAACAAGCCTAGTGCTGCTAATCGAAAGTGCTAACCACTTAGACACTGTGCTGCCCGAGGATTCTACATGCATTTCACACCAATGAGGCCTAGATAAGGTTTCTCCCCTCTGAAGCCCAAAAGTGATAATGAAAGCCAGTGAGTAACCAAAACCAGCCACTCACCTGTAACTGGAATTTCCCTTTTCTAGATGTGCTTAGACTTTATCCGGCGAGTAACCTGCAAAACCCTTTCCAGGAAACACTGGAACTGTGCAAAAGTCATATTAAATTTCCTTACTATTAAAGCATAATGGGATAGTAGACAAGTCTTTCCTCTGACTCGTTCAACTGTGTGTAAATTGAGCTTCAGCTACTCTTTCTAAAAAGAGAGTGCAGCATTAGCATCTTGCAACATGAATGCCTTTCTCCATTGGACACTCCATACATTGCAGGGTGGGAGGGGAGACAAAATACTCCTCAAACTATTTCAGCTGTGTGTGTAAATTGAGCTTCAGCCATTCTATTCTAAAGAGAATACAGCATTAAAGTGATTGTACAGTCTCGCTTTTAAAAAAACAAACAAAAAACAAACATGTTATACTTACCTGCTCTGTTGCAGTGGATTTGCACAGAGCAGCCCGGATCCTCCTCTTCTCGGGTCCCTCTTAGCTGCTCCTGGCCCCTCCTTCCTGACGAGTGCCACCATAGACCAGCAGCTTGCTATGGGGGCACCCCAGCCGAGTCAGAGCTCCGTGTGTCTATTCAGACACTGGGCCCCGCCCCCTCTCTCCCCGATTGGCTAACTTACTTTGATTGACAGCTGTGGAAGCCAAGGGCGCAGCAGCTGTGCCCCAGCCAATCAGGAGAAGAGTCCCAGGTGGCCAAGGGAATCGTGGACATCGCTGGATAGAGAGGGGGCTCAGGGTAAGTATTAGGGGGTGCTAATTAATACAATGCATTAAGATAGAAAACCTTTTGTCTTTACAACTCCTTTAACTACTTCCATTGTGAGGGTCTCTCTCAGAAGGAAACTATACAGAGCAGAATATTGGGGGGTGGGGGGGGGGACACGCCATTCCTCTGACGCGATCATCTGTGTGTGTAAATAGTTCTTCAGCCATTCTTTTTAAAGAGAGGGTATAGCAATAGCTTCTTCCATTGAAGGGAAGACAAGTCAGCTGTTTGTGTAAATTGAGTTTTAGCTATTCAGCTTAGTAAAACAGTCTTTTTTTTTTTCTTGGCCCAAGCACGAGTTCAGCCTGAACATTGGCTGTTCGCCCCGTTTGGGGTACACCCCAATTTGCAGGAACAGTGTCTCCTGATCCATCGCCAATCACAACGCCCGCTGGAACCCGACATCTACAAATCGGGTGACACTGTTTTGTTTTTGTTTTTTTTATAACGGAATTGTCCAAAACTGTCTTTGTATTACTTTTTGACACTTTTTTTGGTGAATGGGTAAGGGTTCTATGTACCCCATACTCATTCACATGGAGGGCGGGATCTGGGGGCCCCCTTCTTAAAAGGGGGCTTCTAGATTCCGATAAGCCCCCTGCCCGCAGACCCCCACAACCACAGCCCAGGGTTGTGTGTTAGAGACCTGTGTCCCCATCAACTTAGGACAAGGTGCTTTGGGGCCCCAAAGCAAACCCCCCCATGTTAAGGGTATGTAATTTTTACTCCAGCTTGTTCTATACAGTACATGTTACAGATGCGCCACTTTACAAGCAGACTAAGGCGACCCCCCAGGCACTATATTTAAAGGAATTTTCCATTTTTATGGTCGCACTTTAAGCATCATTAAAATCACTGCTTCTTTAAAAAACCATAGTTTTAAAAAAAAAAAAAAATAGAAAAAATTTGCATTGATACATGTCCCCCAGGGCAGTACCTGGACCCCCATATGCCTTTTTTTGGCCAATAACGTGAATATAAGCTTTAAAAATGGGCACATTTAATTTCTCATGTTCGGCTTCTATAGGACGTCAATGGAGTTTGCGTTGAGGGCAGAACTTTTCCCCTGTTCGGGAGTTCGGCTGCGAACCGAACAAGGGGATGTTCTTGTTCCACTCATCTCTACTAGAAAAACGTTAAAAAAAAAAAAAAAGTTAAAGAAGCCAGATAGCTGAAAATAGTAAATATAAAACAATCATATGCAATATTTCATAGGCAACTAAAATGTAAACTTTTGTTTACATTTTTTAATACAATATACAAACCACTATATGTCCCCTTTAAGCAGACCGTGATTTGGGAAGAATGAAAGCAAGAAACGCACAATGTACTCGACATCTACAGGGACCATGTTGTTGGCATAAAAGTGACACAAGCTCCTAGGATGAAGATGATGATGAAGGAAGATTGTAATGAAATAGAGCAGGTGCACATTCCATCACCAAACCCCTCCAGTACGGTCCCAGTAATGGTTCTGGAACAATGCCCATACAGGAGGAGGGCGTCCATTCAATCAGCATCCAATTTGGGAAGGCCGGTACCAGCTGGGAAAGAAAAGTTTACGTCATCGTCAAGAACCCGCCTGACTCGGAGCTCTGATAAGTAGTTGTAGAAGTCTGGTATTAGCAAACAATCTGCTGGGTGAATCATGCTGCAGGCTGACCCACTTACATGCTTTAAATACATTTCCCGTCACTCTTTTAATTGGTCCGGATGAACAATTGGCTTAATTTTTCAAACTCATGTGCGGATCTGAGAAGAAGAGAAAGTTCGGCACCATTTAAAAAAAAATCCCCAAGGACAAAAAAAAAAAAAAAAAAAGGCTAAAATTCTCACATTGCACGTTTTCCAAAAGGCAAATATAGATAATATGCAATTGTCAGTTTCCATAAAAGGTGCCTAAGAATTGCTACATTTACTAGATTCCTTGGCAGGTCACCAAAAAATCCCTAGGCTTTGTCCACAGCCCCAAAACGCAGTGTCCTCCTTTATTCCTGTGAGTTCAACTGCAAGTATAAAGCCTAATACACACGATCAGTAAATCGGACGAAAAATACCGCTTTCAAAATCGATCGTATCATAATCTGATCGTTAGTACACAGTTTTCGAGAGCTGATCACGACAGTTCATCCAAAATGATCTGATGGAACAAACGTATAACTTTTTCTCATACAATACCAGATCGTACGATTTTGGTATAATCAGTACATTATTTGTCCAAAAATACAATATAAAATGCGGAACAAATTATCTTCCTTTCCATTGACTTCTATGGGGAAATTCGCTTTGATATGCGAGTGCTTTGGATTACAAGCATTCTCCTGGAACGGATTATGCCCGTAATCCAAGGTTCCACTGTAAATACAATACATGACATCGCTTCCGAATTTTTATTCTGCCATACAAGAATATTCGCAACTTTAGTAGCCTCTCCATTATCGACATGAGATTAACATGCAAAAAAAAAAAACAGACGATCATTTGTCCAATATTCTCATTGTGCGTACGAGGTTTAAGTTACATAGTTATATAGTTAGGTTGAAAAAAGACACAAGTCCATCTAGTTCAACCATAAAAATAAATCAATAAAAAATATCAAACAACCCCCTATACACAATTCTATACCCACAGTTGATCCAGAGGAAGGCGAAAAACCCCAGCAAAGCATGATCCAATTTGCTACAGCAGTGGAAGAAATTCCTTCCTGATCCCCCGAGAGGCAATCGAATTTTCCTTGGATCAACTTTACCTATAAATTTTAGTACCCAGTTATATTTTATACATTTAGGAAAGAATCCAAGCCTTTCCTAAAGCAATCTACTGAGCTGGCCAGAGCCACCTCTGGAGGGAGACTATTCCACATTTTCACAGCTTGTATGCCGCGGGTTGGGTTGGGTTGGCATTTTGAGAGTTAAAGCAGGCGACATTGCCTCCTCACCGTCTGTCAAAATGCACCACCGCAGATCGCTTTTCAGAGGGGCGGGAGTATAGCCTCACATATGAACAAGCCCTAATTTGTGTAAACTACTAATTCCATTGCCCCCCCATGTAAGGTTCCAGGTCTGTGATAAACCAAGGAAGGACGAGGATGAGCAGTTTTACTTACCTGATCCTCCACTCCCCTGGCAGACAGCACTCCCCCATGTTCCAGCGGTGAACCATCCCTGGGCATCCTCAAGTCAAATGCAGGACTATGGTCTTGAGGACATTAGAACAATGGTCGCCAACCAGTGGTCCGTGAACCATGGATGGTCCACAAGAAAATATTGGTGGTCCCCAGGGGTTCTGCTGCAAATCAACATTGTGACAGATGTATACCATCCAATGTTGTTTCCAGTGTTGTTCGTAATGCGCATTAATACCCAATGCCTGCTCTGGAGTTCCGGCTCCTGTGAACTCAGTAGGAGGCGCCGGGAGTAGTGCAGAGAGCGGGAAGGGAAGAAAGAGGGGAATTCCAATGGCAGCACTGATCACAGACTATGGGAGGGAGCACGGAGCTTGTGCTCATGGCTGGATAAGAAGGGGAGATCCAATGGCGAGTCTGCGTAAGACAGCATTGTGATGGAGGGCAGGAAGCCGGAGCATTGTGTGTATAAGGCAGCAGTGTGATCCAGGGGGAGAGGGCAGAGAGCCAGAGCATTGTGTGTATAAAGGCAGCAGTGTGATCCAGGGGGAGGGGGCAGAAATCCGGAGCATTGTGTGTATAAGGCAGCAGTGTGATCCAGGGGGAGGGGGTAGAGAGCCAGAGCATTGTGTGTATAAAGGCAGCAGTGTGATCCAGGGGGAGGGGGCAGAAATCCGGAGCATTGTGTGTATAAGGCAGCAGTGTGATCCAGGGGGAGGGGGTAGAGAGCCAGAGCATTGTGTGTATAAAGGCAGCAGTGTGATCCAGGGGGAGGGGGCAGAAATCCGGAGCATTGTGTGTATAAGGCAGCAGTGTGATCCAGGGGGAGGGGGTAGAGAGCCAGAGCATTGTGTGTATAAAGGCAGCAGTGTGATCCAGGGGGAGGGGGCTGAAAGCCGGAGCATTGTGTGTATAAGGCAGCAATGTGATCCAGGGGGAGAGGGCAGAGAGCCGAAGCATTGTGTGTATAAAGGCAGCAGTGTGATCCAGTGGGAGGGGGCAGAGAGCCGGAGTATTGTGTGTACAGGGCAGCAGTGTGATCCAGAGGGAGGAGGGCAGAGACCTGGAGCATTGTGTGTATAAGGCAGCAGTGTGATCCAGGTGGAGGGGGCAGAGAGCCGGAGCATTGTGTGTATAAGGCATGTAAAATTCATGTTAAGGGTCCGCGGTATTCAAAATTGTGAGTTTAGTGGTCTGTGAGGTCTGATAGGTTGGCGACGACTGCATTAGAGGACCATAGACCGCCCACTGGAGTGAAGTGGGGGAAATGCTGCTGGGACCAGTCAAGCAACACGGAGAAGTCTGCGGGTCTGGAGGACCAAATAATAGTAAGTAATAACAAAAAGGATAAAAATGTGAACATCTTTTAACAAATGACTAACGTAAAATGTATTCTATGGTCACTCAGATAAAAGTTTGCTGGAATGTCCACTCCCTCCCCTGCTTACCCTTGCCATCTCAATGCTACCCTGCAATACCAATTCAGCCTTTTTACCCCAAAGAAATACCCAATTTATGGATATGGGGGAACCTGGGACTTCCTTCCTTCTACTATGCAGCATGGGGTGCCTGAGCTGCCAATCGCCTGCCCCAATTGCTATCACGTGGGGATGGTAGATGGGTCTATCTAAGGCCTCATGCACACTGGATGTTTACCCTGTTGCATGAGGCTCCAGCGTTAGAGGGCATAGTAGCACCATCCAGCCCTGCTGCCAGCAGCCTGTCAAATAGTACGAGAGGCTGACAGCTGCTGCGGCGGGTCAGTGCATCCAGCAGTAATTAGGTTCAGGCAGCATGTGCCCAGCAATGAATGCTCGGAATGCAAGCAGTCTGCACCTTGAGCATTCATCTCTGGGCACATGCTGCCCTGAACATACGTAAGAACTGGGTGCACTGACCCGCCGCAGCAGCTGTCAGCCTTTCTTAGGGCTCATATACACTACAGCTTCTAAAACGTGAGTTTTTTTTGCCAAAGCTTCTAAACTCAACTCGATAAAAGCCTATGCATCAATGCACACATAGGCTTTTACAAGAGTTTAGAAGATGCTGCAGTTAGGGAAGGTTCAACCTCCCCGTCCTGAACGAGGAAGAATCGCGTTAAAGCGGAGTTCCACCCAAAAGTGGAACTTCCGCTCGTCGGATTCCTCCCCCCCTCCGGTGTCACAGTTGGCACCTTTCAGGGGGGAGGGGGGTGCAGATACCTGTCTAAGACAGGTATCTGCACCCACTTTCGGGAATAGACTCCCATGGGGGTCACGCCCCCTCCCGCACTCCCCCGCTGTCTCCTGGGAAAGACACAGGTCCCAGGAGATAGCGGGGACCATTGAGAAAGCGCAGCGCGACTCGCACATGCGCAGTAGGGAATCGGGAAGTGAAGCCGCAACGCTTCACTTCCTGATTCCCTCACTGAGAATGGCGGCGGCAGCACGCGAGGATCAAGGGACGGTTCGGTCTCGGGTGCCGACATCGCTGGACCCCGGGACAGGTGAGTGACCTTATTCAGCAGCTGCAGTATTTGCAGCTGCTGACATCTAAAAAAAAAATTTCCGTGGGACTCCCGCTTTAAGGATAGGAACGTTTTGACCGCGGTCAACCTAGTCTGTGTGTACAAGAGCCCATAGAGTTTTACAGGCTGCCGGCAGCTGGGCTGGACGGCACACCTGTGTGCTCCACCCACATTTAAACACCAGAGCCTCATGTAAGAATTATATATACACAGTATATAAAATGCTTGGAGCTCAGTTTAAATTTAAGAATGAATTGTATAGCAACTTGTGATTTTTTTTTCCCCCCCCCGCAAAAGTGGGGTTTTCTTTTAAGCTGAAAGAATTTTGCGAGGCTCAGTAATCACTACAGCTAATAAAAAGCTGAAAGCGCAACTACTCCTATAACACGAGTCTGTTAACAATATTGCTATTTTACTGCATATGCAATCACCAAGCCACGGAACAGAGGCTGTGCTGCTCTCAGCATTTTCTTCAGAGACCACTGCGCTCAATAGAAAGGACAGGACATAAATTTAAGCGGGCACAGATTATAACAAACTAGCCGGTATGCAGTGGATACTTTGGCTGTCATCAGCAGTGCTGTACCATGGCGTGTGACTGGGGGATTCACCTTCAGCGGGTCTTATAAAGGACAGCAGGAAAAACAGTAAAATTACTTAGTGGATAGACAAGACTTTCAGATGTCTGGTGCTCAAACTACACAAACAATAAAAAAGCCACTAATTGGTAGTAATTTGTCATATTCAACTAGACTTGGTATGTTGAAGATGTTTCACTGGTCATCCAGTGGCTTCCTCAGTTCCATTTAGCGCCTGGAGCATACCCCATAATTGACAGCCAACACAGGTAACTAAGGCCGGCCATGCGCGGTTCGAATCTCGGCCGGTTAAGCAGGAACCGGACGAGATTCGAACCATTAATGGGCAGGCTGAATGTACCAAGTTGATTGATCGATCAACTCGTGGCCGTAGGAAAGAAATTTCCTGCGGCCTTAGGCTGGCCACAGATAACTCTACTCTTCGCTGCTGGCTATCATATTTAGGGCGCCGCAAACACCTCAATACAATGGCATTGCCAAAACCGTAACTGCATCTGATAGGATTCAGTCACTGCTTGGCCCATAGTATGCCACCGGGTTGAGTCAAATTTTTGTTTGAACCTAGCTGGGTGGTGCTTGCAGGGCAACCCACGGCTCAAAGTTTGGCTGATTCAGCAGGAATTGGCAGATATTCTAAATATCTATGGCCACCCTTAGTCACCTCAATCCAATCTCCATGAAATTTGTTCCTGTGCGAGGACAAAATTGTCTAGAAAACTTTGAAAAAGGACTTCTCTTTACCAGAGCTCAGTCTACAAGTAGGGGATCCTTGGCCAACCCTCCCGAAGAAATCTATACAAATGAACCAAGAAGAGGATAGCCCAAAAAAAAAGAGGAAGGGCTTCTGGGTAAATGCAATTTTTACACTTCGGTCCTTTAGGTGAACTCCTTAACGGTTTTTGAAGCATTGTACAGTTTGTCTACAGCAGAACACCAACCAATTTGGACGGAAGTGTTTGGGTTTAAACTGGAATCTTAAAAAAAATGTAATATCATCACATCTTAAAAATCTTTATTTAAAAGTCCCAGAAGACTAAGTGCCTCTATTTCACTGAAACAGCCACCCTTCAACAAATGTGGGGGCTTTTGTCACCCATAGATAATGCTACTTTAGTGCTACCCCTGCAGGAGCCGCTGAATCTTGACACCCCCTAACACGCATTTCCAACTTGTATCCAGACACAAGTAATCAGTCCATGGGCTTGTTTTTGTTGTTTTATTGGGGAAACAACTTGGATAGGGTAAAAGGGATTATGGGATGCCCAACTTGACTTGAAGAAACATTAGATGAGGATAACTTTCTTCTCTATGTACACAAAATGAAGATCATGGATTGTACCTCCTCCGGAATAATTGCAGTCTCTATGGATCTGTGGCAAAGTTCTTTACGAACCAGGAGCTCTCAGTCCCCTTTAGTGAAATAGCACAAAGTTGCAAACTGAATGCAGGAATATCATATCTCTTCAG
Organism: Lithobates septentrionalis; assembly: GCA_037952835.1. NCBI lineage: Eukaryota > Metazoa > Chordata > Amphibia > Anura > Ranidae > Lithobates > Lithobates septentrionalis. Next base: position 2,066,395 of record JBBDGP010001876.1, on the reverse strand, counting down.
TAGAACCTCACTCCATACTGACACTCGCAGATACTACCAGCTCCCCTGGCTTTCTTCACTACTAGCCCACTTGGCTGTTTCTGAGGATCGCCCAAATTCAAGGGATTGGGATTAAGCACAGCCCCCTCTCTTGAAAGTATGCTACGCTACGTCTTGCAGTCTCTCCCCTTGTTTGCCCCTGCGTGTGCTGAGGTATTCAGACTGTACTTTGCTGCACTGGGCAAGATTCCTCTTCAGGCCTCCTACTTTCAGATCTTCCCACGTCAGCCTGGATGTCTTCTGCACAAGACCTAAGGGTGATAGAGATCTCTCTCTTAGGTTTCCTCTCCTTCCTTTCCTCAGCTCCCAGCCTAGAGGCAGAGCCCCCCCAGGCCCGGGGGTCCCCTCCCAGGCCACAGAACAGCAACCTCAGCACTCCATCTTCCATCCGACCCCCCCCTGCTGGCCAGGCTCCACCATTTTTAAAGTGGAGTTCCACCCAATTTTGAGAGGTGGTCTTAAACGAAAGACCACCTCTCCACCCCTCGTTTTTGGATATTTAAAAAAAATTTTTTACTTTCTAACTTACCATTTTTTTAAGTACTAAGAATACTTCTGATCCAGCCGGGTCGTGGCCGAGAACAACACAACACATTCTCTTCTGCGGCGAGCCCCCCCCCCCCCCCCCCCGTTGTCTTCTGGGCCGTGTGTGTCCAAGAAGACAAGCTGGCCAGTTGGAATGGCAGCACCTGCACCCGATCCGATGGACGGATCGGCCTCAGGGGCCCGACATCGCGGGCTCCCTGGGCAGGTAAGTATCCTTATTAAAAGTCAGCAGCTACAGTGTTTGCAGCTGCTAACTTTAAAAAAGAAAAAAAAAAATTGGCTTCCTTCCACTAACTTCCAGAAGCTTCTACAAGCTTCTAGATCCAGAGGGAGGTACCAGAGACCTGCCCTGTAGAGCCATCCAGCCTGACCTGCAGTAACCCGACCTAATTACAAACTCACACAACTACCAGTCACAACATAAATATACCTACACTAGTTGCACACCAGAGGGTGCTACACTATTTTTAACATCTTTACCATAAAGAAGTGATATACGCCTTCAGACATGAGACACAAGCAATTCATGAGTATCCTGATTGTTTGACACCAGAAGGTCTATTAATAAAAAAGTTGCTGTGCCCATGTCCCAAACATTCACTTATGCCGCGTACACACGGTCGGACTTTTCGGCTACAAAAGTCCGACAGCCTGTCCGACAGACTTTCGAGGGACTTTTGTCAGAATTTTGGCGGACTTGCGGCAGACTTTCTTACGAACGGACTTGCCTACATACGATCACACAAAAGTCAGACGGATTCGTACGTGATGACGTACACCGGACTAAAATAAGGAAGTTGATAGCCAGTAGCCAATAGCTGCCCTAGCGTGGGTTTTTGTCCGTCGGACTAGCACACAGACGAGCGGATTTCTGGGTCCGGCGTAGTTACGACGTAAAGATTTGAAGCATGTTTCAAATCTAAAGTCCATCAGATTTGTGGCTGGAAAAGTCCGCTGAAAGTCCGCTGAAAGTCCGGGGAAGCCCACACACGATCGGATTGTCAGCCAGCTTTAGTCCGTCGGCGTCCGTCTGACTTTTGTAGACGACAAGTCCGACCGTGTGTACGCGGCACTAGCCATCACCAATAATCCGCGCATTTGGCCTAAAACGCTTATTTCCTATAATCACCAGCTTCATCTAGCGGCCATAATGTTGTATATTCCTGATCAAGGTATTTCAGGAAAATACCACATTTTCAAGATATTACTTCTTTATGCAAACACAAACACTTTGGTCCTAACTGGATGGTGTTCTGCTGCAAACTGTGGGATGCTTCAAAAACCCCTTTGGTAGAAGAGTTAAACTTTTTGTATTCTTTTTTTTTTAAAAGCCTGTGGTGAGTGAAACACACTCAAACTTACACCCGATGCAAAATAAAAAAAGCGCACACACAAAAGTGGGAACACAAAAAAAAGTTCACAAGATGTACACATGGACCTCCTCCGAAGAGAAAGGACCCTTACCTCGATCCCCCCGGGCACAAGACTTCTGTTGGAGACTGAGGTACTCACTGGCCAACCTAGCCGAAACCAGGCAGACCCCATTCTCTGGGAGGTCTGCCAAAACAGACCAACCGCCAAGTACTAGTTGGGGCTCCCCCGAAAGGAAGACCCCATGAGAGAGGGCAAACCAAGCCAGAAGGCCATATCCACCCCCTTCCAAGACTTTCAGGTGTGTAAAGTGCACAGTGCAAGTGCGAAACACAAAAAACACAAAACACACAAATAAAAATGGGGAAAGGGAAGTGGAGAAGTGCAGTAGTGCCATAGTGCAATAGAGTTCACCTGCAGAACAAAAACTGCATTCACCCAGAAGTCCTTCCTCTTTCCGGCTTTGGTTTATCTGTATACATCTCTCAGGTAAGGTTGCCCAAGGATTCCCTACTTGTAGGCTCAACACCAGCAGAGATAAGAAGTCACAGTTGTTTGGGCAGTCTATGGTTTTAATCTACTGACATGGATAATAAATCCCTTCACATTATCATTATCTGGTGATAATTGCATGGTGCTTTTCTATGTACCACTACTCTCTTATTATTGTCTCTGTGCAAAAATGTGTAAATAAAGGTTTTTTTTTTTTTTTTTTTTTTTAAAACCTTCGTCTCTACATATCTTACATATAAATACTGTATATCTCCTATTTTATTATAGCTGATAATGATCATTCATGGAGATAGATTCATTGTAAATAGCTGAAATGTCTAATACTGCTTAGACGACACTAATGGGATTTATAGCGAGTAACAGATGTCCGATGAGCAGAAGGCTCTGCGTGCCCAAATGTGTGCCACCCGCCTCCTGCCAACCCAGGGCACCTGCAGGGAATTAATGTCACACTGCAGAATCCATGACGGCTGATAGGCAGCTCTGATTTACCAACTCCTACTAAGCAAAACTTTCCAACAGAAATGAGTTCTACCTTACAGCCTACAGTACATGGACCACGAAGTGTCATCGCAACGTCCGGCCTGCTGTGCACACGTTCAATCCATCCAAAAGTACAGAATACAGGAGTCCGATCATAAACTTCAGATCCTTTATTACACGTCAAAAACAAAGCCTGCAGCTGAATGCGGCCTGCTAGGACATAATGTGGCCCTTGCACCTCTCCTGCAGCTGCGACAGAACTCCTCCTACAGATCCTGCACTTCTCCATGCAGCACATCTTTGCCCCCCGTCTTAGCAGTCAGCAACAGAGAAGAGGACAGAACTCCTCCTACAGTTCCTGGGCCTCTCTGTGCAGCTACAGCAACCCCTCATCTCTGCCTTCCATGGTCTCAGCAGTCAGCAGACTGACTCCAGCCTTCCACTGGTCCTCCTCCAGACTCTGCACTGTTTCCCAGCTCTGCCCCCAGCAGCAGCATAGGGTAAGTGGGGTTCAATGTGATGTAAGGGAGGGAGGGGGACTCTTGGCTTCTGATGATGGGGGCTCTTGACATCTGATATAAGGGGAAGATGCTCTGGACATCTGCTTATAATTATTAAGAGAATAATACAATTCTGTGCCAGTTGAAAAGGAGGGTCCCACACCACTGGTATCAGAAGTTAATATTAAAGTTAGTAATAACTGAATTCAGGAGGCAATTTTTTAATATGATGAAGAGTAGATGAATTTGTATACAGTGCCTTGAAAAAGTATTCATATCCCTTGAAATTTTTCAACATTTTGTCATGTTACAACCAAAAACGTAAAATTTATTTCATTGGGATTTTATGTGATAGACCAACACAAAGTGGCACATAATTGTGAAGTGAAAGGAAAATGATAAATGGTTTAAAAATTTTTTTACAAATAAATATGTGAAAAGTGTGGCGGGCATTTGCATTCAGCCCCCTTTACTCCGATACCCCTAACTAAAATCTAGTGGAACCAATTGCCTTCCGAAGTCACCTAATTAGTAAATAGAGTCCACCTGTGTGTAATTTAATCTCAGTATAAATACAGCTGTTCTGTGAAGCCCTCAGAGGTTTGTTAGAGAACCTTAGTGAACAAACAGCATCATGAAGGCCAAGGAACACACCAGACAAGTCAGGGATAAAGCTGTGGAGAAGTTTAAAGTAGGGTTAGGTAATAAAAAAAATATCCCAAGCTCTGAACATCTCACAGAGCTCTGTTCAAGCCATCATCCAAAAATGGAAAGAATATGGCACAACTGCAAACCTACCAAGACATGGCCGTCCACCTAAACTGACAGGTCGGGCAAGGAGCGCATTAATCAGAGAAGCAGCCAAGAGGCCCATGGTAACTCTGGAGGAGCTGCAGAGATCCACAGCTCAGGTGGGAGAATCTGTCCACAGGACAACTATTAGTTGTGCTCTCCACAAATCTGGCCTTTATGGAGGAGTGGTAAGAAGAAAGCCATTGTTGAAAGAATTCCATAAGAATTCCCATTTGCAGTTTGCGAGAAGCCATGTGGGGGACACAGCAAACATGTGGAAGAAGGTGCTCTGGTCAGATGAGACCAAAACTGAACTTTTTTGCCTAAAACACTATGCAAAACACTATGTGTGGCGGAAAACTAACACTGCACATCACCCTGAATACACCATCCCCACTGTGAAACATGGTGGTGGCAGCATCACATTGTGGGGATGCTTTTTTCAGCAGGGACAGGGAAGCTGGTCAGAGTTGATAGGAAGATGGATGGAGCCAAATACAGGGCAATCTTAGAAGAAAACCTGTTAGAGTCTGCAAAAGACTTGAGACTGGGGCGGAGGTTCACCTTCCAGCAGGACAACGACCCTAAACATACAGCCAGAGCTACAATGGAATGGTTTCGATCAAAGCATGTTCATGTATTAGAATGGCCCAGTCAAAGTCCAGACCTAAATCCAATTGAGAATCTGTGCAAAGACTTGAAAATTGCTGTTCACAGACGCTCTCCATTCAATCTGACAGAGCTTGAGGTATTTTGCCAAGAAGAATGGGCAAAAATATCACTCTCTAGATGTGCAAAGCTGGTAGAGACATCCCCAAAAAGACTTGCAGCTGTAATTGCAGTGAAAGGCGGTTCTACAAAGTATTGACTCAGGGGGGCGCTATACAAATGTACACCACACTTTTCACATATTTATTTGTAAAAAAATTGGAAAACCATTTATCATTTTCCTTCCACTTCACAATTATGTGCCACTTTGTGTTGGTCTATCACATAAAATCCCAATAAAATACATTTACGTTTTTGGTTGTAACATGACAAAATGTGGAAAATTTCAAGGGGGTATGAATACTTCTTCAAGACACTGTAGTTTACAGATACAACTGGCCCTTTGAGGGCAACCATAATGCTGATGGGACCCACCATGAAGTTAAGTTTTTGATGCCCCTCCTTTATTATTTTAAACTTCATCACATTGGACAGAACAATAGCACTCTGGGTTGGGCTCCGGTATTCCTTACTTTTAAGCGTATACTGGAATAAAACCCACAGCAAGCATCTCAGGTGCTCTCACCCCCATGCATATAGAGGTCAGAAACTCACCCAGTCCTATAGACAATACTAAGATGACACCTGCAGAGCATGGACCTAGAAAAGCGCATCAGAAGTGAGTTCCTTTATTTGTGTCCTCATGTACAGTGTATACAGTGTGCATATATCCATTCAGTCGTTTCAGACATTTTGCGATACTGTGGGCTTGGTTTAATAAAAGTGGAGAGTGCAAAATCCAGTCTGCATGGAAATCAATAAGGTTCCAATTTCAGCTTGATCAATTAAGCTTTGACAAAAAAAAAAAAAAAAAATGGAAACGGATTGATTTCTTTGCAGAGCTGCACCACATTTTGCACTCTCCAGTTTTAGTAAATCAACCCCTAGGAGTCAGCTTCTGGACTCCGTCAGTTACACTTGAAAGTCTTAGAATTTCTTGGCAATTTTTTTTTTTTTTTTTTTTTACGAGGTAGGTCGCCAGGTCTTTCCTCAACCCTCCCCGAATGCTTGGCATGGGATTGGCATGCAGAATGTGATAACACATGAGCAGCACTGCCAATTTGTACACATACTAGGGCCAATTTAGACAGGAGCCAGGAGAGCCTACCAGCAGGTTTTTGAAGTGTGGGAGGAAACCAGAGTACAGTGAAACCTCAGATTGCGAGTAACGTAGTTCACGAGCGTTTCGCAATATGAGCTATTTTTTTTTAAATTCTGACTCATTTTGCGAGCATTGTCTCGCAAGATGAGCAGGATTCAAGCCTCTGGGATGTGCAGTACTGCATGTGGCCAGAGGTGCGGGGGCGCTGGTGTTCCTAGGAGACGCTCAGTTCCCGAGGCCAACATCGCGGGCACCCTGGACAGGTAAGTGTGCTTATTAAAAGTCAGCAGCTACAGTGTTTGTAGCTGCTGACTTTTAAAAAAAAAAAATTTTCAGCTGGAACACCGCTTTAAGTAAAAAAAACCAAAACAAACATTTTTGCATGGCCCGAGAACGGGAAGTGATGTCAATGTCACTCCGGTCTTCCAAGGGCATAGAGATGAGCAGTGGCCATCTTGTCATCACTCATCTCTATGCAAAAACCCTGTCCACGCCGGATGGTTCCCTGGCTCAGCGATCAGTAAAGTTATAGCACCTCTTCCACTGCTTCTAAAATTGATCCCACTGCGAATACGCCGCTGGAATTACTTTTATCGGAAAGCCAATGTTCTATCAGAATAGCGCTATCCATCAGAAAATGCAACGGAAGTGACCATCTTGGTACACCCACACTCAGCCGCAGTAAGCCTACAGTCAGAGGGTGGCAAGCGGACATCTTTTTACACCCACCACCAGTCTTGCATTTTACACTTATTTTTTACCAGTAAACTCAGCTTATATATAGTGAAATACAGGATTTTAAAATCCGTCAAACAGTTTTGATATTGAATTTTAAAATCAGCGGTGTTCTGCCAGATTAGCAAACCTGCCAATGCTTTTAAAAATTCAAAATCAAAACTGTTTGACCGATTTTAAAATCCTGCATTTCAATATATAAGCTGAGTTTACTGGTAAAAATAAGTGTGAAATGCAAGACTCTGGTGGGTGTAAAAATATGTCCGCTTGCCGCCTTTTGACTGTAGGCTTACTGTGGCCGAGTGCGGGGTGTACCAAGATGGCGGTGACGGAACGTCACTTCGGTTGCATTTTCTGATGGATGGCGGCTTTATGACAGAACACCGGCCGCCTAAGGGAAAAAAAGGATACCGGGGTTATGGCATCTCCCTGCAGGTATTTAACGTCAGAAACATGACCTACATTCCCAGTTAGGCGATCGGCAAGTTGAACAAATTGTGCAAAACAGAGAACATTTAAAACAAACAAAATACAGCATAAAATGACACAAAAAGTGACTATTATGTAAATGTCAGATTGCAGCCATTGCCAAGTTTTTGAACATTTGTTCCGGAAAGTCTCTCTCTAGACACCACCTGCACGCTACAAACATCCACTCTGCTGCACATTAAATTACATGTTGTCACTTTTTAACGCCTTGTGGCCTTTTCAAGTTAAAGAGCAACTGAGGGCAACAACTGGGAGTTAAAATTTGAAAAGTAGATTACTGCAATGGCCTGAAAATCAGAAGGTCAGCTTCTAGAGATGCACCGAAATTTCCCCGGCCGAAAATGTTTTTTGCCAACAGAGAGAAAGATGCCGAAATCGCACACAATTTTGCTACGATTTTACTGTGCCGAAAATGATTAGCCAAAAATAGAGTTATCAGCGTTTTGCCGAACGGTTACCGAAAAATAGTGGGCGACTTTGCCGCAATTTTGCCCCAATTTTACTGCTACTTTGCCATGATTTTACCCGGATTTTGCTGCTTTTACGGTGCATTTTTCATAGGTCATGTCACTCAAAAGCCGCATCAAAAACATAACATGGGTGCGTTATTGATGCGTTCTTGCTGCGTTTTCAATGCATTTCAACAGGGAGGTGCATTTTTGGTGCATTTTTTTTTTTTTTAACTGACCAAAAATGCAGCAAGCAAGATTTTTAAGACCACAACAGAAGTGAAACGGACCAGTGTGAAGACATACATAGAATTTAAAGGGATGCGCTTTTTTTGCGCTAAAGGTGGCGATAATGGCCGAATAAGTTCATATTCATTTAAACTCATGATATTAATTAAAAAGCTGAATATATATATATATATATATATATATATATATATATATATATATTTATATATATTTTTTTTTTTTTAAAACACTGTCATTTTTGGTTTCGGTTTTGGCCAAGTGCATCCTGAATTTTCGGTTTGGGTGCCAAAATCTCCATTCGGTGCACCTCTAGTCAGCTCAATTCCTCTAAAAAAAATTCATACACTTCGAACGCCCACATTTAAACAAAAAAATGACTGTGCGACTTCCACTGTATGCTCCAATGTGTGCATGCAGGCCTGCCTCGGACCCAGGCCGGGAGGTATGCCATGGAACACATTGGCCTGTATTTACACAAGTTAAGATTCAGCACCATTCAGAAGACGAGAATTCTAAAAATGTTGCAGGGCACAGATAAATGGAAGTACAGAAATGAGAGCCACTCAGAACTCAGACTGCTGACTACGTCACGTGCCGCCACTGAACCCATCCAAAGTATCCCATCCTTTCAGGTAAGGGTGAGCAGAGGACTTCTTTCCAGCATAGAGTTGTTGGGCCTAGAGGTGTCAATTGCCAAGCCCAAACCCTATCACCTAAAAGAGGTGATGACATCATCAATCCTGTGTAAGCTCTGACAACATTTGACGCAGAGCTTACGCAGGGTTAGTGCCTAGAGATACAATGGAGGAAAAGATAAGTGGTGAAGTGTGAAGAAGATGAGTTTAAGGGGGTCTAAGGGTGGGAATTCAAGAGACTAGCTTGAATGGGCAACGTGACAAGAGTGTCTCTAATGCCTCGTTTCCACTGAGCGGAACGGTTCGGTACGGTACGCTATTTTGGGTGTTTCCATTATGAAAGCGGCCCATACAACCGAACCGAACCATTCCATTCAGGGTCCTGCTTCAGATGTGGGGCCATAGAAAATGGAACGGTTTGGTTAGGGCGGAGCTACGATACATTACACTGATTGGTGGACGTGTGACGCCATGACGGCATTTTTTCTAAACCCACGTATGGCCCCTGTCGGTCCGACTTGCAGTGGAAACGCTCGCCTGAATAGGCCGGACCATTCTAGGCCGTCCAAACCGATCCGAACCGAACTGTCCTGCTCGGTGGAAACGAGGCACAAGAGTATAGTACACCTTTTGAAAAAATTTATAAATTTAAAAAAATATGCATTTATTATTTTTTTGCATTGGAGCTTTTAAAGAATTGTAACCATGATTTGTCTACTGCAGACTATTCCTCCAGCCCCAGGTCCATACAGAGGTTATGGGGCTGGAGAAGATAATCAGTGGACTGCAAGTGTGGTAACATCATCACAATTGTGCTCCATTGAAATCTAGGTAGTCCCTCTGCCGCGGTGGAAGATGGGCCTTGTAGTCTTTCAATCACAGATCCTGCGGAAGCCCATATAGCTATGCTAAATTCAAATAAAACAGGGTGGTCCAGGGACTAGAACCATTAAGTAAGTGAGGTTTGAGTGTGTGTGTGTGTGAATGTGAACATATTTCATATTACACCTGAAGGCCTCATTGGCATGGGAATTGAGGCCTGTACACCGTGAATGGGCTCCTTGCTGCTCCCAATTTGACACCTGTGCAGGTGGGGGTGCAAATCCCCGTGCGGGTAAAACACAGCCCTTGGACGGGAGTATGCTGTAGTATGCCCAGATGAATGAGACCTAAAGACTGCATTTCATAGCAATGCTCGCCTACAGGAGCCCTGACTCTGAAGCCCTGACCTTGAAGGCTACAGTAATGCTTGCCTACAGGAGCCCTGACCCTGAAGGCTGCAGCAATACTCGCCTACAGGAGCCCTGACCCTGAAGGCTGCAGCAATACTCGCCTACAGGAGCCCTGACCCTGAAGGCTGCAGCAATACTCGCCTACAGAAACCCTGACCCTGAAGGCTGCAGCAATACTCGCCTACAGAAACCCTGACCCTGAAGGCTGCAGCAATGCTCGCCTACAGGAGCCCTGACCCTGAAGGCTGCAGCAATACTCGCCTACAGAAACCCTGACCCTGAAGGCTGCAGCAATGCTCGTCTACAGGAGCCCTGACCCTGAAGGCTGCAGCAATGCTCGCCTACAGGAGCCCTGACCCTGAAGGCTGCAGCAATGCTCGCCTACAGGAGCCCTGACCCTGAAGGCTGCAGCAATGCTTGTCTACAGGAGCCCTGAGACTCTGAAGGCTGCAGCAATGCTCATCTACAGGAGCCCTGAAACTGAAGGCTGCAGCGACGCTCATCTACAGGAGCCCTGACTCTAAAGCTGCAGCAATGCTCACCTACAGGAGCCCTGACCCTGAAGGCTACAGCAATGCTCATACAGGAGCCCTGACTCTGAAGGCTGCAGCAATACTCGCCTACAGGAGCCCTGAGACTCTTAAGGCTGCAGGCACAGCAGCGATCTAATAACATAACTCTGCAGGCAGAGGAAATGTGAAATGGTAATTAGATTCCTGATAACTCAGGTCCTGCTGGTTGTCATGTCAAGTCTGGTACTTCACCACATCAGCAAGCAATTGTCTGGCCCTAAATGGCCTGTCCAGTGATGGCTGAAAACAGAAATAAATTCAGTATTGGCTGATGATGTGCAAAGCGGAGATCTTCAGAGAAAGATCTGATGGTATTTATCAGTGTCTTGGCTGGATAACGAACGACTGCCTAACAGGACATCATAACAAATCCGATTATTCTGAGTGCAATGCAACCTTTTCTTGACCCTTTACATCTAGTGCGTTATTTCGTTGCCAATATCAGTTTTTTTTCTGCACTGTCATGCATTATGATGTGCGTTTACAATGTGTTTTTTTTTTTTAAATATAGAATTCGGACTGGATATGGTTCACAGCCATTGACCAAGGCTTGATAATACGTGTTGCCAACGCATCAAAATGTTCTTTGTGTTTTGATGCAGTGCCCTTGACTTCTATGGGGCGCCCTATACAGTAAAACACAGAAAAAAATGGGCAGGTCGTATTTTTCTAAAACGCACTGTACTGCTGGGAACAGACATTTTTATTGTGGGGAAGTTGGGCGCACGCATTTCAGCGTTCAGAAACGCATGCGTTAAGACGCAACAGTGTGAACGAAACCCAACTCTGGGTTAGAGCAGCCAGGATTTGATCAACTCCACTTCATCCTCTGGATTCCTCCCAGTATGTTATCCTGTTGTTGGTTGTGATTTTTAACCCCTTTCTGCCCGCCACGGCCTCCCTTTAAAAAATTCTGAATGCCTGGGGTGAGAAGGATCAGCGATTGTGTGACCACTGCGATTATAAAAAAGGCGGTGCATCGCTAAATACACAAGTCCATAATGAAAATGAAAGAATGTAATAAAAAGACAATCCGTGCAGTCTTCCGTGATGAACTACAAGTAATTGCATGCAGGTGACTTCGTGGGAATATCAAAACCTCCACCAGAGTAGAAGATGGCCGCTCACCTCACGGAGTGGACCCTTTAGTTATAGAGGGTATAACACGCCTTCCCACTTGGGGTATCAAATGATGAAAATGGCACATATGTCTTAGACAATCCCCTCTTGGATGGATATGATACTTAGCACTGTCCGCTCCAGAGTCACATATATAAAAGGAATAAAAAGCAATACATAGTGCTCTCTGCATATATAAAATTTAATGGCGATAAAATGATTTAAAAAACTCACAAGAATAGCACTTAAAGGGGTTGTAAAGGTTTACGTTTTTTCACCTTAATGCATCCTATACATTAAGGTGAAAAAACATCCAACAATACCGCCCCCCCCCCAGCCCCCCCCCCCCGTTTTACTTACCTGAGCCCCTTCACCTGCTGCGCTCGCCCCGGATATCCTGTTCGCTGCTCAGCCTGGCCGTTGACTGGCTAGAGTGGATGGATTGAAAGCAGTGCAGCCATTGGCTCGCGCTGCTGTCAATCACATCCAATGACGCGGCGCGCCGGGGGACGATACAGCCGCTGGCTGTATCATGGGAGCGTGCCCGCAAGAACTAACCACCATGCGAGAGAGCTTGCATGAAGGTGGTTATTTCTTGCGAGAAGGAGCCAAGACAGACGCCGAAGGACCCCAGAAGACCAGGTTCGGGGCCACTCTGTGCAAAAACGAGCTGCACAGTGGAGGTAAGTATAACATGTTTGTTATTTATTTATTTTTAATTGTCTTTACAACCCCTTTAAACCAAGTGCCAGGTAATACAGCATGTAAACAAGGAATCTGCGATGGCTGCGGGTGACGTCACGTCCGTACGAGTTACGTCCTGTGTAGGCGGGACTTCGTCCTCCTACATCGCAGATTCCTTGTTTACATGCTGTATTACCTGGCACTTGGTTTAAGTGCTATTCTTGTGAGTTTTTTTTATTGATTTTATCGCCATGAAATTTTATATATGCAGAGAGCACTATGTATTGCTTTTTATTCCTTTGATATATGTGACTCTGGAGCAGACAGTGCTGAGTATCATATCCATCCAAGAGGGGATTGTCTAAGACATACGTGCCATTTTCATCATTTGATACCCCAATGGGAAGGCGCATTAGACCCTCTATAACTAAAGGGTCCACTCAGTGAGGTGAACTGCCTTTTTTATGACTTTACCTTAGGAATTTGAAAATTTTGACCCTTGGTGTTTAGCAGCTATTATTTTGTGATATTTTATTGCGCTGATTTGTCTCCTCTTTTGATCACTGCGATTGGCTAACTCGCCGGCTACCGATTGTTAATTTGGACCGAGAGCTGTCCTTGACAGCTTAGTCTCTGTGCTGGGAGCTAAAACCTTGCCAACAGAAGTGCATTGCAGCACAACAGATGTGCGTTACATGCACCCCTTTTGGTGCGATTTGCTGCGTTATGCAGCTCATTCAAATGAATGGACAGCCTCAACACAACACACATTATTGCGCAATATAATACTCATCAACAATGGTGCATCAACACCCCCCAACAGTGTGAACCCAGCCTGAATAAAAGTCGCATGGTCAGGCCTGCATTCACACGAATGCCCGCAATAAAGTAGCCCGAAGCTGGACTTCAAAGGACATGTATACATTTCCTGCTCATCCTGTTCTCCTATTTGTTCGCTGCGTTTCTCTGCCCAAACAAAACTCCTTCAATAGGGGATTTACAGGTGCTGCCGGGTATTCTGTAGAACACTGCGATTGCTCAGGCGGTTGTAATGAAGGTTGACACCTTCCTAAGCTAGAAGTAGTGCGGTTAGGGTTCGTTCTGATCTGCAGCAGCCCTTGCGACCCCTCTGAAAAGCAATCTGTGGCAGATCATTTTTCAGAGGGCATTTGAAAGGCATTATGTCGCCCCTTCACCGCCTGTTTTAACCCTAAAAAGGCTGAACAACTGCTCTCCCACTATGGGCTAAATGGGTCACGCTCGGTGGCTGTACAGAATGTGACATGCGGTTTCATTTTTATTTTGCTTCACGCCCACAGCATGTGTACAGCCCTGAGTGACTGCCTGCCCTTCTTTAGGTGGGAGGTAAAACTGCAGCCTAACCGCCCACTTTTATTGCCCCCTGGCCCTCAGTGAGATTGAACCCTTACAGTTTATTTGATAGCTCCTTCACCAGCAAGATCCTACGTAAAAATTACAGGGACATGGGCATGAGCACAGTAAAAACCGTCTGCAGCTAATCGTCTCATCTGTATGTGACCACAGCATGGAGTGCTATTGTATCCCGATATAGCATTCAGCTGCCTCTAATTGCAGCTGCCTATCGCTTGTTTGCCCTGTCTGAATGAGGGCCTAGGCTTTCAAGTGTTGGACTCCATCTAAGGCCTCGTTGACACGGAGTATCAATGCGTATCCCATATGGCAGCCGTGCTTACCTGCACAGGGATGCTCAGGTGTTCCATGCATCCCCCCGTGTAGGCAGTCCCATTGATGTCTATTGGGATGAAGCAGGTGCAATGATATGGCCACTGCTCCCAATATACCGTATATACTCGAGTATAAGTCGTTCCGAGTATAAGTCGAGGCCCTAATTTACCACAAAAAAATGGGAAAAACTTATTGACCCGAGTATAAGACGAGGGTGAGAAATGCACAGCTACTGTAAGTGGAAAAGAGGGTCAACAATGCCCATTTGCATGCCTCACTGTGCCCATTTGCAGCCATAGGTCCCCCGAACTTCAAACTTGGTAGTTAAGGGTTCCTAGATGCCCCCTAGCTGCAGCCAAAATTTGGGGTCTCTGAACCAAAAGGGTCCTGAAATGACATTGCTGCAGATGGACACAGTTAACCGAATTTGGGGCCCCGTATCTCGGGGCCACTTAATGCTAGGAACCCCAAATTTGGTGTGCAAACCCAGTGGAACTAGCACCATAAAAATATCCAAAGTTTCTAGCACCAAGTGAACCCGAGATACAGGGCCCCAAAAATCAGTTCAGAAAATGTCAAGCACTTTTCTGCAACAGAGAATGACATTTTCCGAACCTAATTTGGGGCCCCGTATCTCGGGGCCACTTGGTGCTAGGAACTCCAGCTTTAAATATGTTGTGGTACCAGTGCTACTGGGTTTGCACACCAAATTTGGGGTTCCTAGCACCAAGTGGCCCTGAAATACAGGGCCCCAAAAATCAGTTCAGAAAATGTCAAGCACTTTTCTGCAACAGAGAATGACATTTTCCGAACCTAATTTGGGGCCCCGTATCTCTGGGCCACTTGGTGCTAGGAACTCCAGCTTTAAATATGTTGTGGTACCAGTGCTACTGGGTTTGCACACCAAATTTGGGGTTCCTAGCACCAAGTGGCCCTGAGATACAGGGCCCCAAAGTCAGTTCAGAAAATGTCAAGCACTTTTCTGCAGCAGAGAATGACATTTTCCGAACTGATTTTGGGGCCCCGTATCTCGGGGCCATTTGGTGCTAGGAACCCCAGCTTTGGATATGTTGTGGTACCAGTTCTACTGGGTTTGCACACCAAATTTGGGGTTTCTAGCAAGTGGCCCTGAGATACGGGGCCCCAAAGTCGGTTCGGAAAATGAAATTTTTTGCTGCAGAAAAGTGCTTGACTCGAGTATAAGTCGAGGGGGGCACTTTCAGCACAAAAAAAATGTGCTGAAAAACTCGACTTATACTCGAGTATATACGGTAGCTTGTTTCAGTCTTTATAAGAGCAGTGTGAACTGCAAACTTTTAAAAAGCATTGGCAGAGCTTTCACCAAGCTTTGTTGAAGCTTTTAAAGTACCATCTAGGTCCAGTTTGTAAATGCTAAACAGAGATCCTAATGGCAGTGGTAATTGCCACTTTAAAAACAGGCTGCTAGCAGGCTTCAGCACTGCTTGAAGCTTGTTAAAATCCTGCTAGCAGCTTATTTAAAGTGACAATCAGCACTCTTATTAGAATCTCTGTATAATATTTCCAAATAAGAACCGAAGGCACTTTAAAAGGCTTGGAGAAAGCTGCTTGAAGCTTGCCGAAAGCTTTGCAAAAAACCTTGCTGAAAGTTTTTATAAAAGTTTGCCGTTCACACTGCTCTTATACAAGCTGAAGCCTGTGTGAAACTGTCCTATGACACCTGGGTGCAGATGAACATGCAGACATTGTGAGTTCGGGGATAGGCACACGTACCAACACGGATGTCAGACTGGGAGCAGCAGCTGTGTCAGTGCAGCCGCTGTGTCCCAATTGACATCAATGGGACTGACTGTACAGGGATGCATGGAGTACCTGTGCATCCTCGTGCCGGTAAACACAGGCTTGGGCTAGGAATGGATATGCCCTGTGTGAAAGAGCCCTAATCTACTAGTTCAGGGGGCTCCAAACTGTGGCCCACCGGGCCGGATGTTGCCCTTTGCTTGCCTTTATCTGGCCCCTTGGGGCACTATTTCTTCTACTGATATGAGGTACTTTTCCCCCCGACACCAACAGTGGGGTACCATTCCTCCCACTGACACCAACAATGGGGTACTATTTCTCCCACTGACACTGGAGATAGGGAACATTCTCCCATTGGCACCAACAATGGGGTACTATTCTTCACACCGACACCAAATATGGGGAACTATTTCTCCAACCAACACCAACAATGGGGTACTATTCCTCCCACTGACAGCGGAGATAGGAAACTAATTCTCCCAATGGCACCAACAATGGGGTACTATTCCTCGCACTGACATCAAAGATGGGGTACTATTCCTCGCAATGACACCAACAATGGGGTACTATTCCTCCCACTGACACCAGAGATAGGGAAATAATTCTCCCAATGACATCAACAATGAGGTATTATTTCTCCCACTGACATCAGAGACGGAGAACTTTTCCTCCCACTGACACCAACCTTGGGGCACTATTCTATCCACTGACACCAATAATGTAATTTATTTTTCTCCCACTGACCACCAAGCCTGTGGCATTGTTATGCCAGGGCATTTTCTACTCCCACTGGCTATAATCCAGCTCCCCTAAAGTTTGAAGGGCAGTAAACTGGCCCTTTGTTTCGAAAGTTTGAAGACCCCTGTACTAGTTCATCCAATACTACCCTCTTCACAAGTTGACTTTCTGCTGTCCAAGGGTCACCACACTGAGCCTCCATGGATACAGTGGAGAAGTGAATGTAGAAACCATAATGCCCTGTACAGACGACAACAAAATCCATGGGATTTTTTCCGATGGATGTTGGCTCAAACTTGTCTTGCATACACACGGTCACACAAAGTCGGTCGGAAATTCCGAACGTCAAGAACGCGGTGACGTACAACACGTACGACGAGCCGAGAAAAATGAAATTTAATAGCCAGTGCTGCTCTTCTGCTTGATTCCGAGCCTGTGTGGCACTTTGTGCGTCGGATTTGTGTACACACGATCGGAATTTCCGACAACGGATTTTGTTGTCAGAAAATTTTATAGCCAGCTCTCAAACTTTGTGTATCGGAAATTCCTATGGAAAGCGTGTGATGGAGCCTACACACGGTCGGAATTTCCGACAACAAGGTCCTATCACACATTTTCCATCGGAAAATCCTATCGTGTGTACAGGGCATTAGACATGAAGCATGTTACTGGCCTGGATCACCAGGTGATGAATGAAAAAACAGCCAAAAAAAAAAAAAAAAAACGAACGCAGCCACCACACTTAAAGCCTGGTAAACACAATTTTTTGCATGCTACCGTAGTCTGCATATCAAAAAAGAAGAAGAGGTTACTAAAGAACAAAAATTATTGTACGACAGAATAAAAAAAATTCGAAAATGATGTAATGTATTGTTTTGCATTTGTATTGTATTTTTGGATGAATACTGTACTGATTAAATTAAAATTGTACGAGAATTTTTTTTTATGTTTGTCCCTTCGGATAATTTCGGACGAAAGTTGTGTAAGAACGATCAGATTATCGTTAAAGTGGTTGAAAACCCCCAATGCGAAAGTTGTACCTATAGGTGAGCCTTATTATAGGCTTACCTAGAGGTAAAGTAAAGATCTCCTAAACGTGCGCCGTTTAGGAGATATTTACCTTGTAGTGCGCCGATGATGTCATCGGCGCATGCGCTGTGAAGAAACAAATAAGAACACACACCTCAACTGCTTGTCCTGTGTTTGTCTGATACACTTGTGACAATAACGCCCCTTTCACACTGGGGCGGTGGGGGCGTCGGCGGTAAAACAGCGCTGTTTTAACGTCGTTCTTGCGGCTGTATTCGGCCGCTAGCGGTGCGGTTTTAACCCCCGCTGGCGGCTGAAAAAGGGTTAAATCCGCTCGCATAGCACGGCTATAGCCGCGGTATAGCCACGCTGCCCCATTGATTTCAATGGGCAGGAGCGATTTAGGAGCGGTGAATACACCGCTCCAAAGATGCGGCTTGCAGGAGTTTTTTTCTTCTCCTGCCAGCGCACCGCTTCAGTGTGAAAGCCCTCGGGCTTTCACACTGAACAAACAGCAGCGGCTGTTTTGGGTCGGTTTGCAGGCGGTATTTTTAGTGCAATAACGCCTGCAAACCGCCCCAGTGTGAAAGGGGTCTAAAGGTACAGCAAGCATGTTTTTTTGGATATCTCAGAGTGCGACCTTTTCTTTGTCTAAGGCCCCTTTCACACTGGGGCGGTTTGCATGCGCTATTGCGCTAAAAATAGCACCTGCAAACCGACCTAAAACTGCCGCTACTGTTTCTCCAGTGTGAAAGCCCTCGAGCGGTGCGCCGGCAGGAGAGAAAAGAAACTCCTGCAAACAGCATCTTTGGAGTGGTGAAGGAGCGGTGTATTCACCGCTCCTGCCCACTGAAATCAATGGGGCAGCGCGGCTATACCGCCGGCATAGCGCCGCTGTAGTGGCGCTTTGCGGGCGGTTTTAACCCTTTTTCGGCCGCCAGTGGGGGTTAATACCGCACCGCTAGCGGCCGAATGTTGCCGCTAAAACAACGGTAAAGCAGCACTAAAAATAGCGCTGTTTTACCGCCGACGCCCCCACCTCCCCAGTGTGAAAGGGGCCATATACGCTGTGAAGAAACAGCCCTCCGAGCCGTTTCTTCGCTAGCGAGTGCCGTGACTGCCAGCTCCCGCGCGCATGTGGTGACGTCACGCGACTCTGGCCAGTCACAGAGCTGGAGTCCGCGGTCCCCGGAAGCAAAAGGGGCGAAGATGGATGCGTCCACCAGCGAGGACATCGCGGGCTTCGTTTGCAGGCAAGTGGCACCTAATGTGCTAGTATGCATATAAATTCTGTATAATAATAATAATAATGATATGCGATGCATACTAGCACATTATACGTTTACTTTGCAGGGAACTAAAAAGCAAGTAAAACCCATCAGGTTAAGCGGTATTTTTTTGTCAGATTTTCTGATCGCGTGTACGGCCATAAGGATGGGTAAGGTGCCATATATTACATGTTCATTCTTGGGTTTCGATCCACTTTATATAAAAGTCAGAATTCCAACTGACAATAAGCAGAGGAAGGCAAACATGAATCAGCTATCAGATGAAAACATGAAAGCCGTCATTAGTAGTGTGTCTGGTCAGAGTCCCATCCTCCAGGTAATGAATTACCAAAGCAGCTTAGCAACACCAAGCCCTAAGGCATACGCCTGATCAAGGCACCGTCAACCAAGCAGCATACTTTATGTCAACGTCTAATCAATGACCCATCCATCGCCGGGTTACACCACACACAAAAAAACCTGTTCTACCGCAATACGTCACCGACAGAGCTCCAACTGTGGTGCTCTCCTAAATCTTACACATGCCAGGAGATGTATAGTTCCTTAAAGAGGGAGATAATAGAAGAGCAGCAATCCCCGGGAGCGGTGTCGAAACTGTTTTGTAATACTTCCACTTTCGCCGAGCGCACCTGCTTCCCACAGTCCCACCTGATCCCCGGCGTCATTGTTGTCACAAGCACTTACTAGTCACGTTCCCTTGATAGGGTTACACAGCGCAGCGAGGACGCACACCTCACTTCGGGTGAAAGGGACACTAATGCAAATAAGAGAAAAAATAACTGGAAACGCACACACAAAGCGTTAACCCTCCTTCACATGGGTCTTCCAGGTTTGTTGTATTTAAAAAACGCAGGAGAAACCGATCTGGATTGTTTAGCGTTTGTTTTGCGTTTACAATCAGTTTATGTATATGTCATTCAGAGAAGGGAGATGCCCCTCCGCAGAGGCAGTTTGTTTGATAAAGGTGAACTAACCCTTTACAGCCGTGACCAAAAGTTTTGAGAATGGCACAAATATGAATTTTCACAAAGTCTGCCGTCTCAGTTTTTATGAAGGCAATTTGCATCGCTTTGCCCACAGTGGGCACTCGCCCACAGTACATTGTGACATTGCGGGTAGTCCGCAAGTGGTAAACAGGTTCGTTCACCTTTACCAAAAAAACTGCCTGTACATATAATGGTGTCTGTAGATAAATTCAAACTGTACAGCTCTGACTGAAGTTGAATAATGCCCTTGTTATAGGTGTAGGCCATATACATACTTCATGAAGCCTGACTGGAATACTCCCAGGATATTGCTAGCATGTTGCTAAGTGAGGCCTAGTCATCACTGCTCACCTCCACCATCACAGGAGTGAGCTTTAAAGCACTGAGCTCAGAGCTACTGCATCAGGGTAGAGGAAGAGCATGTGAGGGGGTTTCAGCCCACGTTCACATTGGGCTTATTTGGCATGGGATTTGGCATGCCGGCAATGGCACTGTCAGAATCGGTGCAATGCCGACTTCACGGCGCCGCACTGACTCCCAAAAGTAGTTCCTGCACTGCTTTTGGCGACTTCGGGGGGCGATTTGAATAGCCATCTGTGCATGAACCTGCACAGATGTCTGTCAAATTGCCCCCCGAAGTCGGACTGCAATTGCCGGTTTGAAATCGTGTTCGGCTGAACTTGCATGATTTCTAACCCGCAATCAGTGTGAGCCTGGGTTGAATCAGAGACTCCTGCCATGGTGGCGCTGAGCAGTAACGACTAGCCCTCACTTTGTAACATCTTAAAGCGGAACTTTACCCATAACAACTTGATAAAAATAAATGTTCTTTAGCAAGGAACATACATGCCACATTAAAAAACCTACCAAAATAAGTGTGCGGTGTAAATTGCCTCCAGCATTGCTCCGGGTTCTTCTTGCTGGAGGCTGCCATTTTGCTGAAGTGCATTGGATTTAACGGTTTAAAAAAACAGTAAGACCCCTTTCACACTGGCACCACTCCGCGTGCTTTTTGGCCGCTAGTGGGGCGCTTTTAACCCCCGCTAGCAGCTGAAGAAAGGGTTAAATGCGCCCGAAAAGCACTGCTGCCAAAGTGCTTTGCAGACGCTTCAGCAGTGGTGCCCATTGGTTCCAATGGGCAGGGGCGGTGGAGGAGCGATGTATACACCGCTCCTAAACTGCTCCAAAGATGTTGCTTGCAGGACTTTCTCTAATGTCCTGCAAGTGCATCGCTCCAGTGCAAAAGCACTCGGGTTCTGACACTGGGGCTGCAGGGGAGGCATTTTCAGGCACTTTACAGGCGCAATTTTTAGCCCTTTAGCGCCTGGAAAAACAGCTCAGTGTGAAAGGGGTCTTACATTCCTGGAATACCGGGATTGCTAACTGTCACATTTGCTTGTGTCCTCAACTAAACTGTCAAACCATCAAAAGTCTGAGGTCTTAACTGATCACATGTGCAGCACCATGGCAGTTGCGGATCAAACAAAAGCAGCTTCCTTGACTGTAAGGGCCCTTTCACACTGGGGCGGGGGCGTTGTCGGCGGTAAAGCGCCGCTATTGTAAGCGGCGCTTTACCGTCGGTATGCGGCCGCTAGCGGGGGCGGTTTTACCCCCCTGCTAGAGACCGAGAAAGGGTTAAAACCACCGCAAAGCGCCTCTTCAGAGGCGCTTTGCCGGCGGTATAGCCGCGCCGTCCCATTGATTTCAATGGGCAGGAGCGGTAAAGGAGCGGTATACACTCCGCTCCTTCACTGCTCCGAAGATGCTGCTGGCAGGACTTTTTTTACTAATTAATTTAACTAAATTAATTTAATAATAGCGCCTGCAAACCGACCCGAAAGTGCCGCTGCTTTCATTCCAGTGTGAAAGCCCCGAGGGCTTTCACATTGGAGCGATGCGCTGACAGGACAGTAAAAAAAGTCCTGCCAGCAGCATCTTCGGAGCAGTGAAGGAGCGGAGTGTATACCGCTCCTGCCCATTGAAATCAATGGGACGGCGTGGCTATACCGCCGGCAAAGCGCCTCTGCAGAGGCGCTTTGCGGTGGTATTTAACCCCTTCTCGGTCGCTAGCGGGGGGTAAAACCGCCCCGCTAGCGGCCGCATACCGACGGTAAAACGCCGCTAATAATAGCGCCATTTTACCGCCGACGCCGCCCCCCGCCCCAGTGTGAAAGGGCTCTAAAGGATAGGAAGGTTTAATTCCGCTTTTAAGGCTGTCAGCTGATCGGCCTCTGCAAATTCAGCAGTACCTAAAAATGCCTAAAATGGGTGAGGAACTGAGCATGTGCAGAGCAGGGTGAGACAGAGTATTACTGGTTTTTAAACAGCACTTTACCTAGAGGTGAGCCTTATTATAGGCTTTCCTGTAGGTACAAGTAAAAAGTAAAAAAAAAAAAAAAAAAAATCGGAGTTTACAACCACTTTAACAGAGTTCTGGGAGTATTCTAGTGAGGCTTCAGGAGGTACATACATGGCCTACACCTAGCTTTGGGCACAAAAACTCTAATTTAAATGTACGCCTCAATAATCACAAAAGATCTAAATCCACCTGTTATGCCGGCCATACACGGCTCAAATTTCGTAAGAATTTTCTTTCAAAATCGTATGAAAGAATTTTCGTATGAATTTCGCACCATTAGTGGGCTGCAACAACGGCTGATTTCCGTGCGGCAATCAAATTTGAGGAATCAGACATGTTGGAAATTTTTAGGAAAACTAACGATTTTCTAATCAATGATGGGAGAATCGTGAGAGAAATGTAATAAGAAAAGAAAATTTACGGAGAGAAAAGAAGATTCCCGGCCACGAAAATTCTTTTCTGTAGCTCCATGCAGTGAAATTGAAGGCTTGGTCGGCCGAATTTCGAAAATCAATGGTGGCACCATCGGATCACAAAAAAAAAAATGAACATTCTGTTTTTGAAAAGAAAATTTGTTCGAAATTCGACCGTGTATGGCCTGCATTACATTTTAATGCTGGAGAAACTCTGTCCTGTGCAATACATACTTGAATTGAAGAAAAAAAAATCCATTTTGGTGTGTACCAAATGTCATTGCAAATCTAGATAATAACTTGTAAAAGTAGCAGTGACACCATCAGTGCGCTGTACATAGCGTGTGCAGAAAGCAGAGCTGTGGGAGGGGCCCAGCAGGCTCCACCTACTACGACGGGGTGCTAATAAGTACTGAGCCTTACCCAAAAACAATGGAGTTAGAAAGCTGTAAATTGCAGGGCGTACTGGCCAATTTGTCTATATTCAATGGTGCAAAAATTATCTACCTATGAATTTAACTTATCTTTCTTTTTCAGGTCCAAAGTGAATGTGGCAGCACCTCCAGAAAAATTCAATGTGGAAGAGAGTAGGATCATAATCAGGTTCCTGTTTCTCCAAGGAAAAGGTGCGAAGCAAATCCATGATGAAATGTCACAAACTTTGGGTGACAGTGGCCCTTCATATGTAACACTTAACGTTGGGTTGTCAATTTTAAAAGTGCCCATTTTGGATGTTGAAAGTGAGAAACCCAGTGGAAGGCCCGTTTCTGTCTCTGTGCCTGCAAAATGTGAAAGCCATCCATGACATGATCAAGGAGGACCGCCGAATATCAGCCAAAAAGTCTTGCTACATATCTGGGAAGATCACGTGGGAAAGTTGGTGCCATTATCCACAACGACTTAGGCTTGCAGCAAAGTGGATCCCAAAACTTTTGACAACCGAACAAAAGAGGAAAAACGTGTGGAGACATCGGTGGCTGTTTTGGAACATTTTGCAAGAAATGAGTCAGCTTCCTGGACAAACTGGTGATGAGACATGGATCTACTGTTATGATCCTGAGACAAAGGAACAGTCTAAGGAATGGAGGCACAGTGGTTCCCCCAGGCCAAAGAAGTTCCGTGTGCAAAGGTCAGTGCAGAAGCAAATGGCATAAGAAGGGAGTTCTGCTGATGGACTACCTCCAAAAAGGGTTCAACCGTCAAGGCAACATATTACTGTGCTTTATTGACAAAGTTGAGGCAAAATATAAAAGGAAAAAAAAGGTAGAAGAAAGCTCTCCAAAGGTGTCATCCTGTTGCATGACAACGCCTGGTCACACACTGCAGGTGAAACAATGGCAAAACTGACCTCCTTAGGCTTTCAAGTGATGCTCCATCCACCTTATTCGCCCAACCTGACTCCTGACTATCATCTGTTCCCCAATCTCAAAAAACGCCTAAAGGGACAATGAATTGGGAGTGTTCCGGAGGCAACTAATGCTGCAAATGAGTGGTTACACCAGCAGTCGGAAGAATTTTATTTGCAGGGACTTAAAAGCGGAGTTCCATCCACTTGTGAGAGGTGGTCTTAAAACGAAAGACCGCCCCTCATTTTTGGATATTTAAAAAAACATTTTTTATTTCTTTAGTACAATTTTTTGAAGTACAGCCTGTACTTCCGTTCCATCCGGGCAGCGGCGCAGAACATCATGTCCTCTTGTGCGGCAAATTTCAATCCCCCCCCCCCCCCCCCGCTGTCTTTGGGGACCTGTATGTGTCCCAGAGGACAAGCTGGCCATTTACGAAGTGCCGCGCGACTCGCGAACGTGCAGTAGGAAGCTGGGTGTGGAGTCGCAAGGTTTCCCTTAGAATGGCGGCGCCTGCACCCGATCCGATGGACGGATCAGCCTCGGGGGGGGTCCAACATCGTGGGCTCCCTGGATAGGTAAGTGTCCTTATTAAAAGTCAGCAGCTACAGTGTATGTAGCTGCTGACTTTTAAAAAAATAAAAATTTTGCGGCTAGAACACCGAATTAAGAAGCTGCAGGACAGATTTCGCAAGTGCATTGACTTCCTGGGGGAATATGTGGAATATTGTGGCTGTTACAGATTCCTAGCTCAATGTTTTTCTGGGTAAGACTCAATACTTACCCCGTTTCCCCGAAAATAAGACCTAGCGTGATTGTCTGTGATGGCTGCAATATAAGCCCTACCCCCCAAATAAGCCCTACCCTGTTTCCCTGAAAATAAGCCCTACCCTGAAAATAAG
This sequence comes from Lithobates septentrionalis, assembly GCA_037952835.1. Taxonomy (NCBI): domain Eukaryota; kingdom Metazoa; phylum Chordata; class Amphibia; order Anura; family Ranidae; genus Lithobates; species Lithobates septentrionalis. The sequence continues at coordinate 2,041,569 of JBBDGP010001876.1, read as the reverse complement.
ACCTTCAAGGACTTTAACTAGGGCTTATTTGGGGGGTAGGGCTTATATTGCAGCCATCACAGACAATCACGCTAGGTCTTATTTTCGGGGAAACAGGGTATCAGCACCCCCTCATATATACTGCTAATAAGAAACTACAGGAGGGGGCGGAGACAAGACCGGTCACCCTGCACAAGGAGAGAGAGCAGCAGTGAGCGGTCTTTATTACAGGAAGAAAGTCTCACACTGGATTACTGCACAGATCTGGAAGAAATACACAAAGCACACCAAGATTAAAGGAAGAATACACATAACAAATGTATTTAGAAAATAGTCGCTTGTCCCAGAGATCAGCTCCCCCCCATCAGTTTTTCCCGACCTGGTTTGACTTGGAGGTAGGCGGATGGAGCTTCTGATTGGATCCAATTGAAAAACTGACAGCTGGCCCTGATTTGAAGATCCATTCAAGTCTTTGGGCCAGTGGATGTAAACAGATAGATGCATGTCTGTTTACATCCACCTACCTCCAAGTCCATCTACGTCCGGGTGCATCCTTTACAGCAGGGATATGCAATTAGCGGACCTCTAGCTGTTGCAGAACTACAATTTCCATGAGGCATAGCAAGACTGACAGCCACAAGCATGACACCCAGAGGCATGATGGGACTTGTAGTGTTGCAACAGCTGGAGGTCCGCTAATTGCATATCCCTGCTTTACGGTTTTTCTGGCCCTAGTCGTGACAGATGGAAGGTAGCCCCATGTAAACTCATGCAAGTTAGTTTACATCCGGCCGCCCGCAGATCCAAACACAGGTCTGCAAACCTCCGCTGCAGACAGAAAAGCAGAACAGGCGTGGATGTCACACATTCAGATGTCACACATTCAGATGTCACACATTCAGCCGCTCCATGGACAATCACAGGACAGCCCGTTGCAATCGCCCTTTTCCAATTAAATAAGCGGAATGTCGCAATACTAAACAGCGCATCACCATCACAGCTGCTATTTCATCAACACCAATACACCCAATGTCATCAATAATAAAATGTGAAGTCCTCTAAGTGCCTGTTCACATGCGCAGCAGACCTTGCCGCCCCCCTGAAAGATGGTTCGCGGTGGATCGCTTTTCAGAGGTGTAAATACCTCCCCATTGCATTCCTGCGCATTGCAGGCGGTTGCGGAATAGCCCAACAGCCTTGCATGAGTTGCGTTTGGTGGCAATTGACATCTGCCTAAAGCTCCGTACACACGGGCCGCATGACGGGCGGTTAAAAAAAATAAATTTAAAAAATGGCCGACATTTGGCCCGAGTATACGGCAGCCGGTCTGAAAGAAGCCGTCTGTTTGGCCAGCTTCTGTCGGAAAAGCATGCTGGAAAAACCGGCAGCCAATCGGCTCCTGATCAGCGCTCTCCGCCAATGGCAGAGAGCACTGATCAGAGTGTTCTGGGCGAGGGAGCCAACCCCCTGTCAGAACACAACAGCTCAGCAGGGGGGGGGGGGGGGAGAGGTCACTGTACTAACATTGCATAGTTAGTACAGCGGCTCCGTCTGGAGCTAACCTGCTGAGTTGAACGGGGAAAAAAACTCTGTGTGTACCAGGCATAATGCAACAAGCTGTTTAATTTCTCCTGCGGCATGTGTACAGCCCTGCATGTCAGAGTTTGGGCTGGTGGCGGTAAAACTGCAACTTAGCCACTGGATTTTACCACCCCCCTGACCGCACAGGTCAACAAGCCCTAAGGGGACATCTGTCATGAAGCAGAATTTTTAGTTCCAAAGCAGGGAAGCTCACCCTGTAAACTGACATTGCTGAAGTGCTTTTAAAAATGCTAGTTGCCTGGCTGCTTAGTTGATCCTCTGACTGTTATGTTGACCTAGAACAGTGATGGTGAAACTTGGCACCCCAGATGTTTTGGAACTACATTTCCCATGATGCTCAACTACATTGAGCATCATGGGAAATGTAGTTCCAAAACATATGGAGTGCCAAGGTTCACCATCACTGACCTAGAACAAGTCGCCATCCCACAATGCAAAGCACAGCTTCATAACAGGCGCAGAGGACCTTCTACTGCACTGCAGTGACCTTCCCCCAGACCTGGGTAAAAGTAGAGATTTTGGGGGTCCAGTGGAAGCATTTAAAAAAAAAGGTAAAACAAAAGTAGAAAGAGTTGTGTCTAACATCTGCTGTAAACTTCAGCTTAAAGCTGAACTCCGGAGCACAAAAACTTTCATTTACATAAATTTCCCCAAAACCCACGAACAATATAAAGCCACTTTGTGTGCACCAAATACCTTTGCAAAAACCCAGATATTACTTTGTAGAAGAATCAGTGACATCATCACTGTGCTGTACAGAAAACAGAGCTGTGGGAGGGGCCCAGCAGGCGCCACCCACTACAGGAAACTACAGGAGAGGGCGGAGACAAGACCAGTCACCCAGCACAAGGAGAGAGAGCAGCAGTGAGCGGTCTTTATTACAGGAAGCTACACATTGCCTTTTATATTGAAACAACAAGCTTACACTAAATGACATGTATTATAAAGCCTGTTCCTTGCCAACAAAAAAATAAAAGGAGTTTTGTTGCAGCCATTGTCCCCATTGATTGGGGAGATTTTCCAGGCTCAACAAAAGGGAGTGAAGGAAAATCCCCCCCCCCCCCCCCATTGGGGATACAGAAAGCAATAAAAACTTGGCATGTTATATCTCCTTACAGCTGAAATAAATAAATAAAAATAAATAAAAAAAGAGAGAGAGAGAGAGAGAGAGAGAGAGAGAGAGAGAGAGAGAGAGAGAGAGAGAGAGAGAGAGAGAGAGAGAGAGATTTTATTTATTTTTTTATTAAAATTTTGTCTTTTTATTAAAAAGACAGAACCTCTGACCATTGTCACTGGGAAACAATTGACTCCAAAACAGGAAGAGTGGGGAAATCTTCCCATGGGGACACTTATTCTGGTGATAACTGTGTTAAAAAGGGCATTTCCTTCACTTTGTGTTCAATCTCAGTTTATTAAAGTTTTCAATAACAAAACAGAGTGGACAAATACAAAAAAGGTACAGATGGATCATACAGGGTAGCAAAACATATACAGTAAAAAGACATATAAATACAAAAATGAATAAACATGTGCAACATAAAAACACAAATGCACTACATACTCCAACCCCCTCCCCCATACAGAACATAAGATAATGCTGGGAATAAAGAAACTACATTTTCTTCACTTTGGAATAATTTTCTCACACTTCCCTTTAGGTCTACAGAACAGGAAGTGAAAGAAAAAAAATGGGGACACAAAAAGCCCGACGGCATTTTTACCATTCCCTACTCCGACCAAAATTTAATAGGAAACATTTTGGCTTTAGTTATATTTTAATATCCGTGCCTGTGACAGCTCCTCTCCATATTTCATGTTCTGTTGTCACAGGAACAGGAAGAGAGGTAAATCCACCCAACGGGGTCATAACCTGCAATAATTACTCACTTTTGGAGGGATCACTTCCTGTTTTGGCTGTGTGACAGGAAGTGAAAGGAAATCTCTCCAATGGGACACAGAGGGCATTAAAAAAAAAAAAAAAAAAGACAGAGTTTATAACCCTCTCCAAGTATACCCAAAAAAAAAAAAAAGTTTTCCTTTGGTTCCAATTTAAAGTATATAATTTGACAAAACCCTTTCTGCTAGTTGTGAATGGTATGGGGAAGGGTTGGACCCTGGGTCAGGTTGCTGTGTCCCCATTGGAGAGATTCTCCACTCTGTTTGTCTTGTTGGCCATTATCACCAATGACCAGTGAGAATGAAGGGAAATCCACAATTTCAGAGTTCTCAAATGGAAAAGAAAAAAGAAAAAAAAAAGGGGGGGGGATAGGGATTCCTGTCTAAGAGGTCCCGCCTCCTTGCTTTGGGAAACTTCTTCTAACTTCCTGTTGTGTCTCTAGCACAGGAAGTGAAGAGAAATTTAGTACACACATAGCATTTTACAGATTTAACCCTTCCCTGCTCTATCCAAAATGAAAAAAAAAAAAAAAAGTTTTAGCAATTCATTCACTTTAACCTAATTGGCTGCAGAGAGCTATGGGAATATGTGTCTTTGATGGATGGTGCCCAGTGCAGGCGCTGCGCATTCAATGGGGCGTAAAATATTAGCAGCAGTCTAAAGTCCGGAGGATTCTACTATGACAGGCAATAAAGAGGAGATTACACATTACATGCGGAGTGACGAGTCCGCCTTCATTCCATTCTACACATATTGTTTTATGTCCCATAAACACACCAATAAAGGAGGAGACCATAGAACACCTATAAACTCTGGATATAGAAATCTGTCATAATGAAGCCGGAGATGACAGAATCCTCAGAGCGGGTACAAGAACAGACATGACCGCTTCTCTTTAATTCCTGATCAGTGATAAAGGTGCTGGCAGCCGGCTGGTGACAAGGGACATATTCAAATCAAGGCAAAATACTTCCTGAATGTCATTACCTGTGACACCGGTGTCACCAGAACAACCAAATATAGACAGAGAGGACGGGGGAGGGGCCACCGGGGGTGACAACATAATCATCTGTTATTGATCAGGAATCTGACCACTGCACTACCCAACTATCCCAGTCCCTGGACAGTGTAGAGACCAGCACTGTCCAGTGTCCCCAGTACTGACATCAGACCTGTCCAGTGTCCCCAGTACTGACATCAGACCTGTCCAGTGTCCCCAGTACTGACATCAGACCTGTCCAGTGTCCCCAGTACTGACATCAGACCTGTCCAGTGTCCCCAGTACTGACATCAGACCTGTCCAGTGTCCCCAGTACTGACCAGTAAAGACATCAGACCTGTCCAGTGTCCCCAGTACTGACATCAGACCTGTCCAGTGTCCCCAGTACTGACCAGTAAAGACATCAGACCTGTCCAGTGTCCCCAGTACTGACATCAGACCTGTCCAGTGTCCCCAGTACTGACCAGTAAAGACATCAGACCTGTCCAGTGTCCCCAGTACTGACCAGTAAAGACATCAGACCTGTCCAGTGTCCCCAGTACTGACATCAGACCTGTCCAGTGTCCCCAGTACTGACCAGTAAAGACATCAGACCTGTCCAGTGTCCCCAGTACTGACATCAGACCTGTCCAGTGTCCCCAGTACTGACCAGTATAGACATCAGACCTGTCCAGTGTCCCCAGTACTGACATCAGACCTGTCCAGTGTCCCCAGTACTGACCAGTATAGACATCAGACCTGTCCAGTGTTCCCAGTACTGACATCAGACCTGTCCAGTGTCCCCAGTAAAGACATCAGACCTGTCCAGTGTCCCCAGTACTGACCAGTAAAGACATCAGACCTGTCCAGTGTCCCCAGTACTGACATCAGACCTGTCCAGTGTCCCCAGTACTGACCAGTAAAGACATCAGACCTGTCCAGTGTCCCCAGTACTGACATCAGACCTGTCCAGTGTCCCCAGTACTGACCAGTATAGACATCAGACCTGTCCAGTGTCCCCAGTACTGACATCAGACCTGTCCAGTGTCCCCAGTACTGACCAGTATAGACATCAGACCTGTCCAGTGTTCCCAGTACTGATATCAGACCTGTCCAGTGTCCCCAGTACTGACCAGTATAGACAATCAGACCTGTCCAGTGTTCCCAGTACTGACCAGTAAAGACATCAGACCTGTCCAGTGTCCCCAGTACTGACATCAGACCTGTCCAGTGTTCCCAGTACTGACATCAGACCTGTCCAGTGTCCCCAGTACTGACCAGTATAGACAATCAGACCTGTCCAGTGTTCCCAGTACTGACCAGTAAATACATCAGACCTGTCCAGCGTCCCCAGTACTGACCAGTATTGACATCAGACCTGTCCAGTGTCCCCAGTACTGACCAGTATAGACATCAGACCTGTCCAGTGTTCCCAGTACTGACATCAGACACCAGTGTTCCCAGTACTGACCAGTATAGACAATCAGACCAGTCCAGTGTTCACTGTCCAGTGTTCCCAGTACTGACCAGTATAGACATCAGACCTGTCCAGTGTTCCCAGTACTGACCAGTATAGACAATCAGACCTGTCCAGTGTCCCCAGCAAGACCAGTATAGAGATCAGACCTGTCCAGTGTTCCCAGTACTGACCAGTATAGACAATCAGACCTGTCCAGTGTTCCCAGTACTGACCAGTATAGACAATCAGACCTGTCCAGTGTTCCCAGTACTGACCAGTATAGACAATCAGACCTGTCCAGTGTCTCCAGTACTGACCAGTATAGACAATCAGACCTGTCCAGTGTCCCCAGTACTGACCAGTATAGACAATCAGACCTTTCTAGTGTCCCCAGTACTGACCAGTATAGACAATCAGACCTGTCCAGTGTCCCCAGCACTGACCAGTATAGACATCAGACCTGTCCAGTGTCCCCAGTACTGACCAGTATAGACATCAGACCTGTCCAGTGTCCCCAGTACTGACCAGTATAGACATCAGACCTGTCCAGTGTCCCCAGTACTGACCAGTATAGACAATCAGACCTTTCTAGTGTCCCCAGTACTGACCAGTATAGACAATCAGACCTGTCCAGTGTCCCCAGCACTGACCAGTATAGACATCAGACCTGTCCAGTGTCCCCAGTACTGACCAGTATAGACATCAGACCTGTCCAGTGTCCCCAGTACTGACCAGTATAGACATCAGACCTGTCCAGTGTCCCCAGTACTGACCAGTATAGATATCAAACCTGTCCAGTGTCTCCAGCAAGACCAGTATAGACATCAGTCCTGTCAGGTGTCCCCAGTAAGGACCAGTATAAAAATCTGTCTTGTCCAGTGTCCCTAGCAGTAACTAGTAGAGTTTATTGTCCCCAGTGTCCCCAGTAAAACCCCCAGTATAGCTCTCTGTGTCCCTAGTAGTCACTAGCCTAGACCCCTGTAATCCCAGTAGTTACCAGTATAGTCCCCAGCAGTCACCAGTATAGCCCCCAGTGTCACCAGTATAGCCCCCAGTGTCACCAGTATAGCCCCCAGTGTCACCAGTATAGCCCTCAGTAGTGACCAGTATAGCCCCCAGTGTTACCAGTAGTGACCAGCATAGCCCCAGTGTCACCAGTATAGCCCCCAGTGTTACCAGTGTCCCCAGTAGTCCCCAGTATAGCCCCCAGTATTTCCAATAGTCACCAGTATAGCCCCCAGTGTCCCCAGTATAGCCCCCAGTATTTCCAGTAGTCACCAGTATAGCCCCCAGTGTCCCCAGTATAGCCCCCAGTATTTCCAGTAGTCACCAGTATAGCCCCCAGTGTCCCCAGCATAGCCCCCAGTATTTCCAGTAGTCACCAGTATAGCCCCCAGTGTCCCCAGTAGTCCCCAGTCTTGCTCCCAGTGATCCCAGTACAGAGTCCAGGCGGGCCCGCAGTGTGTCCGGTACGGATCGGGCTGTCATACAATCCCAGTAAGTAAAGTTAAGATCGCCGGTAGGAGAAGCGGAGGGTCACTCACCCGGGAGTAGAGCTCATACACCGACATGGTCCCGATCCCCCGATCTCCCCATACAGCCCGCAGATCACCGCCAGCACCGCCCGGGATCCCGCGAACACACTCCGCCCACCGCACAGGTACAGGGGGCGGGGCATGGGCGGGGCGACACCCACTAACTGATCCACTCCGCTCTGCATAATGAGACGTGGGGGCGGAGTCATGTCCACACCTCTGCCAGTGTAAAGCGGACCGGTCACTGCCCGTCACACTCACCTATCACAATCCTTAGAGGGACATTGTACTGTGCACTTCATTATAGGTCTCCTCCCCACTGGGGATCAGCCAATCAGAAAACGTTCTGAGATTTTGTTTCTATTTTTGGAAAAATGCATTGAAGGTGATCAGGTTGTTTTTGATGATTTTTTAAAGTGTAACTAAAAGGCAAAAAAAAAATATTTTTTTTTTCATTTTGGATAGAGTAAAGGAGGGTTATAACCCCTGTCAGTTTTTTCCCCCCATCTATGTCCCCGTTGGGGAGATTTCCCTTCACTTCCTGTCCCCATAGCCAAAGAGGAAGTGAGAGGAAATCCCTCCAAAGTCAGGGATCTCCATACCCAGTGTCCCCATTGGAAGATTTCCCCTCTATCATTTCTGGTGACAACAATTCATGTTAGTGTGGGGGGTTGGTGTGGGTTGTGTGCCAGTGGTTGGGGGGGGGGGGCTTGCATATTTTAAAACCCAAGGCACTGTTTACCTTTTTTTACTTTGTTTAGTAAAACTAAAGTAAAGTACTTTGTTTTGTTTAACTTTATTGAAATTTTACAAAGTGACATTTCGTTTATTTCTATGCATGGTAGCTGAGCTGCAGTGCGAAGACGGGCGGAAAATTCAAGCGATTCCCAGTGTGGTTAAAAAAAAACCCGAAAATGGCGGTGCTGACCTGCCGTGATAAATGGCGCTGCAATCGCGGCAAATCGCATCGCGTGAAGCTTGTCACCCAAAAAAAAGTTCAGGAGCTTCTTTTTGGGCGACACGCAAATGCAGGTTGCCGCGATTGCATCTCAATGTAATCGCGCGGCAGAACCACGCCGCGTTTTTAGGGGCCATTCAGACGATTGGCATCTCAAACATGCTTTCTGCCATTTGTCGTTCACACCTCGGCGCTTTAAAAGCGCGGGTAGGATCGCGGCAAATGTGGCTGCGATTCAAAACACGGAGATGTGAATGCAGCCTCAGCGGATGATCACAGGCTAAAGATATATATTGGTCCTCAATATACATTTTAATAAAATAAATTCATTTTTAATTATAATATTTTTGTATGGAGGGGCTTTTGTCCCCCTTATAAGTCCAGCACTGCTCTGACCATCGGAGACACTTGTCCTTTACTAGTTAAAAACCTCAGATATACCCAGTAAAGTGTCTTCAGGTGATACACAGGGAAGAAACAAATCCTACATAAATGATACCTGTTTATCTGCAGTCTTCTCTTTTCTACAGCCATTCAAAGTCCAGAGTTTATACAGCTTGTCTGAGCATTCAGAAAGCAGGGGGGCGGGGAAATCCAAAGTTACACTCTGCAGAGCTCAGTGAGAGCTGATTGGAGGGAAGAGACCAGCGCTAGTGATAAGGCAATACAACTGATCCTGTTGTCCTGGGCCCAGACCTCACCAACTAAACAGCAGGACTCCGGGCAACTTTATTGTTCATTTCCTCCTAAATGAACACAGCGGAACCTTGGTTAACGAGTAACGCGGTTAACGAGCATTTTGAAAGACGAGCAACTTTTTTTTTTTTTTTAATTCTGACTCGGTTTGCGAGTGTTGTCTCGCAAAACAAGCAGAATTCAAGCTAATGGGGTGTGCAGTACCGCATTTGACCAGAGGTGCGGGGGCGCCGGTGACACGCGGAACGGTTCGGAGCCGTTCTGAAATACTCGGAACCACTTGGAAATATTCGGAAACACTCGGAAATATTCCGTTCCCGAGTGTTTCCGAGCCTTTCTGAGTTCTGTACTGTCCCTGAGTATTTCCAAGGCTCTCCGGTGCCCCCCCACCTGTGGCCACATGCGGTATTGCATGCAATACAAGTCAATGCGGAACGAATTATCTTCGTTTCCATTGACTTCTATGGGGAAACTCGCTTTGATATGCGAGTGCTTTGTATTACAAGCATTCTCCTGGAACGGTATATGGTCGTAATCCAAGGTTCCACTGTACATGGATTTTACTAGACCACACCCCCGCTCCTACGTATTTACCAAGGCTTAAATAATGGTTTCCTGGCCCCATCATTTCAACAGAGGGGTCCAGGAAGTGGGACTTTTTTTTTCATTTTCGGGGTGTGTGTTTAGTCAGTGTTGCTGTCTCGCTTCACCCCAGGGGGGGGGGTGAGTGGGGTGTAGGTTGGGTTGGGGGGTCCAGTCAGGAAGGCTGTATAGAGCCCCATGATTTCTAACAGCAGCCCTGGAAGAGACACCCCCCCCCCTTCACACAGCACACAGGAACAGAGCTGAGGCTGCCAATCACAGGCTGTGTGCTGGAGATCCCTCCCATGTCACCTTTTTTTATCTCTTGGTGTTAGGAAAACTTGTCAGAAGTCATTCATGCTGACAGCAGAGGAAAAAGGCAGCAGACAGAAATGGCACATAGGGGCAGAATTACTAAAACTGGAGCACACGGAATCTGATGCAGCTGTGCATAATGACCAATCAGCTTCTAACTTCAGCTTGTTCAATTAAGCCTTGACAATAACCTGGAAGCTGATTGGTTACTTTGCACAGCTGCACCAGATTCTGTGTGCTCCATTTTTTTGGTAAATCTCCTCCCATAGCGCTCTGGATTGGGACAAGTACAAACTATAGAGTGATGTGCTTTGTTCATATTTCATGTCTGAGGTTTACAACCTTTTTTTTAAAAAAAAAGTTGCATCCAAAACATTGCTCAGAATTAATTGCATTGCTAAAGACATTCTGTTCTATGTTGTTAAAAATCAATAAATTATGTTTGAAACAGAAATAATTGCATTGCTTGTGGTTTTTTTTGGGCTGTTTACAGCTATAAATTAGAAATGTATTTTATAGTTAGGAACCTGTTTATAGAAATGTATTTTATGTATGAGTACCTGTACTGTATAGAGAAATCTATAGATGCCTTTGTCAGTTGTGCAGCTTGCAGCGCCATCTAGTGTTTTTATTAAGGTCACTCATCATCCAAGGTACACCCGCCTGCTCTGTATAGCCACTCGAAGATCAGGCTTTTTCTGGCACCTTTTGTTTACATTATTATTATTATCATTTTTTTTTTTATTATTATTATCATATTTACATGTAACAATCAGTTTTTTGTTGCTAAAAAATTACTTAGAACCCCCAAAACATTATATATATTTTTTTTAAAAACAGAGACCCTAGAGAATAAATTGGTGGGTTTTGCAGTTTTTTTTATGTCACACGGTACTTGCACAGCTGTTTTTTGCAAGTGCAAATTTGGGGGAAAAAAAATACACCTTTTTTCTAATTTTCATGCAAGAAAAAAAAACACAAAACATTTACCCTGCGTAAATAGAAACCAAACATGTCATGCTTTAAAATTGCGCACGCCTGTGCAATGACGATAAACGTAAACTTTTCTATCCACAGGCGACACTTTAAGAGTCTTTACAGGTTACCACTTTAGATTAACAGAGGAGGTCTGGTGCTGGAATTACTGCCCATGATCTGATGTTCGCGACGATACCTCGCATGTGTGGGAAATCGCTGTTTGCGTGCGTGCGTGACCGACGTGCACGTTCGCCTTTGCACTCTAGCATTGGGGGAGACAGGAGCTCTTTACATTTTTTTATAATTATTAATTTATTTATTTTTTTTACACTGTTGCTGTAAACGTTTTTTTTATCACTTTTATTGCTGTCACAAGGAATGAAACATCCTTTGTCACAGCAAAAGGCAGAAGACAGGTACTCTTTATAGAGGGATCTGAGGTCTACAAGACTCCAAATCCCTCCCCTGCCCTTGAAGGCATTTAAAACACCAAGATTGGCATTTTTGAATACTTTCGATTCTTAAAAAATGGCGGCGTTAGGACCCCTTTCATACTAGGGCCCTTTTCAGGAGTTTTAGCGCAAAAAATAGCGCCTGTAAAGTGCCTGAAAAGCACCTCTCATGCTTCCCCAGTGTAAACGCCCGAGTGCTTTCACACTTGCGCTTGTGGGACGGGAAGAAAAAGTCCTGCAAGCAGCTTCTTTGGGGCAGTGCGGGAATGCTGTATACACCGCTCCTAAAGCGGCATCCATGGGAGAGTTCCAAGGCCAAAGCCACCGCTGACCAAAAAGAACACAAAGGCTCATCTCACATTTACCAAAAAACATCTCGATTATCCCCAAGAGTTTTAGGCAAATATTCTGTGGACTGATGAGACAAAAATGTTACTTTTTGGAAGGTGTGCGTCCCGTTACATCTGGCATAAAAACGAATACAGCATTTCATAACAAGAACATCATACCAACAGTCAGACATGGTGGTGGTAGTGTGATGGTCTGGGGCTGCTTTACAGCTTCAGGACCTGGACAACTTACCATAATTGATGGAACCATGAATTCTGAGCTCTACCAGAAAATCCTAAAGGAGAATGTCCGGCCATCAGTTCATGACCTCAAGCTCAAGTGCACTTGGGTTATGCAGCAGGACAATCATCCGAAACACAACAGCAAGTCCGCCCCCAAATGGTTCAAACAAAGCAAAATGTAGGTTTTGGAGTGGCCTAGTCAAAGCCCGGACTTAAATCCAATTGAGATGCTGTATCATGACCTTACACAGGCCGTTCATGCTGGAAAACCCTCCAATGTGGCTGAATTTAAACAATTCTGCAAATCAGAGTAGGCCAAAATTGCTCCACAGCGATGTGAAAGACTTATTGCCAGTTATCACAAATGCTTGATTGCAATTGTTGCCGCCAAGGGTGGCACAACCAGTTATTAGGTTTAGGGGGCAATTACTTTTTCACATAAAGCCAGGCAGGAGTGGACAGCTTTTTTTGCCTTAATAAATGAAACCATCATTTAAAAACTGCATTTTGTATTTACTCGGGTTATCTTTGTGTAATAATAAAATTAGTTTGATGATCTGAGTTATTTAAGTGTGACAAATATGCAAAAAAAAAAAAAAATCAGAAAGGGGGCAAATACTTTTTCACACAACTGTATATAGGAAGTTGACCCTGAAGTTGTTTAACCACTTCCCGCCCGGACTGTAGCAAAATGACGGCCGGGCGGTGGTTCAGTTATCCTGACTGGGCGTCATATGATGTCCTTCAGGGTAACAGCCGCCGCGCGCCCGTGGGGACGCACAGCGCGGCGATCGGTGGTGCAGTGTTTCAGTCTGACACACCGCTACACCGTTCTCGGTAAAGAGCCTCTGACGGAGGCTCTTTACCACATGATCAGCTGTGTCCAATCACGGCTGATCACGATGTAAATAGGAAGAGCCGTTGATCCGCTTCTCCTCACTTGCGTCTGACAGACGCGAGTAGTGGAGAGCCTATCGACGACTCTCCTGACAGGGGGGGTCTGTGCTCATTGTTTTTTCAGCGCAGCCCCCCTCGGATGACCACACTGGACCACCAGGGATGCTACTAGTACCACCAGGGAAGGGGACAACATGTGGATGGCCAGGTATGTACCCCATGGCCATCCACATGTTCTTAAATGAATGCCCAATCTGTGCCAATCAGTGCCCACAAATGGGCACTGATTGGCACCAGTATGTACTAAAAGACATCAGTGATGCCCAGCAATGCCACCCATCAGTGTCATCAGTGCCACCCATCAGTGTCATCAGTGCAACCCATCAGTGCCACCTATCAGTGCCCATTCATGCCCATCAGTGCCCATCAGTGCCACCTATCAGTGCCACCCATAAGTGCCCATCAGTGCCACCCATAAGTACTCATCAGTGCTGCCTACGAGTGCCCATCAGTGCCGCCTATGAGTGCCCATCAGTGCCGCATACCAGTGGCATCTATCAGTGCCACCTATCAGTGCCCATCAGTGCCACCTATCAGTGCCCTTCATCAGTGCCCGTCAGTGCCACCTCATTAGTGCCGCTCTATCAGTGCCCATCATTGAAGGAGAAAACTTACTTATTTACAAAAAATGTTAACAGAAACAAAGAAAAACGTGTTTTGTTTTTTTTTTATTTTCGGTCTTTTTTTATTTGTTGCGCAAAGGATAAAAACCGCAGAGGTGATCAAATACCACCAAAATAAAGCTCTATTTGTGGGAACAAAATGATAAAAAATCTGTTTGGGTACAGTGTAGCATGACCGCGCAATTGTCATTCAAATTGCAACAGCGTTGAAAGCTCAAAATCGGCCTGGGCAGGAAGGTGTATAAGTGCCCTGTATTAAAGTGGTTAAGTAAAGTGGGCATAACCTCCCATCCCTATCCAAGTTATTAACCCTCAATAAACCACAAAAAAAAAAAAGTCACAGACTGTTCTCTGTCCCTGTAGTGCTTGTGAAAATTCAGTGGCTGTGCAGGATGGAGGATCCCAGTATAATTACGGCTCCTTAGGGGTGCGCTACATAAGTAACACTGACAAAAAAGATACATTTATACCATAGTTTCCTTTTAGCAGCTAAATAGCTGTGGAGACCTCCATTGTAATGCTCCCACTGCTCTTTTTAAAGGTTCAACTGCCAGACCCCCATAGACAAAACAAGAACTACATCCTTCAAATGCTTTGCAGAAAAGTGGGGAGGGGGGAGTAAGGGCAGGCGGATTTTATTTCCTGGTTCAGATAGGAGCTCAGCTTTAAAGTGTAAGTTCAGCTTTACAAATTAGCAGACTATGCTGTCCCATATGGGTGTCACAGCCTAAACATTATTATTATACCAGCCAGGGCTCACTTTCTGTTAACAATGAAGTCCACATTTGCATTTAGAAGAAGCTTCTTAAAATCCTCTGCAGCCAGCAAAGGCACCATAGTATGAAGCCCAACCTTTTTTGAAGCCAATTAGAGCCTCGGGCTCTAAACATGTGATTTAAAAAATAATAAAAATCTCGTAGAAATCTATGCGTCCGGCATGGAGATTAGGGGTCAGCGCCAGTGTCGGTGCATCCATAAGGGCGCACGGGCACCGCCCCTTCTCTCCAGCCACCCCTCTATCACCAATAGATAGATTCATGCATTTGCTGAATCTATCTATGGGTGTCGCTGCCACCCCCTATTCAGGCGCCTGAATTACAGTGGCAGGGTTTTTTTTTAAGCACCTGATTAGAGCCATAGGTCCTAATAGGCGTCAAAAAAGGTGACCCGCAAGCGCCATGCTGGGCGCTCGCAGGTCACTCAGCTGTGTTAGAAAAGCAAATGAATATTCGCTTTCCTAACACTAAAGTGCCTCTCCGCCAATCAGGTGCTCGGATCTGTTACCTGTCACCTGACTCGCTGGAGTGACAGGCGCAGTGATTGGATGCCTATCAGGTGTCCAATCATAGCAGAGGACGGGAAGAGAGGACAGGAGAAGACATAGAGGAGCTATCCGTCACCAAGACAGGGTAAGTACAGACGGCGGGCGGGGGGCACACTGGCAGCATTTGATATGGCACGGTGGCTGCGTTTCATGGGGCACAGTGAGGCTACATTTGATGGGCACAGTGGCTGCATTTGATGGGCACAGTGGCTGCATATGATGTGCTCAGTGGTTGCATTTGATGGGGCACAGTGACTGCATAAGATGGGCACAGTAGCTCTATTTGATGGGGCACAGTGGCTGCATAAGATGGGCACAGTAGCTGTATTTGATGGGGCACAGTGGCATCATTTGATGGCACAGTGGAAGCATTTGATATGGCACAGTGGCTGCGTTTGTTGGGCACAGTGGCTGCGTTTGATGGGCACAGTGGCTGCGTTTGATGGCACAGTGGCGGCAATTGATGGGCACAGTGGCTGCGTTTGATAGCACAGTGGCTGCATTTGATGGTACAGTGGCAGCAATTGATGGGCACAGTGGCGGCAATTGATGGGCACAGTGGCTGCATTTGATGGCACAGTGAGGCTGCAGATGATGGGATTTTTTTCAGAATTTTTCAGTTTGTTTGCGCCCCCCCATAAATTTTGAGCCCCAGCTGCCACTGGTAGTGATTAGGGGGGGCTGTGCCCCTGCATCCCTTATGGACCGGCCGCCACTGCTGAATACTGAGTTCTTGTAGGAGCGGAGCAGCCCCTGGGACCAGCTTCCTCTAGTGACATGGGAGGGCGCGCCATCCTGTTCTGTTGGGCCGCGCATGCGTAGTGTGTACATTCTCCTGTCGGTCTATGATGAGCTCAGTTGCTGCAACAGGAGAATGTACACATTGCTCATGCACAGCCCAAAAGAACAGGATGGTGCTCCCTCCTGTGTTACTAGAGGAAGCTGGTCCCAAAGGCTGCTCCATCCCTACAATAATCCCAACAGTATGGAGCCATTGCTGGTTGCAGATGATTGTAAGAAGCTTCTTCTAAATGCAGTTGTGGACCTCATTGCTTTAACAGAAAGAGAGCCCTGGCTGGTCAACAGGTTTAGCACAGCATGCTGTGATCCCCATATGGGGCAACATTGGGGGTTGATTTACTAAAGCCAAATAGACTGTGCACTTTGCAAAGTGCAATTGCACTCTGCAAGTGCAGTTGCTCCAGAATTTAGTAAACGCTGTACACTTTACAAAGAATATCCAATCACGTGCCAAAAAAAAAAAAAAAAAAACAGCATTTGTGCTTGCACATGATTGGATGATGGAAGTCGGGAAGAGCTTCTACTCATTTACTAAGCTCTGGAGAAACTGCACTTTGCAAAGAGCACAGTCTATTTGCCATTAGTAAATCAACCCCACAGTGTGCTATTTTTGCAAAGCTGAACCTACCCTTAAAGCAAAGATAAAAGAAAGCCTAGTTCTTGTTTTCCTCCCATGTCCCGGAGGAAGGCAGATAAATTCAATGTAGTTACTGGCGTGCTGGTAATCTGATAGGATTGCCCGGGGGTCCGACTCTGAGAAGATTTCGGGAACTCACTGATGCTTAAAGAAAGGCTAGGGACTGTCTTACTGCCCCCCTTCCCCCATTGTTCTGCAAGGAACCCATTGTCCATTCCACTATGGGCCCCTTCCAAAAAATGTGACACATCCGCACAGCTGCAACCAAACTTGCCATTATCTGTGTTTTATGATAATCTTCTAAGATTGTAAGCGCCATCTAGTGGCCATAATGCAGTGTTTGTTTTTAAATACCTCTAGGCCCCTTTCACACAAAGGGTCAGATCAGGTCCACCACCTGCTGGATCGGACGGTCCATTCATCCCTGAGGGCCAGCGGATGTAAACGGACTTGTGTCTATTTACACCAGCCTACTTCTAATCTGATCTGGTCTGCTTTATATGGGAGGTCATGAAAGTCATGTGTTTTTACTTTGTTTCATGAATACGTTTCTTGAAGTGCCCCTTATATATATATTTTTGGGAGTTTACATAGATAAAAAGCAGGCTCCTGAAATGTTTGGTGGGATAAGAAAAAAATATTTTTGTCAACACCAAGATTGCAATGAAATATAATTCAACTTTTTTATGTATAGCTTCTGGTCCCTGGCACACAATACTCTCCACAATGGTGTATGCGTTCTTTACATTTAAAGGAGATCTCCTTTCACTTACAAGGCAGGGCAGTGACATCACTGAAAACCTCCCATAGCCATTTATTTCCTTTATGCTGTTAACAGGAAATATTCTTGAAATATTTACTAAAAGGAGGAATGGAAGGGATTTGCTAAAACGGGAGTACCCAGAATCTGGTGCAGCTGTGCACGGTAGCCAATCAGGTTCTAACTTCAGCTTGTTCAATGAAGCTTTAACAATAAAACCTGGAAGCTGATTGGTTTCTATGCAGAGCTGCACCAGATTTTGCACTCTCCAGTTTTGGTAAATCTCCCACATTGTGTCGATTCACTTAAAGCTCAACTCCAATCAAAACTTTCTTTTTAGTATTGAGTTCTGCTTTAGCACTTTGAGAGTTACCAAAGACACAGACACAGCTTTATCTGCTGTTCTTCTAGTACAGTGATGGTGAACCTTGGCACCCCAGATGTTTTGGAACTACATTTCCCATGATGCTCAACTACACGGCAGAGTGCATGAACATCATGGGAAATGTAGTTCCAAAACATCTGGGGTGCCAAGGTTCACCATCACTGTTCTATGACATCACAAGGACAGAGAGAACAGATACTTGGATTGTGCAGGCATGGAGATATTTATTAAATAAAAACCTGAAATCACTGCCCTGACTTACAAATGTTGAATTTGGCTGAAAAGTAGATTTTTTAAGTATAACTCGAGCCAAAACCTTTTATCTTAGTTTTGGATAGAATGGGAGTGGTTACAACCTCTGTCAGCTTTTTTTTTTTCTTTCTGTGTTTGGGAGATTTATTCTCACTTCCCCTTTCAGTGACAACTGTTGTCATTGGGATTGCTTTTAATTAAAGCGGAACTAAACCTTCCTATCGTTTAGAGCCAAGGAAGCTGCCCTCTTGACCTATGTTTGATCTTCAACTGCAATGGTGCTGCACATGTGATCAGTTATTACACCAGCCTTGGCTGAGGCTGGGTTCACATATATGCGAATTGGATGCGCTTTGAACCGCCTGCAATTCGTATGACAGCCGGCAGCCTTCTCTATGGAGCCAGTTCCCATATCTGCGAGTCGGCCGCAGTGCGTTTTTAAAAAAAGAGTCTTGGGCAATTTTCAGTCTGGTTCATGTGCAATATGAAGTAAAAAATTGCATCCAAATCGCACCTGAACCGGTGGACAAAACTGCACTGAATTCCTTTTAAAAACTGTGTTGAAACCGCAGCCAGACGTGTGTGTGTGTGTGTGTGAACCGAGCCTGAGAACACAATCAGTTTTTAGATTTAGGTTTAGATCTGCTTTAATGTATTTGCCCTCTTGGGAGATTAAGTATCACTACCTGTCCTGGTAACAATATCAGCTATAAAATTCTGACAAAGGTTCTAACTTTTCCCTAGGGGAAAAGAAGTGTGGGTGGAGTTGCACTTTAAATGCAGTGTGATAGGATGGGCAGGGATTACTGGGGCAGCCAGTCTTTAGGGCTAGAGAGGCGTGTCCTTCTCAGGGGGTGGATGTGCTCCTGGTGGACGTACGGTCTGGACAGAATGTCTTGCAACTTCTGCTGGTATGATTTCTCCACCTGTAATCCAGATTCATACTCTCGGCGCTCCTCATCCTTCTCCACCTCCCGCAACTGTTGCTGGTACGCCACCTGAGAGAGAAGCTGCTGCTGGTAGTGTTGCGCCGTCTTCACCTTCCTGTAGGTACAGTCATCAAAACAACATTAATATAAGCAAGATATATTGAATTCCTGCTGCCAAAACCGACATACAGGCTTTTACACTTTTCTCAACACTAGCATTACCAGTGCTATCTGCATGGAGTTTGTAGATTTTCACTACTTTTTGAGGAAATGCTCCTCCCAGGGAAAGGGTTCAGAGAAGGGCAACTCATTTACTAAGTGCTATGGAGGACCTCAGCTATGAGGAACGCTTAGCTGAACTGAAATTTTTCATTTACTGTATTTATTCATTACAGGTGCTTATACAGTATCTCACAAAAGTGAGTACACCCCTCACATTTTTGAAAATATTTTATTCTATCTTTTCATATGACAACACTGACCCCCCACCCCTTCAACCTCTGCAGCAATGCTGGCAGCACTCATACGTCTATTTCCCAAAGACAACCTCTGGATATGACGCTGAGCACGTGCACTCAACTTCTTAGGGCGATCAGGACGAGGCCTGTTCTGAGTGGAACCTGTCCTGTTATACCGCTGTATGGTTTTGGCCACCGTGCTGCTGCTCAGTTTCAGGGCCTTGCCAATCTTCTTATAGTCTAGGCCATCTTTATGTAGCGCAACAATTCTTTTTTTTCAGATCCTCAGAGAGTTCTTTGCCATGAGGTACCATGTTGAACTTCCAGTGACCAGTATGAGAGAGTGAGAGCGATAACACCAAATTTAACACACCTGCTCCCTATTCACACCTGAGACCTTGTAACACTAACGAGTCACATGACACCGGTGAGGGAAAATGGCTATTTGGGCCCAATTTGGACATTTTCACTTAGGGGAGTACTCACTTTTGTTGCCAGCGGTTTAGAACATTAACCACTTTAAGACCAGGCCTCTTTTTTAGATATGTTGTTTACAAGTTAAAAACAGTTTTGTGTTGCTAGAAAATTACGTAGAACCCAAAAAACATTATACTTTTTTTTCTAACACTTTAGAGAATAAAATGGCGGACGTTGCAATACTTTCTGTCACACCGTATTTGCGCAGCGGTCTTACAAGCGCCCTTTTTGTTTTTAAAAAATACACTTTTTTGAATTAAAAAATAAGACAACAGTATCCTAAGTTATCCCAATTTTTTTTTATATTGTGAAAGATAATGTTACCCGGACTAAATTGATACTCAACATGTCACGCTTCAAAATTGCGCCCGCTCGTGGAATGTCGACAAACTTTTACCCTTAAGAATCTCAATAGGAGACATTTAAAAAATTCTACAGGTTGCATGTTTTGCGTTACAGAGGAGGTCTAGGACTAGAATTATTGCTCTCGCTCTACCGATCGCAGCGATACCTCACATGTGTGGTTTGAACACTGTTTTCATATGCGGGTGCTACTCACGTATGCGTTCGAATCCCCCGCAGGGACCACTTTTATCTTGTACCGGACAGCCGGCCGAATACGGGAATACTGGGGTTATGGCAGCTGGCCGCTGCCATAACAACGATATCCGTCCTCAAAGTAGGGACTTATTTTGAGGGGACAGCAAATTTACACTGTTATACAAGCTGTACACTCACTACTTTACATTGTAGCAAAGTGTCATTTCTTCAGTGTTGTCACATGAAAAGATAGAATAAAATATTTACAAAAATGTGAGGGGTGTACTCACTTTTGTCAGATACTGTATAGCGCCGTGAATTTAAAAAGTGCCTTACATATACAGGTGCATCTCAAAATATTAAAATATCATCAAAAAGTTAATTTATTTCAGTAATTCAATTCAAAAACTCGTATATTATATAGATTCATTACACACAGAGTGATATATATGTCAAGCATTTCTTTCTTCTGTTTTTGATGACCATGGCTTACAGCTAGTGAAAACCCAAAATTCCCATTAAGATGCAGTCCAAGGTCCCTAACTCACATTCATACATACACATACTGGGCACAATTTAGGCAGGAGCCAATTAACCTACCAGCATGTCTGTGGAGTGTGGGAGTAAACCGGAGTACCCGGAGGAAATCCACACAGGCACAGGGAGAATATGCAAAATCCATGCAGATAGTGCCATGGTTGGGATTCGAACCGACAAACGTAGAGCTGCTAAGTGGAAGAGCTAACCACTGTGCTGCCCTCATTCTTAAAAAAGGCAACTCAAGGAGGATATGATCAGTGCCCGGGTGTTTTAGGAAGAACAATCCAGCAGACGGGATGGCTGTTCTAGACAGCGTCCTGTGCATAGGCACAGGCCAATTCGTGTTCCTGTCCATGCTACTAGAAATTGTGCAGGTGCTCGTGCATGTACGCATACACGCACATCTATTGCTCGCATTGGCGCCAAGCGGGCTATTTAAACTGACCCCGTGCTATGCTTTAGCGCTGTCTTGTCTACAGCGTTCCTGTGCATACCTGCAACCTGTTACTCTGCATCTGACTACTGTACCGGCTTGTCTTCACTACTCCTGAACTCTGCCTGTGTTGATCCCGGCTTGCCTCTGACCGCGCTTCTGCCTGTTGCCCTTGCTGCTGCTCCACTGATCTGTTACCAACTCGGCCTGCATCCTGACATTGCTCCTGCCTACGCATCTGCACCTGATTCGTCTGCCTGTATGTGACCTGTTTTGTCTGACTTTTCTTCTGTCCCCATCGATGCTGGACTGCCTGCTGCGAGCCTCTGCCTATATTCCACTGGTGGCGCTCACCACCTGCCTGCTACCAGCCGGGGGCCTGTCCGCTATCTCCAGGACCAGCCTGCTCCTGTCTCCTGCTCACTGGTGTCCATTCGGAATTCCTGCTCCGCTGCGGTCTACTGACAGTCTCGGCCTGCTCCTGTCTCCTGCTCACTAGTGTCCATCAGACACTCCTGCTCCGCTGAGGTCTACCGACGGACTTTCCCTGCTCCTGAGATTCCGTCCAACCCTACTGCTAGCAAGAGCAATAGGCACTTGTGCCACTCTGTACTCCTGCGCTACCTGTCTGCTCTATCAGGGGGCCAAGTCAGAGGTGTAAGAGAGGCCTTCCTCATTGTATCAGGCTCTTCCACCAGGTATGCGACACCGGGAAAGTTCTTTTGGCACCCAATCCCACTGACTTTAATTAAGCGGTATGAATTGTAGTTTGGAGGCTGCATTTAACATTTTGCATTGCACTGTGTTTCCTTGGATGCAATAGGGTTGATTTACTAATACTGTGCAAAATCTGGTGCAGCTCTTTAGAGAAACCAATCAGCTTCCAGGTTTTTTTTGTCAAAGCTTAATTGAACAAGCTGAAGTTAGATGTTGATTGGCTACCATGCACAGCTGCACCAGATTCTGTGTACACCAGTTTCAATAAATAAACCCCAACATGTCTTACTAATGTGTCTTTAGACTGCAGGTAAAGTAGGACAAATACAGCCTTTACTGCCCTTTGAATGCATGAGTATTGCCGCGTACACACGGTCGGACTTTCCATCGTAAAATGTGCGATCGGAGCTTGTTGTCAGAAATTCCGACCATGTGCAGTTTCCATCGGAATTTCCGTCGCACAAAATTTGAGATCTGGTTCTCAAATTTTCCGACAACAAAATCCGTTTGCGTAAATTCCGAGCGTGTGTACACAATTCCGACACACAAAGTGCCACACATGCTTAGAATCAAGCAGAAGAGCCGCACTGGCTATTGAACTTCATTTTTCTCGGCTCATCGTAAGTGTTTTACGACACCGCGTTCTTGACGTTCGGAATCTCCGACAAGATTTGTGTCACCGTGTGTATGCAAGACAAGTTTGAGCAAACATCCGTCAAAAAAAATCCATGGATTGAATGTCGATCAATGTCCAATCATGTGTACGGGGCATTAGAATGAAAAATGCTGCGCTGGGTTAGAACGTCTGTCGACATGACCCCTGGCAATAAATTAATATGAAAAAATACATCTACACATGCATGCAATAGATCTGATGCTCTAATTTCATTTTTGTTCGATGGCTCTACCTGGTATTCCTCTCCATCTCAAGCTCTTTGTGTTCTGCCATGGCTTTTTCCAGAAGTTCCTTATCCTGGGCCAGTTCTTCCTGTTCTCTGGCGTTTCTTTCCACTAGAAAAACAGAAAGAGGAGAAGTGTTCAGTAACCTGCGACGCGTTTCAAGAGCAGAACAAAAGCAGTACTGTCATTAGGAACACAATCATGCCAGTGAACTATCCAACGATTATTGTAATTGAGGAAGGTTCCCAGATGAGCAGGCACTTCTCTTGCCTAAGGGCTCAGCTGTCACCACTCTTCATCTCAGTATACATGTCATCCTCTGCTTTCTGTTCTGACACCCTTAAAGTGGTTGTAAAGTCAAAGCAAAATGTTTCAGTAATTGTACGACCCCCTCCCCCAAAAAACATGTTTACCTAAGTCCTCCCTCAATCCAGTGCTGTCCTGTTTGCAGCGGCGTTCCTCTCTCTTCCTCTTCTCAAAGGACAGAGAGGCAGCAGCAGGAGCCATTGGCCTCCGCTGCTGTCAATGAAATCCTTTGAGGAGGGAGCAGGAGGCATCTATGAATGCACACAGCCCCACTAGGTAGCACGCCCACATGAGTGCCACCTCAGCATAGGGCTTGCCTTCTCTTCCTTGGAGAAGCGGAGGAGCAGAGAGCATCAGTGGGGAACCCCAGTAAAGGAGGTAAGGGGCGACCCTGTGCAATACCATTGCACAGAGCAGGCAAGTTTAACATGTTTATTATTTTAGTAAAAAAAAATAAAAAAAAATGACCTTTATTCAAAAGTAACAATAGAAATTTGGTATGACTGGAGAAATGTGTGCCTAAAGGCCACCATACATGATTTAATGGTCTCTCGTTCAGCCCACAGGCTAAAGAAGGAAAAAAAAATCAATTGATTCCTCCATTCAGGCTAACAATGTGGATGGAGGAATCTGCATTGCAAGCTATTGTGTTCAGGCAGCTGTAGCACCCATGGCTGCATAAATACAATGGTGCTGTCAAGAAGTGACTGCATCTGATAGGATACAGTCACTGTTCTGCTGATAATTCTCCACCTGGCTCAGTTGAATTTTAAAGTGGTTCTAATTTTTTTTTTACTTAAAATAAAAAAACATGTTATACTAATCTGCTCTGTGCAATGGTATTGAATGGCCCTGAACCTCTTCTTCTGGGCTCCGCTGGCAGTCTCTGCTTCTCCTCTTCTGTGTCTGCCCCCACAGCAAGCCACTTGCTATAAGGGCAGACATGCGAACTCGCTCCTGAGCTGGGCTGTGTGCATCCATAGACACCCACACAGCACGGCTTGGCCCTGCCCCCTGATCTCTGCTCACAGAATCTGGCTGACAGCAGCAGGAGCCAATGGCTTCCGCCGCTGCCTTTGTGTCCTGTGAATGTGGAGAGAGCCACTGTAGATTGACACAGTGATGGCTTGAGTGAGTATCGGGGGGGGGGGGGGGGGGGGGACAAGGAATGCATTAAGGTGAAAAAATCTAACAACTTTAGAACCACTTTAAATTGATTTTTGATTTCAGCCGGTTGAGCAGGAATTACACAAAATTAAAGCCCTCTATAGGGGCTTAAAGGTGAAATGCACTTTCTGATGAAGCATAAGAGATTTAGAGATTTACATAAGACTTCCCCATGTGACAGCGTTTGGGTCAGAGCAGCCAATCACCAGGGCTTAACATTGTGACATGCATACTAGGACCATCAGGAGTGTGGAGGGTATTACAATGGGCAATAACAGAAGGAGTATGTCAGTGGAACTAGGGACAATGGAGGCTGTAATAGAAACACAGAAATTAAAGCGGAACTTCAGTCATTTTTTCAACTTTCCATCTATTGAATCATCTTCCCTTGTTGTTTTAACTTTGGATAGTAAAACATTTTTTTTCTGCCAGTAAATGCCTTATACAACCCACTTCCCATTTCTTCTCTGGTAAAAAGCTTAGGATTATGACATCCTGCACAGCTCTCTCTCTCACTCTAGTGAGAGTTTGCCAGAAAGGGAGGGGGAATGAGTCATAAGAGGGCCAATCAGAGCTGCAGAGCTGGAGGTGTGCCTCTGTGCGTCTGTGTAAATCCAGGAAGTGAACAGGCAGCAGCTTTAGCTGCCCACTGTTAAAATAGTTGCAGCCAGACTCAGTGGAGGGAGATTTCTGCAGCATATTTGGCAAGGACACAGCTGAAAGTGGGTTTTTGATTGGGGAAATACAATGTGCATGTGCTGGAAAAAGGATAGAGGGTAAAGTGTGTGTGCTGGAGGAGGAATATGGGTAAAGACTATTGCATTGTGCTGGAAGTGGGATTTCATTGGGAAAATATCAATGTGTGTGTGTGTGCTGGAGCAGCGATAGAGGGTAAAGACCAATGTGTGTGTGCTGGAGAAAGGATATGGGTAAAGACCATTGTGTGTGTGTGCTGGAGGAGGAATACAGGGTAAAGATCATTGTGTTGTACTGAAAGTGGGATATAACTGGGGAAATGCCAATGTGTGTGTGTGCTGGAGGAGGGATAGAGGGTAAAGACCATTGTGTTGTGCTGGAAGTGGGATTTATTTGGGAAAATACCAACGTGTGTGTGTGTGCTGGAGGAGCGATAGAGGGTAAAGACCAATGTGTGTGTGCTGGAGAAAGGATATGGGTAAAGATCATTGTGCGTGTGTGTGCTTGAGAAGGAATACAGGGTAAAGACCATTGTGTTGTGATGAAAGTGGGATTTAACTGAGGAAATACCAATGTGTGTGTGCTGGAGGTGGGATAGAGGGTAAAGACCAATATGTGTGTGGGCTGGAGGAGGAATACAGGGTAAAAACCATTGTGTTGTGATGAAATTGGCATTTCACTGGGGAAATACCAATGTGAGGGTGCTAAAGGAGAGGTAGAGGATAAAGACCAATATGTGTGTGTGTGTGTGTGTGTGTGTGCTGGAAGAGGGAAAAATAGGGAAAACCCAAAGTGTGTGTTGGAGGGGGGATATAGGGAAAAAAATCTGAGTGTGTGCTGCTAAAGGGGAGGGGTGGGGGGTCTCACTAGGGGGGAAAAAAAACAATCTGTGTGGTTGAAGTGTCATGTCACTAGGGAAAGACCAGGAAAAGGCAAAACTTAGAAATTGTATAGTACAGGATATACTGTATAATAATTAGTCAAAGTTATTGTCAAGTAAACCAATGCATACTGACGTTGCTACATTTGTCATGGGCAACTTGGCTTTAATGACATCTGGTCATGAAAAGGTTAAAAACTGGCAAACACACATAAAGACAGACTCTAGTCAATGTATTTCCTTACACTTCTCTTGGATCTGGAGTCTTCGGGTGGCCATGACATTCTTCATCAGCCGATTCCTGGCCTCCTTCTCCAGCCGCAGCTGCTCTGCCCTCTTGGCCCACGATTTTTCCAGCTCCGTCTCGATCAGCTTGTCCATCTCCCTCTCCTGTCTCTTCTCCTCCTCCAGCTGTTGGGCCAGATACTGCCGGTAGATCTGCTGTTCTTTCTGCAGCTCCATCTAAATATGAAAACAAAAGTCACTTATTACAGCACTCTGGCAGGCAAAAGAAATCTAGAAGGTTTAAGCAGAAGGAAGTGTAGACATCTTCCTGGTTTTGTTGTCTGAGTTATGTAAATAATAAGACTGGCTAAACAGAATAAAGATTCAGGTGAAGGAAACACAAGTGCCGAGCGGGCTTTTCAGGTTCGCCCATCGGTCTTCTTCAGTATAATATAATCCTCACCTTCCTCTGGCGCTTCTCTTCTGTATCGTCATGAGAGTCTTGCATGATCTGCTCCATGATCTTCATGTCAAGCGCTAGTTCCTCCTGCTGGTCTCGGGCCAATCGCTTCATCTTCAGGCGGATGGAATGATCCAGCATGTTCCTGACCTGGGACTGTTTCTGCTGCTTTTCCCGCAAAGCGCGTTCATCCTCCATCTTCATTAGCTTCCGCTGCTCCGCCTGTCACAGGAACATTGGTATAATTGTTACTGCTATCTCATTGCTGAGGAAGAACTCCACTGTTAGGATTATTCAGAGAGTCAGTTCACCCAAGTAGAAAAAAAAATGCTCCAATCCCCTAAAACAATATTAGCTTTGTCTGATGGTGGAGAGCACTTATCCTGTATATTATCTACTCTCCCACTGCAAGAGAAGAAGGTAAAATTAAATTAAAGTAGAATTCCAGGCTAAACAAACTAGTCTTAAAAACACCTATGCTGACTAACCTGTGTAATAAAGATGTATATACTTACCTATTTTCCACCCGCTCTGGTCTGGTCATGTGATCCCCTATGTCAGCCAGTAGTGGCTGCAGGGAAGAGGAGAGAGCACTCAACAATGGCTGGAGTTCCTGGAAGAGGTGACATCACCCATAGGCTCCTAGGACCATCCGTTGTTGGCCCCCCCTCATCTCCCCTGCAGCCGCCGCTGGCTGACACAGAGGAGCCACATCATGTACCAGATTAGAACGGCCTGAAAATATTATGTCTATACTTCTCTCTTATATAGGTTAGTCAGCACCGGTGTAAGGAGGGGGTAGGGAGCATTTTTAAGACAAGTTGGGGTTCGCCAGCAGTCTACCCTAAAGATTTTACCTCTTTGTTTTGAAGTCCACTGACTTTTTTTAACCAATTCACACCCCTTATGGACGAGAATCATTTTTACATTTCCACTATGGGCCTGTTTATTCAGCAAAAAAAGAAAAACACACAAAAGAATGAAAACTAGTAAAAAAAAGAAATTACCAGCTAAAAAAAAAATTAGCTAAGAGCAGAAGGGAAAGAAAGGGTTAATTAAAGTGGTTGTTAAGCCACTTTGTAAAATACACGCAATCCCCTCTGTTAGAAAGCGTCCTATGCTCCAGTGTCTGTGCTTTGTAACAAAGATGCCCATTACTACTTTATTTCATAGTGGCGCTTGGCGCTCACGTGACACCTCGCTGCTCCCTCTCCCGATCTGACAGCTACAGCGTGAGGGGTTGAGAATCCCCCGCTGATGTCAGTTGGGAGGAGAGGAGGAGAGAGCCAAGACGTCAGCCGGGAAGGAGGGGAGCAGCGAGGAGTCACGTGAGCACCAAGTGGCGCTCTGAAATGAGGCAGTAATGGGCATATCTTTTACAAATCACATACACTGCAGCATAGGAAGCTTTCTAACAGAGGGGACTGTGTGTATTTACTACATTTTTTTAGCAGCAGGAGGGGAGGGGGCGGGCACTGGTAAGAGCTGTAAACCGTTTTTTTAAAATAAAAACCTGCAAGGCAGTGTCATAATGTGCTAGTATGCACCGCATACTAGCACATTATGTGAAACTTACCTTAGAGCGGACCCCTCCAGCGGCACGCTGACACCGCTGGAAGGCGCTTCCATCTTCCCCTAGTCTTCCTTCTGGGTTCGCGGACTCAGGCTGCGTGAGTGGCTGGAGCCGCGATGACGTCACTCCTGTGCATGTGCCACCGCTTACGGCACAGGACTTTGAAGGAATGGCAGGGGTATGACATTCCTTCAGCACACAGCCGGTGACATCACAGTGCACGTTTAGGAGATATTTACAGTACCTATAGGTGAACCTTATTATAGGCTTAAATATTGGTAAAAATCATGCATGGGAGTTTACTCCCACTTTAAAGAGATGTTAAATCGGAATGCAATAAACTTTTTATTTGTAAGGTTTCTTAAACTGATGTCATGTGCAGATCAAAGGACACACCTCTGAACTACTGTATATATGAATAAAATTGCAAATATGATGAAACAATACATTGATTGTATTTACTCAATGACACTTGCAGACAATGGCTGCATTGTGACAACCTCTTCTGCTATGTAATACTTAGCAATTCCTGGCTTTCATTTTGACAACCAGTAATTATTAATAATATTGGGGTGGGGGGGGGGGGGGTGACTGCAGCAGGGGAAGAGGGGATATGCTATAGAAACTCCATGTAATAGACTTTAGAGGCATGCCTCCTATGCTTAAAGTATAACTAAAGGCAAAACATTTTTTTTTTCGTTTTGAACAGAGTGGAGATGGATTAGAACACCTGTCAGTTTTTATTACTGTCTGTGTCCTCGTCAGGTAGATCCCCCCCCCCCCCCCTCTCTATTTGTTCTGTTTATCATTTATTATTGAAAGTGAAAGAAAAAAACAAATTCCCAAATTTTGGGTTGTCCCCAGAAAAGTAATAGGGGGGAAATCTTCCAATAGGGATACTAGTTCTGCTGACCTGGGGGGTCCCGAGGGGAGCGGCAGTGATTTCCTTTCACTTCCTGTTCTGGCTATAGGACAGAAAGTAAAGGCAAGTCTCCCCAATGGGACACAGAATGTCAAAAATGGCAAAAAATAAACTGACAAGGGTTATGACCCTTCCTTACAATATCCAAAATGAAAAAAAAAAAAAAAAGGTTTTGTCTATAATTCTACTTTAAGGATCTCAAGTGGATAAAAAGTGATCATGCCTAAAGCATAGGTGTAGTATTACCAATATGCAGCAAAAAAAAAAAAAAAAAAAAGAAGATAACCCAACCTCCTTAGTGTGCAGCACATTTTCTCTGGCACCCCAAAGCATAAACTGAACATACCTCCTTTGCAGTGTTCCTAAAAATGCTGTAGGGCCCTATTTTCTCCATTGTGATGCGACAACTTCGCATGGTGTGAATGAGCCCTTATGCTTCCTAAAATGGTCCTCCAACCACCCAGCCTACATTTGAAAATTCAGTACCGTCCCCCTTTAAAACAAAACTCTCCTTTTAAATACAAGAAAACGGGTCTTACCCAAGCTCTACTGCTATGTCCAGGATTCAGAAGCTGGAGACCAGTGCTCTGGCTGGGCCATTCAACTCCCACAGCAATAAGTCCATAATAAGTATAGCCAGCAACTCGGCATCATGCTATGAGGGAGGCTGTGTAAGCCGAAACACGTTAGCATTTGGGGTATTGTGTCTTTATACATGTGGCCAATAAAGAGTTTATGCCAAGAGCACTCTGAGTTGCTGGCTATACTTATTATGGTTTCCTTTTAAATACACCTGACATTGGAATCACTGTATCATTACCAGTAAGTGGGCCTCCTCCTCCTTGAGCCTTTTCTCCTCCATTTTCTGAGCCTCGGCAGCTGCTCTCTGGGCTTGGAGGACATCCAGCATTTCCCGGTTCAGATCTATTTGCCTTTGGGTTTTCCTTTCCTCATTCTCCACTTTGGCCAATCGGTCGTTCTCCCAGAGCTCAGCAAATAGGTTCTCTTCCTCCTTCCTCTGCTTCTCCAACTCCTCTTTCAGTGCCAGCTGTGCCATCCTCTCTGTACACACCTGGTTCTGGTGCATCCGTGACTTCAGAGCCCGTAGCTCCTCACACTGCTCCCTGAAACAAGGTTATATAGGAGTATGTGTCTACAAGTCTACATCCTGGGGTATCCAGTGTGGCAGGTGTTGCAGTGTATTACTCATTATTATTGCTAATCTCTTCATAATGCATACCCCCTGCCTGGTGTCCCTGTCTCCACTGGGGGATTTTCCCTCACTTCCTGTCTCAGAGACACAACAGGAAATTAGTAAAAATCTCCCCAAAGTCAGATGACCTGAACCCCACACCTGAAGAAGTGGCCACCCACCATGCTAAACATTGGGTCTTCTAAGCACCTTGTAGTTAACTGACTCATTCCTTAGCCCAAATCATTCTTTCCTCCTTTTTAGTGGCCCACTAGGTTGTTTCCTATTAACCCTTTGCATTTCCTCATTACTTGCTTTTTTTTGTTCTGGAGTTACTACATGCATACCTTTTAGCACCAAGCACAATGCTATGAGGGGGAATTTACTAATACCGGAGAGTGCAAAATCTGGTGCAGCTCTGCATAGAAACCAATCAGCTTCCAGGCTGAAGTCAAAGCTTAACCACTTCCTTACCACGCAAATTCTGACACTCCTCCACTCCTACATGTAAAAATCATCATTTTTTTGCAAGAAAATTACTCAGAACCACCAAACATTATATATATATTTTTTTCTTTATTCTTTATCAGGCACCCTAGGGAATAAAATGGCGGTCATTGCAACTTTTTATGTTACACTGTATTTGCGCGGTAATTTTTCAAACCCGTTTTAAAAAAAAAAAAATAATAATAATTTTCTTGAATAAAAAAAAAAAAGTAAAGTTAGCCCATTTTTTTTGTATAATGTGACAGATGATTTTACACCGAGTAAATAGATACCTCACATGTCACGCTTTAAAATTGCGCGAAACTTCGGTACTCGAAAATCTTCATAGGCGACTGTTTACATTTTTTTACAGGTTACCTCTTTAGAGTTACAGAGGAGGTCTGGTGCTAGAATTATTGCTCTCGTGCTAACATTCGCGGTGATACCTCACATGTGTGGTTTGGATGTCGTTTACATAGGCGAGCGCAACTTAGGTATGCGTTCGCTTCTGCATTCAAGCTCGCGTACTTTAATTTTTTTTTTTTTATTGTTTATTTTATTTTTTATTTTTACACTTTCCCTTTAACAAATTTTTTTTGATCACTTTTATTCCTATAACAAAGAATATAAACATCCCTTGTAATAGGAATGGTGTTTGACAGGTCCTCTTATTGGAGAGATGTGGGGTCAATAACATCTCTCCTGCAGGCTGGAAAGCATCAGATAAAAAAAAAAAAATTGACGACCTGATGCCTTTCCAGCCGAGATCTCGGCTTTGTTTACTTATGTGGCCCGGACGTGACGTCATAACATCGCGCCAGGGCCTCTGAGAATCATAGAGATTGCCAGGGACCATCTGTCTCTCGGAAATCTCTATGCCTCTCTTCCATTGCCGGCCGATTCGCTCTCCAGGTCCCTGATCACACCGGAGAAGCATCGGAGGGGGCGGGACGTCCCCTCCCGTCACCGCAAAGAACGATCAAGCGACTAAACAGCCGCTATGATCATTCTTATGGTGCTCAGAATCGCCAGGTCTAAAAAACAATATCTGAATAATGCCTGTAGCTGCAGGCATCATTCAGATATCTCCAGTGAAAACCGAGGACATCATATGACGGCCTGTGGTATGGAAGTGGTTAATTGAACAAGCTGAAATTAGAAGTTGATTGGCTACCATGCACAGTTGCACCAAATTCTGAGTGCACCAGTTTTAGTAAATCAACCCCAGTAGCACAGACATGAAAGGGGAGATTTACTAAAACTGGAGGAAGCAGAATCTGGTGCAGCTGCGCACGGTAGCCAATCAGCTTCTAACTTCAGCTTTTTCAAGTAATCTTTGACAATAAAACCTGGAAGCTGATTGGTTTTTGATGCACAGCTGCACCGGTTTTAGTAAATCTCCCCCAAAGGATCCAAAAAGCCCCAAGCCAGGAATGTGCAGGTTATAGGAGCTGGCACTTCCATAAACGAATGTCACTGGAAGAAGTGGGCACACTACTGAAGAGATGATAAACATTCTTATCACCTTCTGTTCAGAATTTGCTCACCAACAACCACTCTTCCCATATCTTCCAAACAACCTTCTGACCAAAAGTAATTCTACAATGTACGGACTTCTATCTCATGCCGGGCTCCGGTAGTAATGCGGTCATGTGTTACCTGAACTGCTGGTCCCGTTTTTCTGCCACCAGTGCCAGTCTTTCCTCCTCTCGTCTTTTTCGGAGGCTCCTGGCTCTCTCCCTCATCTTAGCCTGCCTCTCCAGGGTGGTCTCCTCCATGGACTCCATCTCTTGGATGTACTTCAGCTCCTCTGTTTCCAGCAAGGTCTTCAGTCTGTCTCATAAAACAATAGACTGGGTCAAGCCTGTGTGTGAACCTTCATTCCTTCCTGAACCTTGAAGGACCCATTTTCATTTAACGGGCTGTAGTAACACACTCATTCAAAATAATAGGCTGCCACCCTGGAAAATCATAGCAGGCTAAAGGAGAGGCTTTTCTGATTGATAATGGTAATAGCTGGTGTCTTGCAGTGTCTGCGCCAAGCCAGGAATTTTAGTTTTACCATTTGAAAATGAAGAACAGGTTCACTTTAGGAAACCAATACACATAAATATTGTGGGCAATTCATTATGTCTGTTATCATTAAAGTGGTATTAAACCCAAAAGCAAACATTTATTATATTGCAGCGTATGAAGGCTCAGATGTTATGGCTGTATTCGTTTTCTTTTTTAGGCTTTCTTTCCTTTATTTTCACCTGGTGATCCAGCCAGTAAGTCTGTTGTTTTTCAACAGAACAAGCTGTCCTGCAGATGTAACAGTTATAGGGATGAGACAACCGATTTAACACTCACAGGGGGGCTTAGCAATGATCAGCTTTTATTTATTTAAAACCTGTATCCCAAAAGGATAAAAAAAAATGCTGTTGTTCTAGCTGCTTAACCTCTTGCTTACTGGTCACTTAAACCCCCCTCCTGCCCAGACCAATTTTCAGCTTTCAGCGCTGTCGCACTTTGAATGACAATTGCGCGGTCATACAACACTGTACCCAAATGACATTTTTATCATTTTTTTCCCACAAATAGAGCCTTCTTTTGGTGGTATTTAATCACAGCTGGGATTTTTATTTTTTACTAAACAAACAAAAAAAGATGGAAAATTTTGAAAAAAAAAAAAATCATGTTTCATAGTTTGTTATAAAATTTTGCAAACAGGTAATTTTTCTTCTTCATTGATATGCGCTGATGTGGCGGCACTGATGGGCACTGATAGGCTTTACTGATGGGCACGGATAGGCACAGTTAAGGCGGCACTGATAGGCTCAGTTAAGGCAGCACTGATAGGCACAGTTAAGGCAGCACTGATGGGGACAGATAAGGCGGCACTGATGGGTGGCATGGATGGGTGGCACTGATGGGCACTGATAGGTACCACTGATGGGCGGCACTGATGGGCACTGGTAGGTGAAACTGATGGGAACTGATAGGTGGCACTGATGTGGGCGCTGATGGGTGGCACTGTGGGCGCTGATGGGTGGCACTGTGGGCACTGGTAGGCAGCACTGCTGCCTATTGCTAGGTTTCACTCACTGGCAGGGGGCAGATGATCGCCGTGATCGGGACTAATGTCCCTCTCGCGGCCGCCGGTGATCGGCTTTTTTTTTCCTCCTCACGCTGTCAGCGCGAGGAGAAAAAATAGCCAATTACCGGCTCTGTTTACATTACATGATCAGCTGTCATTGGCCGACAGCTGATCATGTGGTAAGGGGTCGGGACCGACCCCTTACTATGATCTGTGATCAGGCGAGTCTCATAGACTCGCTGATCACCGAGCGCGCCGCGTGCGCACCCTGCAGGGGGTGCGCAGGCCGCTTGTGCATGGGACGACGTCAACAGACGTAGTTCCGGCAATGTAGGTCCGCGCTGTTGCCGTCATTTGGCAATAGCGCGGATCTGAAGAGGTTAAAGGGGTTGTAAACCTTTGTGTTTTTTCACCTTAATGAATCCTATGATACCTGAACCCTTCGTTCCCTCGGTGGAGATGCGCTCTTCCTCTCTGCCGGGGTCCTCGGCTCTTTATTGGATATATTGATAGCAGTGCAGCCATTGGCTCCCGCTGCTGTCAATCAAATCCAATGACTCAATTCTGTGTCTATATAGTGGAGTCCCCCTGTCAGAACACAATAGCACAGTGGGGGGAGATTGCCAGAATAACATCGCTTGTGTTAGTACAGCAATCTGTCTGTTTTTTTTCATTCAGCCCACTGAGTTGAACGAAAAAAAAAACTGGGTGTGTGTACTAGGCTTACATATAGCTGATGAGCAGAGAAAATTAACAATCGGATTTCAACTATGTGCTGTGTAGGGAGGTGGGGGGTTGTGGGGGCGCAACTGGAATCTGGGGGGCTCCCCTCTAGATCAGTCCATGTGGCACTTACTTGCCTGGAGAGTCCCTGCATTCCCTGTCACAAGATGCTTTGCCAAACAAGGCACCCCCGGCATCCCTTCAGACCTGCCTGTGCTAGGCTTGTCAGTGCCGGTGTCTTGCCGAGAAAGTTCCCCTGGCGGATAAGGACCGCCCTGTACTGCGCAGGCGCAGCACTTGTGCAGTACGAACGACTAGGAGCCGCCGAAAATAGCCGAAGCTGAAAAACTTCAATCAGCTGTACACGGCGCCTGTGCCCTGGTTCCAGGTTCAAGCCCCACCATCCAAGTGGACCTAGAGGGAGAATAAAAAAGTGCAGAGCGAAGCGAGGCCGTGGCCGAAGCATGGCGAGCGAAGCGAGCCCGCGAGGGGCCCTCTTACAGGCGCCGTGTACAGCTGATTTCTATTCTATTCGGCTATTTCCGCCGGCTCCTACTGTGCAAGCGCTGCGCCTGCGCAGTAGAGGGGGTCCTTATCCACCGAGGGGAACTTTCTTGGCAGAACACCGGCACAGCATCCCCGGCATCCCTCTAGATATGCTCAGGCCGCATGCCTAACTCTCTCGCCGCAGGTTGGACACCTCTGATTGTAGGCGCTCTGATACAGGAGGTGTGTTATTGGATGGATCACCGCATGAAAACAGAGGGGGAAAACTCCTAAAAAAGAAAAAGGAATGCAGCCATCACATCTAATGATTGGTAAGCTGCAATAAATTACATTTTTAGTTTTGGGTTTAATACCACTTTAACAATAAAATGTACTACATGCATTTATCAGCCAATAGTAGTAACTCTTGAGTATGTATCTTAATTCATTGCAAAGGTTCATTTACACTTGATGTTAGGGGTTAGTAAAACCCTGTGGCTGAGCCGCATTTTTAAGCGTTCCGCAGCCAGCACCACCTGCCAAACGAGGGCCCGTTCAAGTTAATTGGACTTCTTTGTAATGGCCCCACAACCGCGCACAATGTGTGTAGTTGCCGCGCAGTTGTCCAGCATTTAAAGGGTAAAACAGGCAGTGAGGAGGCAATACAATGTCTCCTTACTATCTGTCAAAAGCTCACTGAAGAGCGAACTGCATTAAGATCGCTTTTTATAGACCACCACAAGTTTAAACAACCCCCAAGTCTGGTCATCATGACAGTCCTTTTGTGTTCCTCCAGCATTCTGACCATGCCAAGTACAGAAGCAGATCTGTGACGGGATGGTCAGTTTACATCCTGACACATGCTGTGCCTTTAGCTTCGTAGTCAGCCTGGTTGGCACACCCCCTGCCTAGTCCTGCTCATACCACACAATCTAACTCCAAAACTTTATTAAATTATGTGAAATGATTCCAATGTCAAAGATTGCAACTAAAGGACAATCAAATCATTATACAGACTGGTACTGCAATATTAGACTGATAGCAAACCCGTCTGCAATATTAGACTGATAGCAAACCCGTCTGCAATATTAGACTGATATCTGACCCTTCTCTAATATTAGACTGATATCTGACCCTTCTCTAATATTAGACTGATATCTGACCCTTCTCTAATATTAGACTGATATCTGACCCTTCTCTAATATTAGACTGATATCTGACCCTTCTCTAATATTAGACTGATATCTGACCCTTCTCTAATATTAGACTTATAGCTGACCCTTCTCTAATATTAGACTGATATCTGACCCTTCTCTAAAATTAGACTGATATCTGATCCTTCTCTAATATTAGACAGATATCT
Source organism: Lithobates septentrionalis (assembly GCA_037952835.1). Classification (NCBI taxonomy): domain Eukaryota; kingdom Metazoa; phylum Chordata; class Amphibia; order Anura; family Ranidae; genus Lithobates; species Lithobates septentrionalis. The sequence continues at coordinate 2,005,274 of JBBDGP010001876.1, read as the reverse complement.
AACCCTTCTCTAATATTAGACTGATATCTGACCCTTTTCTAATATTAGACTGATATCTGACCCTCCTCTAATATTAGACTGATATCTGGCCCTTCTGCAATATTAGACTGATATTTGACCCTTCACTAATATTAGACTGATATCTGATCCCTCTGATATCTGACCCTTCTCTAATATTAGACTGATATCTGACCCTTCTCTAATATTAGACTGATATCTGACCCTTTTCTAATATTAGATTTATATCTGACCCTCCTCTAATATTAGACTGATATCTGACCCTTCTGCAATATTAGACTGATATTTGACCCATCTCTAATATTAGACTGATATGTGATCCTTCTGATATCTGACCCTTCTCTAATATTAGACTGATATCTGACCCTTCTGCAATATTAGACTGATATTTGACCCTTCACTAATATTAGACTGATATCTGACCCTTCTGCAATATTAGACTGATATTTGACCCATCTCTAATATTAGACTGATATGTGATCCTTCTGATATCTGACCCGTCTCTAATATTAGACTGATATCTGACCCTTCTCTAATATTAGACTGATATCTGACCCTCTAATATTAGACTGATATCTGACCCTTCACTAATATTAGACTGATATCTGACCCATTTCTCTAATATTAGACGGATATCTGACCCTCCTCTAATATTAGACTGATATCTGACCCTCCTCTAATATTAGACTGATATCCGACCCTTCTCTAATATTAGACTGATATCTCACCCTCTAATATTAGACTGATATCTGACCCTTCACTAATATTAGACTGATATCTGACCCATTTCTCTAATATTAGACGGATATCTGACCCTCCTCTAATATTAGACTGATATCTGACCCTCCTCTAATATTAGACTGATATCCGACCCTTCTCTAATATTAGACTGATATTTGACCCTTCTCTAATATTAGACTGATATTTGACCCTTCTGCAATATTAGACCAAAGTGACTTTTTTGTCCTGGGAATTAGGCTATAGGACCTGTGGTTTACCTGTTGGAATACATGGCAATGGGTACACCTAGGTGACCTGGGTTTTCAAAAAACATGACATGTATGGTGTCACCATTTATTTGACCGTACCATTGCGTGGTAAAGCATATTGTATCTAAACCACAAAATCAAAATGGAATATATTGCAGCTTACTGGTCCATAAAGCCCAACATGAGGAAACGGGAAAACTATCCCTTTCAGTAGGGCTGTGCCTGCACTGCAAAGATAATGGTTCGTTTAGTCTAGGGGAGAGGATTACTTACCTGATCGCCTGCTCTCCTGGTAGGCGGCTCTCACTTGCTCCGACAGTGAACTGTCACTTGGTGTCATCACATTCAAGGCAGGGCTACGGACCCTGAATTGGTCTTGACAACATCAGGACCTTAGACTGCTGGAGTATAGGGCAGAAGATACTGTGGGGATTGGTCTAGTAGCACAGAGGAGTGGGGCATCGGGTAAATAAATCTATTTTAACAAGCCCCTAGACCTAAATGAGCAATTCAAGTGGTTCTAAAGGCAGAATATTCTTTACTCTAATGCATTCTATGCATTAAGGTAAAAAACCTTCTGCATGCAGGTCCCCCTCCTTCCAGACCCACCCCTTATACTTACCTGAGTCCGATCTCAATCCAGTGATGTGCACAAGAGCAGTGGCACTCTTGGCTCTTTACCATTGGCTCCCACTGCTGTCAATCACAGCCAGTGAGGAGGAAGCGGGGAGTGGGAGGTGGGGCCGAGCTATGCTCTGTGTGTCAATAGACACACAGTGTGGGGCTGGGGAGCGAGCATGCATGAGTGCCCCCCATAGCAAGCCACTTGACACTCAGCAGGGGAGAGGGGTCAGAAGCGCTGGTGGGTGACCCGAGAAGAGGAAGATCTTGGCTGTTCTGTGCAAAACTATTACACAGAGCAGATTAGTATGACAGCTTTGTTACTTTAAAAGAAAACCAATTCCCTTTAAAGCGGATGTAAACCCGATTTTAAGAAATTTGAGCTGAGCACATATATCTGCAGTGTTTTGTTATCTCTCTTCAAAGCACTATATCCTGTAGCTTTCTCCTGTGCCATTCTTCTGATATCAGCCTGATAACTTCTGACAAGGAGTTTTGTGTTGGGGAGGATGCTATAAATAGATTAGCAGAGTGCTGAACCATTCAAGGAACAGCTCTCAAATCTCTACCTATGAGGAGGGGGGGGGGGTGCCTTTCCACCAAACAGCTATCTTGGCTGTATGTCCAGACTTCACTGCAGTGCTAACCAGGAAGAGAAACTCTCCTAACATGATTTGAAACAGTATATAAAGCTGAGGACAGCAGATAGACTTAAAACTAAAACTTATGTAGAGAGATTTGTTTCAGCCCTGTGTATCATCTAAAGGCTGGGTATATGTGAGGGTTTACATCCACTTTAACCCTTGAAGTGCGGGCACAGCTTTACTGCAAGGGATCATTTCCAAGTTTCCCGCTGTTGGGCTTAAGATTGCCGACAAGCCGCCGTCATTATACAGCGGCAGGTCGGCACGATCCCGCGAGCCGTCGTAGCTATACGTTGGCTTGCGGGATCGGGATAGCAGGTGCGTGCCGCCACATTGCGGGGGTGCCGATGCTCGTGGCCGACGGTCGCGATGACCGCCGGCCACGAGCGATCGCGAGAGGCAGAACAGGGACGTGTGTGTGTGTAAACACACAAATCCCTCTTCTGTGAGGAGTGACAGATCGTGAGTTCCTAATAGCTAGGAACCACAATCTGTCATTTCCTCTAGGTCAGTCCCCTCCCCCTTCAGTTAGAAACACACACAGGGAACACAGTTAACCCCTTGATCGCCCCCTAGTGTTAACCCCTTCCCTGCCAGTGACATTTTTACAGTAATCAATGCATTTTTATAGCACTGATCGCTGTACAAATGCCAATGGTCCCAAAAATGTGTCAAAATTGTCCGATGTGTCCGCCATAATAATAAAAATCGTAGATCGCCGCCATTACTAGTAAAAAAAAAAGAAACAATAATAAAAATGCCATAAATCTATCCCCTATTTTGTAGACGCGATAACTTTTGTGCAATCCAATCAATTGACACTTATTGCGATTTTTTTTTTAACCAAAAATATGTAGAAGAATACATATCGGCCTAAACTGAGAAAAAATTAACTTTTAAAAAAAAAAAAATGGGGATATTTATTATGGCAAAAAAGTACAAAATATTGTGGTTTTTTCAAAATTCTCGCTCTTTTTTTGTTTATAGTGCAAAAAATAAAAAAACTGCAGAGGTGATCAAATACCACCAAAAGAAAACTTTTTGTGGGAAAAAAAAGGACGTCAATTTTGTTTGGGTGCAACGTCGCACGACCGCGCAATTGTCAGTTAAAGCTACGCAGTGCCGAATCGCAAAAAAAAATGCCCGGTTTTTCAGCAGCCAAATATTCTGGGGCTGAAGTGGTTAAATGTGGCGACAACATTCGTTTTCTCTTTTTCAGGCTAAAGAACTTTTTCAGCAAATGCAGAAAATATCTGTTGATCCTGCCAGAAATGCAGTATCCTTGTGACTTCGTCCAAGATGAAAAAACAGCAGAAACATTCTTATCTTTATTGCGTAAACCACTCGTCCCTTCAATCCACAATGTAATGGAGATAAACAAAGGAAGACGTGAGTTTAGACATGAAGAGGAAGTTTGTTATTTTTAGGCTTACCAGGTGTAAATAAAGGGGAAAAAAAAAAGTCTAAAAAAAAAAAAAGAAAAGGAATGGAGCCCCTACACTATGGTGGTAAGCTGCAATCAGCAATATATGCAATTTTTGTTCTTGGGCTTATACATTATGATTTAATGACTAGTAATAATGACCTGTCTCTACGTTCCTCAATCTGCCTCTGGTAATCCTCCATGGTCTCATTCACCTTCCTCTGGACCGTGTTGTGCAGAATCTTGTGATCTGTGAGCAGTTCCCATTTGCTCTTCAAACCTTTATAGTTGTTCTCCTTGGTGAAGGCCAACATCTGCTCACGCTGGTCATCCCGCTTCCTGCGCTCTAGTGTGATGTAGTCCATTGGCCTGCTGGTAGGGAATTTGGCTTTCTGCATGGAGAAGTAGAAAAATCACCGATTAATTCATATCCTGGTTCACATTTGAAAGAGAAATGTTGCCATAAAAAGTAGAAAATAGGCTCTGGCCAGCTGTAAAATCTATTCTTTTTCTTAGTACACAGCACAAAGCTCCATTTGTTTACCCCCATTTGTAAAGCTGCTGGTTCACACCGATGCGGTGCGGGAAGTCGCATGTGATTCAGACAGGAATCGCACCGCATTCCTCTTTAAATGACATCCGATTCTTTCCAGTGCGATTTGAGCCCATTCATTTTTGTTTGGCTTAAATCGCACTGTGCATGCAATTTTTTTACTGCACTGCAATTGAATCGCATCGGTGTTCACACCCATGTTACCTGATTCAGCCAACTGAATCACCTTTATAACAGCTGTGGCAATCGGGCAAAGCTTGGAACTCAATCTCCGAAGTTCTGGATGCTCCAGTATATATCCAAAACACCAATATCAAGGGTGGCATGAGCTTAAAGCCCAACTTTAGCCACTTAGTTCTCCCCTTCCTGGACTGTTCTTTTCCCCTTGAGGCCTCCCACATGGTATTTATTCTTTTTTCAAAAATATACTTAACTTTTTTCAATGCAATCCGACTGGACACCTGACATTCCTCTCCTTCTCCCAATATTCTCCAAAGATGGGCAGTTCTTGGAGATGCAGAGAGCAGCACTGGCAAGCTAAGCTCACCATTGCTCTCTGTATCAATACATTATGAATGAAGGGCATCATGATTGCGCCCCCTCAGGGAATGTGGCCATGCCATATTGAAGGGGTCTCTAAATTTCGAAACAAATGGCCAGTCTACTGCCCTTCAACCCTTCAAACTCTATGGGGGGGGGGGGGGGGGGGGCTAGACTATGGCCAGTGAGAGGAAAAAATGCCATAGGCTTAGTGGTCATTGGGAGTACAAAAATTTACATCATTTCCGTCAGTGGGATGCGTCTTTGATGTTAGGTGGAGAATTAGTTCCACATCTCTGATATCAGTGGGAGCAATAGTGCCCCATTGTTGGTGTTAGTGGGAAGAATAGTGCCCCATCATTGGTGTCAGTGGGAGAATTAGTTCCCCATATCTATTATCAGTACAAGGAATAGTACCCCATTCTTGGTGTCAGTGGGAGAAATAGTGCCCCGTCTTTGATGTCAGTGGAAGGAATATAACCCCCACTACAGGTGTCAGTGGGAGAATTATTTCCCCATCTCGGATATCAGTGGGAGGAATAGTGCTCCATTGTTGGTGTCAGTGGGAGGAATAGTGCCCCATTGTTGGTGTCAGTGGGAGGAATATTTCCCCAACTATGATGTCAGTGGGACAGCCTTATTCCAAAATGGACTAAATGTATTTTTTTCCTCAAAATTCTACAAACAATACCCCAAAATGACAACGTGAAAGAAGTTTGTTTGGAATTTTTGCAAATTTATTAAAAAAATAAAATAAAAATCTCACATACATAAGAATCACAGCCTTTGCTCAATACTTTGTTGAAGCACCTCTGGCACCAATTACAGCCTCAAGTCTTTTTGAGTATGATGCTACAAGCTTGGCACACCTATTTTTGGGCAGTTTCTCCCATTCTTCTTTGCAGGACCTCTTAAGCTCCATCAGGTTGGATGGGGGGGGGGGGGGGGGGCGGTGTACAGCCATTTTCAGATCCCTCCAGAGATGTTCAATCGGGTTCAAGTCTGGGCTCTGGCTGGGCCACTAAAAGACATTCACAGAGTTGTCCCGTAGCCACTCCTTTGTTATCTTGGCTGTGTGCTTAGGGTCGTTGTCCTGTTGGAAGATGAACCTTCTCCCCAGTCTGAGGTCCTGAGCGTTCTGGAGCAGGTTTTCATCAAGGATGTCTCTGTACATTGCTGCATTCATCTTTCCTTCGATCCTGCCTAGTCTCCCAGTTCCTGCCACTGAAAAACATCCCCACAGCATGATGCTGCCACCACCATGCTTCACTGTAGGGATGGTGTTGGCCAGGTGATGAGCGGTGCCTGGTTTCCTCCAAACATGACGCTTGCCATTCAGGCCAAAGAGTTCAATCTTTGTTTCATCAGAACAGAGAATTTTGTTTCTTATGGTCTGAGAAACCTTCAGATGCCTTTTGGCAAACTCCATGTGGGCTGTCATGTGCCTTTTACTGAGGAGGGGCTTCCGTCTGGCCACTCTACCATACAGGTCTGATTGGTAGAGTGCTGCAGAGATGGTTGTCCTTCTGGAAGGTTCTCCTCGCTCTACAGAGAAATGCTGGAGCTCTGTCAAAGTTACCAACAGGTTTTTGGTCACCTCCCTGACTAAGGCCCTTCTTCCCCGACCGCTCAGTTTGGCCATACACTATACAGAAAATCGGCCGAACACATTTTAGAAAAACGAACGTTCGACCGTGACCGCAAACGATCGTGCCATCATGTAATGACCGATAAATTGTTCAGTGGACATGAATAAATAATTTTTTGTTCCTTTTTTTACATATACCTAGTGCAGACAGTTCGGACGGGAAACACATTAACCTTGCAATTTATCGTACGTTCGGCAGAAATTTTCCAAACTTCCCGTTCGTTTTTTTCCCACAAAAACGTCACAAACGATTATCGATTTGTGCCCATTAACTTGCCGAAAAACGAACGAAGTGTCTATACGAACGATTTTTCGGCCGATTTTTCGTATAGTGTATGGCCAGCATAAGTGTCATGGTGAAGGCTTGGACTGCTTTCACGCTGAGGCGATTTACAGGTGCTATAGCGCTAAAAATAGTGATTGCATAGCGCCTGTAAAGAGCCTCACCTCTCACTCCAGTGTGAAAGCTTGAGTGCTTTCACACTGGAGCGGTGCGCTTGCAGGACGGTAGGAGCGGTGTACACACAGCTCCTAAAGCGCCCCTGCCCACTGAAATCAATGGGCAGCGCCGCCAAACCGCTGGCTAAGCGCCGCTGCTGCGGCACTTTGCGGGCGGTTTTAACCCCGTTTCGGCCGCTAGCGAGGGTTAAAAGCCCCCTGTTAGTGGCCGAATAGCACCGCTAAAATGACGGTAAAGCGCCACTAAAAATAGCGGTGCTTTACCACCGACGCCTCCAACGCCCCAGTGTGAAAGCAGCCTTAGAATACTTATGTACATGTGATTTTTTTCGGTTTTTATTTTTAATAAATTTGCAAAGATTTCAAACAAACATTATAGGGTATTGTTTTTAGAATTTTTGAGGAAAATAATGAATGTAATCCATTTTGGAATAAGGCTACATAACAAAATGTGGAAAAAGTGAAGCGCTGTGAATACTTTCCAGATGTACTGTATGGTATGTGTTAGTGGAATCCAACCTTGTCATCTTCTAAGCAAATGAAAGACTTACCACGGCCACCGAATGAGGGGTGGGCCCGGTCACCTCCCTGCAGCGCAGTGGTCTGCTTCTTTGGCTTAGCATCATCATGGCTCCCTCTATTCAGATATCTACAGGAACAACAGAATTTTTCCAATATGGTGATTGGTTACAGATAGATGTGCACAACGGCAGTCAAACTGTTAGATGCTGATCAGGAATACATACAGCCAAAACCAACAACAACAACTCATATTTGATCTGGGAGGTGCCATATTTCACTTGTCTAAAAAGGATCAAACTCTGGGGACATCATCAGCCTCAAATGCTTCACTGCCTATTGAGTCAATGATGTCTGGAGCTCAGCACTGCCTCTCCTATTCGCTAGATGTGTCATCTCAACAATTTGCATGTAAATTTGCATGCGTTTTCCCTTTAAGTGCAGACTTTATCTTCTTATATTGATTTCTTACCTTCCTTGGGCGGTAGCAGAAACAGGGCTTTTTTTTTTCACTGCAGAATGGTGATTTTGCATTGCACGACCGCGCTGCCACTGAAAGCCAAGGGTTTGGCGGCGGTTGCATCAAGGTCCAATTCACTTACATGGGAGAGTTTGTCAAGCAGTGCTGCCAGTCAAACTCTGCATGCAATGTTGAAATTGCCACCCTGCACTGCAACTCGTCACAGAAATGTGTATTCACTGGCTTGTAGGTAGGTGGTCAGGGAGCGATAAACCCACTGCAAGGAGCCTAAAAGTATTAGTTCACTTTTAAGGAAGGAAACCACCGCGCTATATAATCTATACAGTTAACACTCAAGTAAATAAATAACAAGCAAAATGAAACTAATGAAAAAAATGAAAAAAATGAAAAATTGAAAAAAAGAGAGCAGCCGCTTATATGTGAGATACACACACTATACAATAAATAAACAAAAAGAAGCAGCGCTATAGATCAATTATGTGTAAGTGAATCACAAGTAGTGAATAGTATTGAATAAAGGAATAAACAATCAAGTGGCGAAATAGAGTCCAATAAATGGAAGGGATCTTCAAAGGTGCAATGGGTAAACCGGACAATGAGTCCCTTGATAGGCAAATCAGATGAGACTGGATGAACCTTCACCACACCACAGTGTTACGAATAAAATGGGCGCTTACCAAATGGCAAGCTAAAAAAGCTTGTGACCTTAACCCGGTCGGGGCCTTTCCTGAGATGGGAACACCGTTCAGACACTTCCTCAGACCGTGAATGGTTCACTATCCTCCACAGAAAAACCAGGATGCAGAGAAGGCTATACCCATAACCTGAAATTGTTCTCACAAACAATGCCCCGAAAAAAGAAGGAAGAGCAACATAGCGTAATCCTGGATGGATATTTATTTAAAAAACATAGAAATGCACTTACAGTGAGTTGAATAAAAAACAGCATGGAAAGCCGGCCGGCTAGCACGAACACCCGTCCTACAGACGGTGGATACGGCACGTCAGCACGTCAGCACGCCCGACGTACGTTTCGTCACACTTCTGACGTCGTCTGGGGCACGGGCGACGCACTGACGTGTCGCTCATATATACCAAACAAATATAACCAAGCCTCGAAATCAACAAAGGCCGGAAATCACCTTGCGCTCCACCGAGTGAGGGCGGAAGTTATAGGAACGCCATCTTAACTAAGGGATCCCATATTATTACGGATACCAATTATGTTGGTGTGGTAGACGTTGTAACTTATTGGGAATAGAAGGGGGAAAAGGGAGAAAGACAGGGAGAAACCCAGAAAAGGCTCATCCGTATCCCATGTGGAAACGGATACCAATTTAAATAAATAAACCTTAAATTAAATTTAATATTCAATTAAATCGGTTTTGCGAGGGCCCAAATTACCACCGATGGGGGCACACCTGGGCACAGTTATGACGCCAAGATCGATAAATAGATTAAATAATCTAATAAATGATGGCATAATCAGAGGGCGCCACAAAGGGACAAAATTCTAAATGACACAGCCAGAGGGAAAGATGATTTCTCGGCCTTATATACCAAACAATTCAGAAATAGGATAGTACTAAACAGTAACTCCATTATAAAATGATAAATAAATACATGTAAAAGGCAAACATATAAATATAAATGAATGTGGTAATGGCATAAACTCCCATCACATAAGAACGTGGAATTGGGGACAGAGCTTATGGTAAATACATAGACACCAGAACCAGCCCCATTGGGATGTAACCAACCCAAAAAGGGCTTAAATCAGATAAATAGATATAGGGGATAAAAGCATAAGGAAAAAGTACACAAACACCAGAACTAGCCTCATTGAGATATATAACACCCCAAAAAACCTTCAAGAAGGTATAGGTCAATAGTGGCATAAATACAGTGGTTATTAGTCAATGGTAGAACTAATGGGCTAAACCGGAGGGACTTATTATGAGTTGTCAATAAAAGCATTGGTATCAATATCGACATTGAGTCCATGTGGGACATAACACTTGATTTTATGTATCCAGAGCATCTCAAGTTTAGAAATGCTCCTAGTCAGGGAACTCCCCCTCCAGTGAGGCCGATACCTATCGATCCCTAAAAACAGAGTTTTAGAGGGATCTTTGTTATGAGAAACCAGATAATGCTTAGAAACAGAATGTTTAGGAAAACCGTTAATGATGTTGGTGATATGTTCATTCAAGCGAACAGAAAGGGGTCGTCTAGTTCTACCCACATATTGTAGGCCACAAGGGCACTGTAGTAGGTAGACGACCCCCTCTGTGGTACAGGTAATAAAAGGTTTTATGTCATGCTCCTCTTGTGTGCTAGAGGAGGTAAATTTAAGGGTACGTCTAGATGGTACAGAATTTAGCCTATAGACCCGACACCTCCCACATTTATAGTACCCCTTCAGGTTATCGAAAAGGCCATGGATACCCCTAACGGGGGGATCCAGAGCATTCGGGGCTAGTCTATTCCTAAGGGATGGTGCTCCCTTAAAAATCACTTGTGGCTTGTCTGGGATGACCCCTCCTAAGATGGGGTCATTACCCAATAGGTGCCAATGTTTGTTGAACAGGCTTTTAATGTTATCATGTTGAATAGAATAGGTGGTAATAAAAGGCAAGGTTATGGAATTCTCTCTAGGAACCACCCTCTCGTTCAATAATTGCCTCCTATCTATAGCTTTTACCCCCTCCAAAGCATGAGTCAGAGATTCTCTGGTATACCCCTTCTCCATAAACCTATTGGTCAAAATTCCAGCCTGTTGTAAAAACTGGGAGTCGTCAGAACAGTTGCGTTTAAGTCGCATAAATTGGCTTTTAGGTATAGACCGAAGCCAAGACCTATGGTGGCAACTACTTAGAGGGATATAGGAGTTACGATCCGTTTTCTTAAAAAATGTAGAGGTCATAAACTGGTCGTCCTGTATGGTAATATTGAGGTCTAAAAATTGAACATTAGATTGACTAGCCTCAAAATTAAGTACAATGCCCCTACTATTCTGATTAAGTTCCTTCATAAAGAGGTCAAGGTCAGTTCGGGTCCCATCCCAAAGGAGGAGGATGTCGTCAATGTACCTAGCCCACAGCTTGAGCTGGGGCCTCTGGCAAACATGGACGACATCCTCCTCCCACAGGGCCATAAACAGGTTCGCAAGACTGGGGGCATATTTAGCCCCCATCGCGACTCCACGGTCCTGTCGGTAGAAACATTGGTTGAACCAAAAATAATTGTGGGACGCAGCATATCTTAAAAGTATCATGATGAAATTGATTTGTTCATCGTATAAACCTGAGTCCCTTCTTAAATAATATTCAACTGCATAAAGGCCTAACTCGTGGGGAATGATCGTGTATAGGGACGTTACATCCGCTGTAACTATCCACATGTTAGGAGTGGGAGTATATTTGGTAAGTAAATTGATAATATATTTGGAATCTCTAACAAAAGAAGGCATCTTTCCTACTAGGGGTTGTAGGAAAAAATCGATATACCTGCCCACCCGGGACGTAAGGGAATCAATCCCACTTACAATGGGACGTCCCGGGGGGCAGGTAGGGTGTTTATGCACTTTCGGTAGGTAGTAGATAAGGGGAGTGCGGGGGGCCTTGGGTACCAAATAGGTCTTTTCTTTTTTATTTAGAATCCCTTGGCTATAACCATACTCAACCACCTTTTTAAGTTCTTTAAGATATGGTATTTTAGGGTCTGAACCAAGGGGGGTGTATGTCTCTCTATCTCCGAGAATCCTATACATCTCCTGAAAATAATCTTCTCTGTTAAGGACCACAATGCCACCCCCTTTATCCGCAGGTCTAATAATCAAATCCTTGTAATTTTTTCCTACAACCCCTAGTAGGAAAGATGCCTTCTTTTGTTAGAGATTCCAAATATATTATCAATTTACTTACCAAATATACTCCCACTCCTGTTCTGACGACTCCCAGTTTTTACAACAGGCTGGAATTTTGACCAATAGGTTTATGGAGAAGGGGTATACCAGAGAATCTCTGACTCATGCTTTGGAGGGGGTAAAAGCTATAGATAGGAGGCAATTATTGAACGAGAGGGTGGTTCCTAGAGAGAATTCCATAACCTTGCCTTTTATTACCACCTATTCTATTCAACATGATAACATTAAAAGCCTGTTCAACAAACATTGGCACCTATTGGGTAATGACCCCATCTTAGGAGGGGTCATCCCAGACAAGCCACAAGTGATTTTTAAGGGAGCACCATCCCTTAGGAATAGACTAGCCCCGAATGCTCTGGATCCCCCCGTTAGGGGTATCCATGGCCTTTTCGATAACCTGAAGGGGTACTATAAATGTGGGAGGTGTCGGGTCTGTAGGCTAAATTCTGTACCATCTAGACGTACCCTTAAATTTACCTCCTCTAGCACACAAGAGGAGCATGACATAAAACCTTTTATTACCTGTACCACAGAGGGGGTCGTCTACCTACTACAGTGCCCTTGTGGCCTACAATATGTGGGTAGGACTAGACGACCCCTTTCTGTTCGCTTGAATGAACATATCACCAACATCATTAACGGTTTTCCTAAACATTCTGTTTCTAAGCATTATCTGGTTTCTCATAACAAAGATCCCTCTAAAACTCTGTTTTTAGGGATCGATAGGTATCGGCCTCACTGGAGGGGGAGTTCCCTGACTAGGAGCATTTCTAAACTTGAGATGCTCTGGATACATAAAATCAAGTGTTATGTCCCACATGGACTCAATGTCGATATTGATACCAATGCTTTTATCGACAACTCATAATAAGTCCCTCCGGTTTAGCCCATTAGTTCTACCATTGACTAATAACCACTGTATTTATGCCACTATTGACCTATACCTTCTTGAAGGTTTTTTGGGGTGTTATATATCTCAATGAGGCTAGTTCTGGTGTTTGTGTACTTTTTCCTTATGCTTTTATCCCCTATATCTATTTATCTGATTTAAGCCCTTTTTGGGTTGGTTACATCCCAATGGGGCTGGTTCTGGTGTCTATGTATTTACCATAAGCTCTGTCCCCAATTCCACGTTCTTATGTGATGGGAGTTTATGCCATTACCACATTCATTTATATTTATATGTTTGCCTTTTACATGTATTTATTTATCATTTTATAATGGAGTTACTGTTTAGTACTATCCTATTTCTGAATTGTTTGGTATATAAGGCCGAGAAATCATCTTTCCCTCTGGCTGTGTCATTTAGAATTTTGTCCCTTTGTGGCGCCCTCTGATTATGCCATCATTTATTAGATTATTTAATCTATTTATCGATCTTGGCGTCATAACTGTGCCCAGGTGTGCCCCCATCGGTGGTAATTTGGGCCCTCGCAAAACCGATTTAATTGAATATTAAATTTAATTTAAGGTTTATTTATTTAAATTGGTATCCGTTTCCACATGGGATACGGATGAGCCTTTTCTGGGTTTCTCCCTGTCTTTCTCCCTTTTCCCCCTTCTATTCCCAATAAGTTACAACGTCTACCACACCAACATAATTGGTATCCGTAATAATATGGGATCCCTTAGTTAAGATGGCGTTCCTATAACTTCCGCCCTCACTCGGTGGAGCGCAAGGTGATTTCCGGCCTTTGTTGATTTCGAGACTTGGTTATATTTGTTTGGTATATATGAGCGACACGTCTGTGCGTCGCCCGTGCCCCAGACGACGTCAGAAGTGTGACGAAACGTACGTCGGGCGTGCTGACGTGCTGACGTGCCGTATCCACCGTCTGTAGGATGGGTGTTCGTGCTAGCCGGCCGGCTTTCCATGCTGTTTTTTATTCAACTCACTGTAAGTGCATTTCTATGTTTTTTAAATAAATATCCATCCAGGATTACGCTATGTTGCTCTTCCTTCTTTTTTCGGGGCATTGTTTGTGAGAACAATTTCAGGTTATGGGTATAGCCTTCTCTGCATCCTGGTTTTTCTGTGGAGGATAGTGAACCATTCACGGTCTGAGGAAGTGTCTGAACGGTGTTCCCATCTCAGGAAAGGCCCCGACCGGGTTAAGGTCACAAGCTTTTTTAGCTTGCCATTTGGTAAGCGCCCATTTTATTCGTAACACTGTGGTGTGGTGAAGGTTCATCCAGTCTCATCTGATTTGCCTATCAAGGGACTCATTGTCCGGTTTACCCATTGCACCTTTGAAGATCCCTTCCATTTATTGGACTCTATTTCGCCACTTGATTGTTTATTCCTTTATTCAATACTATTCACTACTTGTGATTCACTTACACATAATTGATCTATAGCGCTGCTTCTTTTTGTTTATTTATTGTATAGTGTGTGTATCTCACATATAAGCGGCTGCTCTCTTTTTTTCAATTTTTCATTTTTTTCATTTTTTTCATTAGTTTCATTTTGCTTGTTATTTATTTACTTGAGTGTTAACTGTATAGATTATATAGCGCGGTGGTTTCCTTCCTTATTTGTTACACGTGATACTTCAACACTGCTGCTTTATCTACTTCAATACTGTTGCTTTATCTATTGTATATAATACGATGGATATATTTGACTATAGGGTCTCCAAGAAGGTCAATACTAGTGGGGTTTTTGAGCCTTATAAGAATGAAGAAGGTGACTTGGGTGGCCTCTTCATTAGGTTAAAAAACCTTACTATTTCAGAAATTCACACCAAATGGGATGTGGCCTACCTGGAGACTTATGTCAAATCCAACATGGTACCTCGGAGCCTTAGGTGGGAGGTCAGTCCCCAGAAGGGTGACATCCAGTTGGATGAATGGTATAAATATTTCAATGAGGCTGGGGTCGGGCTCCTCAGATTCCTCATTGATAGGAAGTTACATAAATTATCCAGGCTAGATGAAGAGAAAAAAACTCTTCGAGAGAAGTTTATTCCTCTACAGGACACAACCGAATATAAAGATAAGTCTCAAACACTGTTAAATCTCCTAGAGAAGGAAGATAGGGAACAAACTTACAAAAAAAAGAAAAAATATAATAGAGATCTTGCTGACTATCAGGGTGGGATTGTGTTTGAATGGCAGAAAAAACTACTGGCAGTCAATGCCGAAAATGCCATTTCAGACAGTACCGCCATGGAAGTTTCCACTTCTGCTAACTCCAATGTTAATAAAATGCCTGTACCCAATAATGTACAGAGGACTAGAGATACTAGCTCACAGGGCTTTCGTCAGTCCCCCCATAGACAACAATATCCTAGTAGAGGTGGACCACCACCACCCCCTTATTACCAACCAGGACCCCCTAAGGGTTCCTTCAAACCTTACAACACTAAGAAAGGGGGTCGGAATCACAATGCCCCGCAACGTAATTCTTATTGGAATCCACCCAATACACAGTGGGGACCCAATTACCATCAAGGATGGGGTCCTTACCCTTTAGACACCCCACAACCGAGTGGAGGGTATGACCCCAGGGGGGGCCCCCCACCCCGGTCAGGGAATCATCCTGGTGGAAGAACTTTAGAGGTTCCTCCCCCCCGCAATAGTATGGATTATCCCACCTACCACACTGATCGGTACTCTCACATAACAGGAGTTCCTATGAATGGTTCAGTGGTTGGTCCCACCACTGATAACTATTTTGGTTATGGGGGCATTACTCAGAATCGTTTTTACCCTCTACGGGATCTTGCTGGTCCATCAGAGGGAGATGTGGGTCCACTTGATTCCCCCTATCCCGGGGAAGATGGTACCCCTGGTCCATCATCAGACTATATGAATGATAGGATGGGATCGTCCTACTATCCAGGTCCCCTGGGCCCCAACCCTCAGGGTTTTCACAGGCCAGGCCAAGGTACCAAAAGACTGGCAGAGCAGGGAGAGGTACTAGAGGGGGCAAACGCAATCGAGCAAAAAATAAAAAAGCTCTAGCAGGGACAGGAATATTTAATCTAAGCACCGTGGTTCTCAGTCAGGAAGAGAAACTGGTGCTAGATAAAGGTTTAAAGTTCGCTTTACCTAGGAAGTTGAACAAATTTGAGACCTATATGGATATCCACAAATTTGTTCGGAAAATTAATATCAAAAGATATATGTTATCCAACCCAGTCCAAGAGAGAAACACATTTCCCAGTGACTATCAACATTCAGGATTGGCTAATGCCTCCCTTTTTAATCCTCCAGGAGCCCTGGCACCTTCCATCAAAGTTTTTAAGGATGTGGTGTTGAGGGATCTAGAGAAGATGCCCATCAAAAGAGCTAAATTAGATCGCGAACTCCTTACTGGTCTGGATTCCCTTTGCAATAACAAGGATTTGGTTATTAGACCTGCGGATAAAGGGGGTGGCATTGTGGTCCTTAACAGAGAAGATTATTTTCAGGAGATGTATAGGATTCTCGGAGATAGAGAGACATACACCCCCCTTGGTTCAGACCCTAAAATACCATATCTTAAAGAACTTAAAAAGGTGGTTGAGTATGGTTATAGCCAAGGGATTCTAAATAAAAAAGAAAAGACCTATTTGGTACCCAAGGCCCCCCGCACTCCCCTTATCTACTACCTACCGAAAGTGCATAAACACCCTACCTGCCCCCCGGGACGTCCCATTGTAAGTGGGATTGATTCCCTTACGTCCCGGGTGGGCAGGTATATCGATTTTTTCCTACAACCCCTAGTAGGAAAGATGCCTTCTTTTGTTAGAGATTCCAAATATATTATCAATTTACTTACCAAATATACTCCCACTCCTAACATGTGGATAGTTACAGCGGATGTAACGTCCCTATACACGATCATTCCCCACGAGTTAGGCCTTTATGCAGTTGAATATTATTTAAGAAGGGACTCAGGTTTATACGATGAAAAAATCAATTTCATCATGATACTTTTAAGATATGCTGCGTCCCACAATTATTTTTGGTTCAACCAATGTTTCTACCGACAGGACCGTGGAGTCGCGATGGGGGCTAGATATGCCCCCAGTCTTGCGAACCTGTTTATGGCCCTGTGGGAGGAGGATGTCGTCCATGTTTGCCAGAGGCCCCAGCTCAAGCTGTGGGCTAGGTACATTGACGACATCCTCCTCCTTTGGGATGGGACCCGAACTGACCTTGACCTCTTTATGAAGGAACTTAATCAGAATAGTAGGGGCATTGTACTTAATTTTGAGGCTAGTCAATCTAATGTTCAATTTTTAGACCTCAATATTACCATACAGGACGACCAGTTTATGACCTCTACATTTTTTAAGAAAACGGATCGTAACTCCTATATCCCTCTAAGTAGTTGCCACCATAGGTCTTGGCTTCGGTCTATACCTAAAAGCCAATTTATGCGACTTAAACGCAACTGTTCTGACGACTCCCAGTTTTTACAACAGGCTGGAGTTTTGACCAATAGGTTTATGGAGAAGGGGTATACCAGAGAATCTCTGACTCATGCTTTGGAGGGGGTAAAAGCTATAGATAGGAGGCAATTATTGAACGAGAGGGTGGTTCCTAGAGAGAATTCCATAACCTTGCCTTTTATTACCACCTATTCTATTCAACATGATAACATTAAAAGCCTGTTCAACAAACATTGGCACCTATTGGGTAATGACCCCATCTTAGGAGGGGTCATCCCAGACAAGCCACAAGTGATTTTTAAGGGAGCACCATCCCTTAGGAATAGACTAGCCCCGAATGCTCTGGATCCCCCCGTTAGGGGTATCCATGGCCTTTTCGATAACCTGAAGGGGTACTATAAATGTGGGAGGTGTCGGGTCTGTAGGCTAAATTCTGTACCATCTAGACGTACCCTTAAATTTACCTCCTCTAGCACACAAGAGGAGCATGACATAAAACCTTTTATTACCTGTACCACAGAGGGGGTCGTCTACCTACTACAGTGCCCTTGTGGCCTACAATATGTGGGTAGGACTAGACGACCCCTTTCTGTTCGCTTGAATGAACATATCACCAACATCATTAACGGTTTTCCTAAACATTCTGTTTCTAAGCATTATCTGGTTTCTCATAACAAAGATCCCTCTAAAACTCTGTTTTTAGGGATCGATAGGTATCGGCCTCACTGGAGGGGGAGTTCCCTGACTAGGAGCATTTCTAAACTTGAGATGCTCTGGATACATAAAATCAAGTGTTATGTCCCACATGGACTCAATGTCGATATTGATACCAATGCTTTTATCGACAACTCATAATAAGTCCCTCCGGTTTAGCCCATTAGTTCTACCATTGACTAATAACCACTGTATTTATGCCACTATTGACCTATACCTTCTTGAAGGTTTTTTGGGGTGTTATATATCTCAATGAGGCTAGTTCTGGTGTTTGTGTACTTTTTCCTTATGCTTTTATCCCCTATATCTATTTATCTGATTTAAGCCCTTTTTGGGTTGGTTACATCCCAATGGGGCTGGTTCTGGTGTCTATGTATTTACCATAAGCTCTGTCCCCAATTCCACGTTCTTATGTGATGGGAGTTTATGCCATTACCACATTCATTTATATTTATATGTTTGCCTTTTACATGTATTTATTTATCATTTTATAATGGAGTTACTGTTTAGTACTATCCTATTTCTGAATTGTTTGGTATATAAGGCCGAGAAATCATCTTTCCCTCTGGCTGTGTCATTTAGAATTTTGTCCCTTTGTGGCGCCCTCTGATTATGCCATCATTTATTAGATTATTTAATCTATTTATCGATCTTGGCGTCATAACTGTGCCCAGGTGTGCCCCCATCGGTGGTAATTTGGGCCCTCGCAAAACCGATTTAATTGAATATTAAATTTAATTTAAGGTTTATTTATTTAAATTGGTATCCGTTTCCACATGGGATACGGATGAGCCTTTTCTGGGTTTCTCCCTGTCTTTCTCCCTTTTCCC
This sequence comes from Lithobates septentrionalis, assembly GCA_037952835.1. NCBI lineage: Eukaryota > Metazoa > Chordata > Amphibia > Anura > Ranidae > Lithobates > Lithobates septentrionalis. The sequence continues at coordinate 1,986,526 of JBBDGP010001876.1, read as the reverse complement.
CCTTCTATTCCCAATAAGTTACAACGTCTACCACACCAACATAATTGGTATCCGTAATAATATGGGATCCCTTAGTTAAGATGGCGTTCCTATAACTTCCGCCCTCACTCGGTGGAGCGCAAGGTGATTTCCGGCCTTTGTTGATTTCGAGGCTTGGTTATATTTGTTTGGTATATATGAGCGACACGTCAGTGCGTCGCCCGTGCCCCAGACGACGTCAGAAGTGTGACGAAACGTACGTCGGGCGTGCTGACGTGCTGACGTGCCGTATCCATTAGTTCACTTTTACAGAAAAAAGTAAAAAGGTGAGTTAAAAAAGGAAGCAAGGAAAACAAAAAGAAAAAGAAAAAAAGAGAAAAAAGAAAACGAATGCAGCCATCACATCTAAGAATTGGTCAGATGCAATATAATAAAAGTTTGCTTTTTGGATTAATACTGGCAATCCATTCACCATATCAGAATGCTTCTCCCCTCCTCCATCTGGATGATATAAAAGAAAAAAAAAAGACGAGGACCGTGCGGGAGCCATGAGCGCCCCTCTCTGACAACACACAGGCGGGCATGGGGTACCCGTGGTTTATATCACCCTCGTATTTACAGTTATACCTTGGTTTGCGAGTAATGTGGTATACGAACGTTTTGCAAGACGAGCAACATTTTTTTTTTTTTATTGTAACTTGATATGTGAGCGATGTCTTGTAAGACGGGCAGTAAACAGATCACAGTTCACAGATTTTATGTTAAAAAAAGTGAAATTACACTCACAATGTAAATCCCGCAATAAGGAGTCTGGCGCTCATCCATGTAAAGCCGCTGGTTTATACTGTAAAGCCGCTGGTGTATACAGTACTGTATGTGGCGAGAGGTCTGGGGGTGCCGGTGGCTCCCAGCACTTCCTGCAGAACTCGGAGACACTCCCAGCTGGGTGGGCATAATGCACATTCAGAGCACCCAGGAAATGTCAACATTTCCCCGAATATCTCTGAATTCTCCAGGAAGCGCTGGGAGCCACCAGCACCCCCGGACCTCTGGCCACATAGAGTATTGTATACACCATCGGCTTTACAGTATACACCAAGTGCTTTACTGTATACACCAGCCTTACAGTATACACCAAGTGCTTTACTGTATACACCAACGGCTTTACTGTATACACTAGCAGCTTTACAGTATACACCAATGGCTTTACAGTATACACAACAACTTTACGGTATACACCAGCGGCTTTACGCTATACATAGTTATATAGTTACATAGTAGGTGAGGTTGAAAAAAGGCACAAGTCCATCAAGTCCAACCTATGTGTGTGATAGCGGCTTTATGGTATACACCAGCGGTTTTACAGTATACACCAGCAGCTTTATACCAGTGGCTCTACAGTATACACCAATGACTTTACGGTATACACCAACGGCTTTATGGTATACACCAGCGGCTTTACAGTATACACCAACAGCTTTAAGGTATACACCAATGGCTTTACTGTATACACCAACGGCTTTAAGGTATACACCAACGGCTTTACAGCATACACCAGCGGCTTTACAGTATACACCAACGGCTTTATGGTATACACCAGCGGCTTTACGGTATACACCAACGGCTTTACTGTATACACCAGCGGCTTTACGGTATACACCAGCAGTTTTACAGTATACACCAGCAGCTTTATACCAGTGGCTTTACAGTATACACCAATGACTTTACGGTATACACCAACGCCTTTATGGTATACACCAGCGGCTTTACGGTGCTCCGAATGTGCATTACGCCCACCCAGCTGGCAGTGTTTCCGAATTCTCCAGGAAGCACTGGGAGCCACCGGCACCCCCGGACCTCTGGCCACATACAGTACTCTATACAGCAACATCTTTACATGGATGAGCACCAGACTCCTTAATGCGGGATTTTGTTTTTAACATTGTGAGTGTAATTCCACTTTTTTTTACATTAAAACTGTGATCTTTCTACTGCTCATATTGCCCCCGGACCTCTGGCCTCATACTGTATACACCATATATACTGTACTGTATACACCATATATACTGTACTGTTTGTATTGCTGTAATCATTTTTATATGAATAAATGGTTGTGGAAGGAATCATCTGAGTTTCTATTATTTCTAATAGGGAAATTCGCTTTGCTATACGAGTCCCTTGGATTAAAAACATGTTCCCGGAATGAATTATGCTCGCAGTCCAAGGTTTTCTTGTATTTCTTAGTAACCATGCAATGCTGGTGCTCTTTATAATGATCCAGCATGCAGTAAAACCCATTCTTATTGTTATTAATGAATGAGGAAAGCATAGTAAGGTGAGCCCAGGTCCAGCTGAACTATAAACCCCAGGCAGGCCATGCTGGCACTTGTAGTCCACCACCTAAAGGGTGGGTGACCCCTATACAGAGGAGGAGGGTGAACACAGCCCACACAGAGGTCTATAATACACACACAGCTCACATACAGCACACATTACCAGAGGGAAGAGCGATCCTGAGAGTATTCCTTCCTGGGAGCAGCTCGCCTTCAGCATCTCCTGTTTCCCGGCAACCGCCGACTCCGGAAGTGACCTCACCTGCCTCCTAGCTACAGGATGTAAACAAAGCTAGAACACCGGAGGGGCGTGTCGTTCTGCAAAGCGGCCAGCAGAGGGCGCCAGAGCGCTGACTCTAAAGTCCTGGTCTGATCACAGCCTGGCTTACCTACCAGGCTAATTCTGACATTTCTCTCCTACATGTAAAAATCATATTTTTTTTGCTAGAAAATTGCATAGAAGTCCCAAACATTATATATCCTTTTTTAGCAAAGACCCTAGAGAATACAATGGCACAACTTTTTATCTTGCACAGTATTCGCGCAGCAATTTCACGAATGCGTTTTTTTTTTTGGAAAAAAAAACAGTTTTGTTGCATATTTTTTTGCATAATGTGAAAGATGAAGTTACGCCGAGTAAATAGATACCTAACATGTCACGCTTCAAAATTGCACACGCTCTTGGAATGGCGCCAAAACCTTAATACTTAAAAATTCCCAAAGGCGATGCTTTAAAATTTTTTTACTGGTTACATGTTTTGAGTTATAGAGGAGGTCTAGGGCTAGAATTATTGCTCTCGCTCTAACGTTCGTGGTGATACCTCACATGTGTGGTTTGAACATCATTTTCATATGTGGGCGGGACTTACATATGCGTTCGCTTCTGCGTGCGAGCACACGGGAACCGGGGCTCTTTACATTTTTATTTTTTTTTATTGTTAATTTTGCTTTTTTTTTTTTTTTTTTTTTAGTTTGACACTTTTTTTTAAAAAAAACATTTTTTTTTTATCACTTTTATCCCTTGTAATAGGAATATGGCATGATCGGTCCTCTTTACAGTGAGATGTGGGGTCAATAAGACCCCATATCTCACCTCCTAGGCTGGGAAGCCTGAAAAAAAAAAAAAAAAGATCTCGACTTCCCAGCCGAGGCGGCGCCGTTTGTTTGAATGCAGTGACGTCATAACATCGCGCCCGGCCTCCGATGGATCATAGAGACTCCGAAGACCATCTGGTCCGCTGGAAATCTCTATGGTAAACATCCGGGGCCGGTGGATCCTGTCTCCCACTCACCAATGGCAGCGGTGAGTCGGTAAAAGCACCGGAGGGAGGGGGGGCGTCCCCTCTCGCCGCCCGTAAGAACGATCAAGCGGCAGAACAGCCGCTATGATCTTTCCTATGGTGTAGGGAATCGCCGGCTGACAAAGCCGATATCTGAATGATGCCTGTAGCTGCAGGAATCATTCAGCTATCACCACTTAAAGTCAAGGACGTCATATGACGGGCGGCGGGCGGGAAGGGGTTAAGTAGAGGAGGTGTATGGATTATTTTTGGAGAGTAGGGATATAGTTTTGTGTTACTCAAACCCACCAAAAAATAAAAAATTAAAATCACATTCAGTACCTTCATCGGTAGCAGTGGCGGCTGGTGCTGTATATTTTTTGGGGGGGGCAAACAAAACATCAGCGCTCTGCGCCCCGAGCCCACCCTTTTTTGAAGCCTATTAGAGCCTCTGACTCTAATCATGTGCTTCTAAAAAAGAAAAAAAAAACTTGGAATCCATGCGTCCGGCGCCCTGTATGTAGATTAGGGGGCCGGACACATGGATTAGGGTGGCGCTGCCCCTAATGGACAGGCCGCCACTGATTGGTAGTAATTTGTGTCCCTTGTAATGGTGACGTCGGACAGCACATTCAGAAAAATACTTTTCGAATCTTCTCATCTGCAACTTCCCATATGAGGGTGACTACATTTGCTCTACATGGTCCATAGCTCCCAACTGTCCCTGATTTCGAGGGACTGTCCCTGATTTGGAGCAATGTCCCTCTGTCCCTCATTCCTCCTCATTTGTCCCTCATTTTGGTCTGATCTATATAATTGTATATAACGTTCACTTTTTATCTATCAAAAAAGTGTTTTCCAGCGCTAAACCTTTCATCTGATTTCTAAATTGCTGCATTTGTAAATTCCAAAAGCCAATATAAAGAAACAGTAGTGGTAAAAAAAAAAAGCACTAGTGGGTTTAACTAATCTTGTTTTTTTGTACAATTCTCCTTTAAGGGGGCGTGGCCAGGGGCGTGTCCTATGCCTGTATACTTTTGCTGGTAGGTGTCCCTCATTCCCATCTCAAAAAGTTGGGAGGTATGCTGGTCCCAATGTATGTGGGAACGTAGCCACCCTCCTCTGCTAGACCAATAGACTACATAGACATAGACTACAATAGGGGCTCATTCACACAGATGCTCCACCCCATAAAGCCTAAAAAGCCATTCGTTTACTTTTCTGTCCTAGTGCTGAGCTGCGTCCAGGCAGCCAATATAGATAAATAGGCACCTATCAGCTGTACGGACTCACCCACACAGGCTACACAGGGACAGATGCATGGACCTGGACGCATAGACCTGTGTACCGTGTGCAGCTGAGTCTGTACAACTCAGGGGCAGCCCGTCCATTAGGCATAGCTCCCAACTGTCCCTGATTTTGAGGGACTGTCCCTGATTTGGAACAATGTCCCTCTGTCCCTCTTTCCTACTCTCATTTGTCCCTCATTTTGGTCTGATCTCTATAGTTGTATAAAATGCACTTTTTATCTTTCAAAAAGGGTTTCCCAATGCTAAACCTTTCATCCAAATTCTAAATTGCTGCATTTGTACATTTTAACCGGTTCCCGACTGGCGCACGCCGATGTACGTCGGCAGAATGGCACGGCTGGGCAAATGGGCATACCTGTACATCCCTTTGAATTTGCCGCCGTGCCATTGTGTGGGCGCCGGCTGGGAGCTCCATGAGTCGGGTCGCGGGTCCCGCGAACTCGATCGCCATGGGGATACCTGCGATCGCCTCACGGAGAGGAAGAACGGGGAGATGCTAATGTAAACAAGCATCTCCCCGTTCTGCCTAGTGACAGTGTCACTGATCTCTGCTCCCTGTGATCGGGAGCAGAGATCAGTGATGTGTCACACGTAGCCCCCCCCCCCCACAGTTAGAATCACTCCCCAGGACATACTCAACCCTTACACTGCCCCCTAGTGTTTAACCCCTTCACTGCCAGTGTCATTTACACAGGAATCAGTGCAATTGTATAGCACTGATTGCTGTATAAATGACAATGGTCCCAAAAATGTGTCAAAAATGTCCGATGTGTCCGCCATAATGACGCAGTCACAATAAAAATCGCTGATCGCCGCCATTACTAGTAAAAAAAAAAATTACTAATAAAAATGCCATAAAACTATCCCCTATTTTGTAAACGTTATAACTTTTGCGCAAATGCTTATTGCAATTTTTTTTTACCAAAAATATGTAGAAGAATACGTATCGGCCTAAACTGAGGAAAAAAAAGGGTTTTTTTTAATATATTTTTGGGGGATATTTATTATAGCAAAATGTAAAAAATAATGAGTTTTTTTCAAAATTGTCGCTCCTTTTTTGTTTATAGCGCAAAAAATAAAAACCGCAGAGGTGATCAAATACCACCAAAAGAAAGCCTGAATCTATCCACGGCGGTCGCTGCTGTCCCCTATTCATGTGTCCGACCCCGTTCCGGTCACCAGGCATATGAATTACAGCGTCCAGGGTTTTTATTTAATAAAGCACTGATTAGATCCAGAGGCTCTAATAGGCTTCAAAATAGGGTGGACTCGGGACGCAGAGCATTGCGTCTGGAGCCCACCGAATGAAAATTTGCTGATCCTCCTCCCGGCCAATCGGGAAGCATTTATGAAACTCGTTTCCAGATTGGCCAAAAGGTCAAGCGATTCTTTTGGACGCCTAGCGCCGGGAGGAGGAGAGAGGAGACACCAAAGAAGCTGCTCAAGGAAAGGACACCAGTCACCGGAGCAGCTTTATCTGAGCCCACCACGCTCTTACCGCCCGCATCCAAGGTAAGGACAGCGGGTGGGAGCTGTGTTTGTGCCGAATGAATGTTCGAACAAATTTTTCATTTTTTCGCAGATTTGGAAATATACAAATACCCGAATTACAATATAAACAAATTTTACCGAACGCTCCGAATAACGAAACTAAATTCATCTGAATTTCGGAAATTCGGACTAAAATTCGATTCTAATTTTCTAATTTTACATCGAACTCCAGTCGAATTCTAACTGTACACATATTGATGAAATCAAAGACTGTGTGTGTTATTAGAGTACCTTTTCTAAATAATGCTGTTTTAGTTAAGCCAAAGATGATTTAAATACTTGCCGACCAGCCGCCGTCATTATACTGCGGCAGGTCGGGACTTTCCCGCGAATCACAGTAGCTGTACGTCGGCTCCTTTAAGAACCATAGCAGGCGCGTGCCCGCTGCACAGCGGGGGGGGGGGGGGAGCCGATGCGCATGGCCGGCGGATCACGGGAAAGAGAGCCAGAACGGGGATCTGTCAATGTAAACAGACAGATCCCCGTTCTGACAGGGGAGGAGAGACAGATCTGCTGTTCCTAGTGATTAGGAACAGCGATCTCTCTCCTCCTCCAGTCAGTCCCGACCCCCCCCCCCACAGTTAGAAACACCTCCCAGGGAACACATTTAACTCCTTGATCGCCCCCTAGTGCATACCTCCCAACATTTTGAGATGGGAATGAGGGACACCTACTAGCAACTGTATGTAGGCATAGGACACGCCCCTGCCATGCCCCCTTAAAGGGGAAATAACAAAAAGAAGGTTAATTACATCCACAAGTGCTTTTTTTTTAACCACTACTATTCCTTTATATTGGCTTTTAAAAGTGAAAAATGCAGCGATTTAGAATTTGGATGACAGGTTGGGAAACACTTTTTGAAAGATAAAAAGTGCATTTTATATACAACTCTATAGATCTGACCAAAATGAGGGACAAATGAGGAGGAATGAGGGGCAGAGGGACATTGCTCCAAATCAGGGACAGTCCCTCAAAATCAGGGACAGTTGGGAGCTATGTCCTAGTGTAAACCCCTTCCCTGCCAGTGACATTTACACCATAACCAGTGCATTTTAATAGCACTGATCGCTGTATAAATGTCAATGGTCCCAAAAGTGTCCGATTTGTCCGCCGCAATGTCACAGTCCCACTAAAAATCGCAGATCGCCGCCATTACTAATAAAAAATAAATAAAAAATAAAAATGTCATAAAAATGCTATAAATCCTTTCCCTATTTTGTAGACACTATAACTTCTGCACAAACCAATCAATACGCTTATTGTGATTTTTTTTTTACCAAAAATATGTAGAATACATATTGGACTAAACTGATGAAGAAATTAGTTTTTTTACATTTTTTTTTGTGATATTAAATATAGCAAAAAGTAAAAAATAGTTTTTTGTTTTTTTTCAAAATTGTCGCTCTTTTTTTTTTGTTTATAGCGCAAAAAATAAAAACCGCATGCATTAGATATGTGCAGGATGAACAAATTAGTTTCATTTCGATTCATTAATCTAGTTATTTTGTTTCATTAAATTTGGTTGATTTGTTCAATTCGTATTCTAAATTTGTATTTGGAATTTGTTTTATATCTTTTTCGAAATGTTCTTCCAATTTACCAATTGTTTTCGATTCAAAATGTTCGAATCCATACATTTTGAATAGGAGAAGATTATGGGGCCCCCGGGCAATAGGAGATTATGGGGCCCCCAGGCAATAGGAGATTATGGGGCCCCCAGGCAATAGATTATGGGGCCACACAGTATACACACACATACAGTATACACACACACAGACACACAATATACACACACAGAATACACATACACACACTGAAAAGGTACTGGAGAGGCGGGTCAGCTATAATCTTGGGATTTTTAAAAAAACACAGATTTTTACATACTGTCCCTGGTTTTATTGAGGCTAGCAACGCTGATGGGGCCCCTTAGTGGCATTTGGGCCCTGAGGGCCCAAATGGTCAGTCCGCCCCTGATTTTGAATCAGTCAAATCGAAAACTTTCGATTTTTTATTTTTTTTTGCGAATGTTTCAAATCGAAAAAAAATCTGTAAATTCAAAGAAAATTCCAAAAAGACATAAAACAAATTTCAACCAAATTTAACGAAACTTAATAACTAGATTAACGAAACAACTTTTTTTCGTTACGCACATGTCTAATGCACAGGTGGTTCCAATTTGACAGCTGTGGATTCGGGGGACACACACCCGCACAGCTGTCAAACAGGGGCCAGCGGCTGTGTCTGTGTAGCTGCCGTGCCCTAATGCCCCGTACACACGGTCGGACTTTGTTCGGACATTCCGACAACAAAATCCTAGGATTTTTTCCGACGGATGTTGGCTCAAACTTGTCTTGCATACACACGGTCACACAAAGTTGTCGGAAAATCCGATCGTTCTAAACGCGGTGACGTAAAACACGTACGTCGGGACTATAAACGGGGCAGTGGCCAATAGCTTTCATCTCTTTATTTATTCTGAGCACGCGTGGCACTTTGTGCGTCGGATTTGTGTACACACGATCGGAATTTCCGACAACGGATTTTGTTGTCGGAAAATTTTATATCCTGCTCTCCAACTTTGTGTGTCAGAAAATCCAATGGAAAATGTGTGATGGAGCCTACACACGGTCGGAATTTCCGACAACACAGTCCTATCACACATTTTCCGTCGGAAAATCCGACCATGTGTACGGGGCATAATAGACATGAATGGAAATGCCTGCATTGAAAATCGGTGCATTACATGCGGGTAAAGATGGCCCTTTGTATAATTATGGATGAGGACTTAGGACTGCTGGCACAATGCGTATTTGGATTTAAAATTTGAGCAGAGAGGTGCACGTGACACGCAAGACACACGCACTGCTCGTACTTCATTGGTGGGAATGGAAGCAAGGGCTCTTACAGCACACAGGTGCCACAAATGCCAGGCGTTCAGGCCTTCTTTTTTGTTCTGGGTGATCTGAATGCAGCCCGTTGTTTTCAATAGGCCTGTACAAACAGGCATGTAAATGTTAGAAAATTAGAACCACATTTAGTTCAATTGAAAAAAAAAATAGTCTGTATTACTGGCCAATATTTTATATATGTACTGTATTTATATACTACTGTTCTTAAAAGTTGTAAAACGTTGGTTAAACTTTATTACATTCCAGGTTCCTATAGTTCAAACAACTCAAAGGTAGTACAATAATAAAAAGAATTTACTTAGCTGGAGTTAAAGAGGAAGTAAACCCTGGTGGGTTTTACTTCCTCTTTATTCCCCTGCAAAGGTAAAGCATAATTACGTGTCACTTACCTGAAACTGAAGCCCGCGATGTCACCGCTGTCCGCGCTAGCAGCGAGCGTCCATCTTCATCCCTCTTCCTTGTGGGGCTGCGAACTCCGGCTCTGTGACTGGCTAAGGTCGCGTGACGTCACTCCCGCGCATGCGCGCGGGAGCCGCCACTCACGGCATGACCCCTATTAGAAACGGCATGATGTGCCCTTTTTGTAAATATCTCCTAAACCGTGGATGTTTAGGAGATATTGGAGGTTTAGGAGATATTTCCAGCACCTACATGGAACGAGAGACACCAATTAGCAAAAGTATGTAGGCATAGGGCACACCCCCTGCCACGCCCCTTTAAAGGCGAATTATGCAAAAAAATAAATAAATAAATAGTTAAACACACAAGTGTTTTTTTTACCACTAATATTGCTTTATATTGGCTTTTGAAATTTACAAATGCAGCAATTTAGAAATTGGATGAAAGGTTTAGCACTGGGAAACACTTTTTGTAAGATAAAAAGTGCATTTTATATACAATTTTATAGATCAGACCAAAATGAGGGACAAATGAGGGGGAATGAGGGACAGACCATCGAAATCAGGGACAGTTGGGGAGGTATGCAATCAGGCGTATTTAATAAAATCTGGCAGATATCACTGATGTAAACGTGATATACTGTAAATCTTTCCTCATTTCCACACACTGTAGGAGTTCTGAATGAAGTTGTAGCTCATGTATACAACTCCTCTCTTCAACAGTTTCCCATTAATTATATGGCAATGCAACAAGTCTCCCAGCAATGGCATTACTCAAGACCAGGCCTATTTCTGACACTTGTTGTTTTAAAAAAATCTGTATTTTTTGCTAGAAAATTACTTTGAACCCCCAAACCTTATATACAAATATATATATATTTTTTAGCAGAGCCCCTAGAGAATAAAATGACGGTTGTTGCAATACTTTAGGTCACACTGTATTTTCGCAGCGGTCTTTCAAACGCAATTTTTTGGTAAAAAAAATACACTTTAATGGAAAAAAACCGAAACAGTTAAGTTAGCCCAGTTTTTTTGCATAAAGTGAAAGATGATGTTACGCCCAGTGAATGGATACCTAACATGTCACACTTTAAAATTGCGCACACTTGTGGAATGGCAACAAACTACGGTACCTAAAAATCTCCATAATGGACGCTTTAAAAATGTTTTACAGTTACCAGTTTAAAGTTACAGGGGAGGTCTTCTGCTAGAATTATTGCTCTCACTCTAACAATCGTGATGATACCTTACATGTGTGATTTGAACACTGTTTACATTTGTGGGCGTGACTTACGTATGCGTTTTCTTTGGCGCTCTAGCACGGAGGGAGGGTGCGCTTTAAAATGTATTTATTTATTTTTCTTATTCATTTTTTTCAATTTTTTCAATTTTTCCCTTTAAAAAAAAAAAAAAAAAACTTTTATTGCTGTCACAAGGCATGTGACAGCTCCTTGTAATAACAGCTGAGAAGCTGCCTAGCCACATCGGTTATTATTACTAGAAAGCTGACCATCAGCTCTATAAACCGTTACTGGGGTGATGTGTGCAGCTGCAGGCATCACAAGGTCTCCTACCTTTACCTCATATCAGTTCCCAATGAAACTATAATGGTTCTGCTTCAGGGTAGCGCGAATGGATGACCCACCTCAGTGTATGACTATAGCTCTGCGTGTATAGTCCCTCAACAATCCAAAGGGCAGACACACCACAGAAAGTCAACCCTTACATTACCACACAGCAACGCTGAATAAAAAGTGTGCATGAAAGTATTAGTACCTGTCTACATACATGCATGCTAACTCCGCAAGGGATGGTGGAAACACCTCATAATGGGTACAGCAGGTGTACAGACCCGGAAACTCAATGCAGGGATGGTGGGAACTCCTTATAATGGGCACAGCAGGTGTACAGACCCAGGAACTCAACACAGGGATGGTGGGAACTCCTTATAATGGGCACAGCAGGTGTACAGACCCAGAAACTCAGCACAGGGCTGGTGGAAACACCTCATAATGGGCACAGGAGGTGTACAGACCCAGAAACTCAATGCAGGGATGGCGGGAACCTCTCATAATGGGTACAGCAGGTGTACAGATCTGGGAACTTAACACAGGGATGGTGAGAACCCATCATAATGGGCACAGCAGGTGTACAGACCCAGCAACTCAGCACAGGGATGGTGGGAACCCCTCATAATGGGCACAGGAGGTGTACAGACCTGGGAACTAAGCACAGGGATGGTGGGAACCCCTCAGAATGGGCACAGCAGGTGTACAGACCTGGGAACTCAGCACAGGGATGGTGGGAGCTCCTCATAATAGGCAAAACAGGTGTACAGACCCAGGAAATCAATGCAGGGATGGTGGGAACCCCTCATAATGCGCACAACAGGTGTTCATACTTGGGAACCCAGCACAGGGATGGTGGGAACCCCTCATAATGAGCACAGCAGGTGTAAGAGATCTCACCAATGACAAGACAAAAAAACCCAGACAGTTTAATTTGAATCTGAACTATTAATAAATGGAAGGGGAAGGAGATGATTGCTCCAGTCACAAGGAAGTCACATTGTTTGTGATGTGGGCGTGGCTCACTGCTTATATCAATGGACACATCCTCGAAGACACTGACTCCATTATATTTGAGGCTGGGTTCACACCGTTGCGAATTGGCTGCAGGTTCACCGCAGCCAATTCACAATAGCAGGGGATTTTGACCGGCTCTCTATGAAGCCGGTTTACATATCTCCGCTGCGAATTTGCACAGGAGCCCTATGCGTGTTTCGGTCCATTTCGGGTCCGAATTCAGCCAAAAATTTGGGCTGCAATTGGACCTGAAACAGTGAACCAGGACGCACCGGACCCCTGCTGCATAGCTCCCAAATGTCCCTGAGTTCGAGGGACTGCCCCTGATTTGGAGCAATGTCCCCCTGTCCCTCTGTCCTCCTCATTTGTCCCTCATTTTGGTCTGATCTATATAGTTGTATGTAAAAAACACTTTTTATCTTTCAAAAAGTATTTCCAAGTACTAAACCTTTTATTTAATTTCTACATGCTGCATTAGTAAATTTCAATAGCCAATACTAAGGAATAGTAGTGGTTAAAAAAAAAGTCTTTTGCTAGTAGGTGTCGCTCATTCCCATCTCAAAAAGTTGGGAGGTATGCTGCTGGGAGCTTCTGATGTTGCTTTTATAAAGGAACGCTTTCCAAAATACAATATTGATGAGTTCTGCATTCGTATTTTGGAAAGCATCCTTTTATAAACGTAGCCCTGAAATATAGCGAAGTCAGTGTCTTCGAGGATGTGTCCATTGATTTAGGGACGTAGCCACACCCACATTACACACACTGTCATCGTCTTGTGACTGGGAAGCACATGACATGACTTAACATGTCATTAAATAACACATGACACATGAAACAGGTGTTCTGCTGATCACAGCGTGGTTATCAGTACACATACCTCCATGACAACCCCAAGGTTCAGATTTCACACTGTACCTATCCATAAGTAGGAGCAATCACGTTTTTTTTATTCCATAAAAGATCTATAGAACGTAAGCCGACATACAATCATTACCTTTTTACCTGCTGTGTCGGCATAAAAAAGAAAAGCAAAAAAAAAAAAAATTATAATAAAAAAGCAACAACTCCAAAGTTGTCCACAGATATTAAACTCTGATTGTACAAGATCTGCACAGTTTTATCAAAACGATGTTTTGCAACCGGCCCGTTCAATCTGCATTATATCAGGCAGGCCCTTGCACACAGATCTAAAGCTCAAAATACACTATAAAATCTTATGCTGGCCATACACTATACAGAAAATCGGCCGAACCCATTTTCGAAAAACGAACGTTCGACCGTGACGATCATATAATGACCGATAAATTGTTCAGTGGACATGAATAAATAATTTTGTGTTCGTTTTTTTACATATACCTGGTGCAGACAGTTCGGACGGGAAACACATTAACCTTGCAATTTATCGTACGTTCGGCAGAAATTTACCAAACTTCCCGTTCGTTTTTTTTCCACAAAAAAGTCACAAACGATTATCGATTTGTGCGCATTAACTTGCCGAAAAACGAACAAAGTGTCTATACGAACGATTTTTCGGCCGATTTTTCGTATAGTGTATGGCCAGCATTATAATAGCATAGGTGTGCACAGCCTATTGCATTAGGGTGTGCCCCAAAGCTCAAACACACATGCATGTGTGTGCATGTGTATATATTCTGATGGTGTCAGTAGAGCAGTTTACGGTGTCAGTAGGGCAGTGGACGGTGTCAGTAGTTTTAATTTTTAGTATTTTTTACAATTTTTTTTTTTTATATATTTTTTTTACAATATTTTACAATATTTTTAGGAGCCCAATTGGGGGGCTTTGGCAAAATATCAGGGGTCTAAACAGGGCTAATCTGCGTCACACGTGGTGATTAGGCTGTGCCCAGGCACACGCCTATCAGTGGCGGCCCGTGGCACCGCCCCCCCCATCCATGCGCCTGGCTCCTTTCAGGACGCCAGACACATGGATTCCTATGGTGGGGGCGGTAGGGGGTGGTACTTTTTGAAGCACCTGATTAGAGCCAGAGGCTCTAATAGGCTGAAAAATAGGGTGGGCTTGGGGCGCAGAGAGTGCGCACTGATCCCACCCAATTGTGTGACAATAGCGAATTGATTTTCGCTATTTTCACACTAACCTTCCTCCCCGCCAATCAGGAGCCAGGGCGTCAGACCTGTTTCCCGATTGGCGAAAGCGCCAGGCCACCCTATTGGATGCCTGGCGCTTAGGAAGAGGAGTGGACTCAGCGGAGGAGACACACACTGGAGCGGAGGTCGCCGCCGCTCTGGTGCACTCACTGCACTGAGAGGAGCTGCTGCCTGGCGGTAAGTGCCAGGGGGGTCTGTCAGAGCCACGCGCGGGGGGGTTGGGGGTGCTGCCAGAGCCGCGAGCCCCGCGAGAGGGGAGGGGGGACAGTGGGCACAAGTGGCTGCATATGATGGGCACAAGTGGCTGCATATACTGGGCACAAGTGGCTGCATTTACTGGGCACAAGTGGCTGCATTTGACGGGCACAAGTGGCTGCATATGATGGGCACAAGTGGCTGTATTTGATGGGCACAAGTGGCTGCGTTTGATGGGCACAATGGCTGCATATGATGGGCACAAGTAGCTGCATATGATGGGCACAAGTGGCTGCATATGATGGGCACAGTGGCTGCGTTTGGGCACAATGGCTGCATATGATGAGCACAGGTGGCTGCATTTGATGGGCACAAGTGGCTGCATATGATGGGCACAAGTGGCTGCATTTGATGGGCACAAGTGGCTGCATATGATGGGCACAAGTGGCTGCATTTGATGGGCACAGTGGCTGCGTTTGATGGGCACAATGGCTGCATATGATGGGCACAAGTGGCTCCATATGACGGGCAAAAGTGGCTCCATTTGACGGGCACAAGTGGCTGCATTTGATGGGCACAAGTGGCTGCATATGATGGGCACCAGTGGCTACATATGATGGGCACAGTGGCTGCATATGATGGGCACAGTGGCTGCATAGGATGGGCACAGTGGTTGCATGTAATGGGCACACATGGCTGCATATGATGGGCACAATGGCTGCATATGATGGGCACAATGGCTGCATATGATGGGCACAGTGGCTGCATATGATGGGCACAGTGGCTGCTTTGATGGACACAATGGCTGCAATTGATGGTCACAGTGGCTGCATTTAATGGGCACAGTGAGGCTACAATTAATGGGCACAGTGAGGCTGCAATTGATGGAGGGGGGTTCAGTATTTTTCAGTTTGTTTGCACCCCCCTAAATATTTTGAGCACCAGCCGCCACTGACGCCTATGGATTATACAATTTTCTTTAAGGCCGGGTTCACACTGGTACGACACGACAGTCCTACGACTGTGGATCCGACTTTGCCCTGCGAGTTGAAGTCCGACTTCCATCCGACTTCAATGAACGGGATCCGACTTTGATCCCGACAATATCAGGCCCTTTGTGACTGGTATGAATCTTTAGGGGAAACTCCACTCCAAATTTATAAACAAAAAAATGGCGTAGGGTTCCCCATCCAAGACTATACCAGACCCTTTTGTCTGGTATGGATTTTAAGGGGAATCCCCATGCCAAAAAAAAAACAGTGTGGGGCCCCCCCAAAATCGAAACCAGACCCTTATCCGAGTACGCAGCCTGGCAGGTCAGGAAAAGGGATGGGGACGAGCGAGCGCCTCCCCCCTCCTTAACCATACCAGGCCACATGCCCTCAACATGCGCCCCCCCACCCCAAAGCACCTTGTCCCCATGTTGACAAGGGCCTCTTCCCGACAACCCTGGCCGGTAGTTGTCGGGATCTGCGGGCGGGGGGGCTTATCGGAATCTGTAAGCCCCCTTTAACAAGGAGGCCCCCAGATCCCGGCCCCCCACCCTATGTGAATGACCTTTCCTGACCTACCGGGCTGCGTGCTGGGATAAGGGTCTGGTGTGGAGTTTGGGGGGACCTTGATGCCGTTTTTTTTTTTTTCATTTTCGGATCACTTAAGACGATGATCCGACTTTGATCCAACTTCAGTGGTATTCAATGGGCTGAAGTAGGATCAAAGTCAGGCCAAAGTGGTGCAGGAACCTTTTTCAAAGTCGGGCCGACTTGTATCGGACCAGTCAAGACGGCTCTCATAGGGAACCATTGATTTTCACACGTCATGCGACATTAGCTCCCAATGTCGGAGCGTTTGTCATACCAGTGTGAACCCGGCATTCATCTGAAATCAGCTATGTAGTTTAGGGCTGGCCATACATTATACAATTTTCTTGTTCAACTTTCCTTTAGGGCCCTTTCACACGGTTAATAATAGCGCCTGCAAACCGACCCGAAAGAGCCTCTGCTTTGTCTCCAGTGTGAAAGCCCCGAGGGCTTTCACACTGGAGCGATGCGCTGGCAGGACGGTAAACAAAAGTCCTGCTAGCAGCATCTTCGGAGCAGTGAAGGAGCGGAGTATATACTGCTCCTTCACCGCTCCTGCCCATTGAAATCAATGGGACAGCGCGGCTATACCGCCGGCAAAGCGCCTCTGCAGAGACGCTTTGCGATGGTTTTTAACCCTTTCTCGGCCGCTAGCGTGGTGGTAAAACTGCCACGCTAGCGGCCGAATACCGATGGTAAAGCGCCTCTTACAATAGCGTTGCTTTACCGCCGACACTGCCCCCCGCCCCAGTGTGAAAGGGCCCTTATGCCGCGTACACACGGTCGTACTTTTCGTCTACAAAAGTCCAACGGACGCTGACGGACTAAAGCTGGCTGGTAATCCGATCGTGTGTGGGCTTCTCCGGACTTTCAACGTACTTTTTTAGCCTCAAATCCGACGTACTTTAGATTTGAAACATGCTTCAAATCTTTACTTCGCAACTACGACGGACCCCGAAATCCGCTCGTCTGTGTGCTAGTCCGACGGACAAAAATCCACGCTAGGGCACCTATTGGCTACTGGCTATGAACTTCCCTATTTTAGTCCGGTGTACGTCATCACGTACGAATCCGTTGGACTTTTGTGTGGTCGTGTGTAGGCAAGTCCGTTCGTTAGAAAGTATGCCGCAAGTCCGCCGCAAGTCCGCCGAAAGTCTGCCGGAAGTCTGTCGGACAGGCTGTCTGACTTTTGTAGACGAAAAGTCCGACCGTGTGTACGCGGCATTAGATTTACCAAAACCATATAATATGAGGTCAAACCTAAATACTTTCAACTTGTATTCTATCAGGCAGCCCCTTGCACTATATAGTTGAAGGTAAATCTAAAGGAAATTGAATAAGAAGATTGTATAGTGTGTGGCCAGCCTAAGGGCCTGCTTGAATGGATACACTTTGATTGGATAGATTGATGTGTTTATATACTTTTTTTTTTTTTATACTATAAATATTTTATATACTATAAAACTGTTATTTCGTTTTGGTAAATCTAAAGGAGATTGTACAGATTGTACAATGAGATTCTATAGTGTATAGCAACCTTTAGGCTCACCATGCATATTACTATCCGACCGTACAATATCGGTGTAATCAACTTTAGATGTACCAAAAACGTTGTAATATGAGGGCTTATGTAATCTATCTAATCAGTTTATATCCAATCAGGCAGGCTCTTGCACTACATACTTGTTGGATAGATCTGAAGGAGCGTGTACAATCAGATTGTAACCCGTGGAGTGAACTTTTTCTCTCCCAACAACTGTGTGCTACAAGAAACTAACTGCTGAATATAAATACAAAGTATTGGTTAGTAAGAGCAGCTGCCTTTTAGTTATGGTAGATTGAAAAGGGATTGTATAAAGATTGTACAATCAGATTGTAATGTGTGTGACAGACAGCTTTAACTCTAACAACTATGTAGTAGTGCAAGGGCTTACCTTGAGGGGGGGAGGGGGTTTTGTCAATGGCTGATGATACCGGGTATTTGTTTACCTTTGCATTTTTTTGTGAATAAGGTAAAATGGTGCTTAAAATCAATGTTTTACCTACCAAAGGATTTGTATTTCTGTGCATCCAGTCCTGATATTTACACAGCTCTGTCACTCAGAAAAAATGATCTTCTTTGCGGCCGTTCTGCAACACTTACAGGTCCTCGTCCCTCTCCCAGTGAAAGCAGAAGCAATACACCGATCAGCTTACCTCTCTATCACTCTGCTCGCTCCTCCTATCAGCATGCCGTTTGCACTGTAGCACACTTGCTTGGCACCTTGTGCAGCTTCTCCCTCCCCCATTCTGAGCTCTGCTGTACAACGATTAAAAAAAAAAAAAAACGAAACGTGTTGGGCAGAATAAGGCACGAAGTGCCATCCCACACAAGTAGAGCGCATGCAAGAAAGCAGGAGGTACAGGTGGTGCTCCCGTTTAGAGTCCGGTATAATAAAATAATAGGATAAAATTGCCAGATGTGTTCCATAGCCAGATGGTGTAGATAGGTGAGGGGTTTCCAAACTTTTCAGTACAAGGGCCGCATGGTATATCTTACAAATATTCATGGCCAAAAAATAAATCAATAAATCCAATAAACTTTGGATAAAAAATAATAATAAATGGAAAATAAAAAAGAATCCCAATCAGTGTATACATGTTATAATGTATATACCCCAATATAGCTGAGCTAGGTGTAGTGTTCCAACACTTTGCTTACCCAGTGTTCCAATATAAATCAACAAAGATATAAATTACTATATATACACAAATCATAAAGTGTCCCTAATAAGTGTGTATTGGGATATACAAAAAAATCCCCATCAGAATCTCTCCTAACACTAGGGCCGCCATCAGAATCCCCCCTTACATCCTGGTCCCTTATGTCAAAGTCCCCATCAGAGCCCCCCTTACATCAGCATTCCTATGAGACTCCTCCCTAAAACTAGGGTCTCCATCAGAGTTCCTCCTTACATTATGGTCCCTATCCTCTTATATCAGGCACCCCGTCAGAGTTCCTCCTTACATCAGAGTCCCTATTAACCCCCCCCCCCCAGCCTTACATCAGGGTGCCCATCAGAGTCCCCCATTACATCAGGATCCCTATCAGAGCTCCCCCTTACATCACAGTCCCTATCAGAGCCCCTTTACATCAAAATACCCATCAGAGCCCCTTACATCAGGATCCCCATCAAAGCCCCCTCTTACATCAAGGTCTCCATCAGAACTCCCTCTTACATCAAAGTCCCTATTCGAGCAGGGCTACTGATAAGGGGGTAGCACCAGTCTCTCTCTATGGGGCCGAGACCTGCAGCGCGTGCCCGGGCAGCAAGGGATTTGGATATTGGCAGTAAAGGGGGTGATCAGTAAAATGGGGCGGGGGGGGGGATTAGAGGAACTGATCCTCTGAGTGTCTCTCCATCTCACACAGGGAATCGATTCCTGTAATTGCTCACCCCCTCCCCACGCCTTATCAATCCCCTTCCACGCCCAGGATTCGATCCCCCCCCCCCCCCCCCCGCTGCCCACTTATAATGATTTTAGTGTTTTTTAATGAAAATATAATTTTAATATTTTTTGGATGGGCCCTGTCAGAGAGGCTGTATGGGGCCCCGTGATTTCTAACAGCGGCCCTGCATTAGAGCCCCCCCCCCCTTACATCAGGGTCTCCATCAGAGCCCCCCCACACTTTACATCAGGATCCCCATCAGAGTCCCCTCTTAGATCAGTGTCCCCATTAGAACCCCCTTACATCAGGGTACCCATCAGAGTCTCTCCTTACATCATGGTCCCCATCAGAGTCCCATTTACATCATGGTTCCCATCAGAGCCCCCCCCTTATATCAGCGTCCCCATCAGAGCCCCCCTACATCAAGGTCCCCATAAGAGCCCTCCTTATATTACGGTGCCCATCAGAGCTTCCCTTTACATCAGGGCACCTATCAGAGCTTCACCTTACTTCCGGGTCCCCATCAGAGTCCCCCTTACATTATGGTTCCCATCAGAGCCCTCCTTATATCACGGTTCCCATCAGAGCTTCTCCTTTCATCAGGACACCCATCAGATCTTCACCTTACATCAGGGCACCCATCAGAACTTCCCCTTACACCAGGGTCCCCATCAGAGCTTCCCCTTACATCAGGGTCCCCATCAGAGCTTCTCCTTTCATCAGGACACCCATCAGATCTTCACCTTACATCAGGGCACCCATCAGAACTTCCCCTTACACCAGGGTCCCCATCAGAGCTTCCCCTTACATCAGGGTCCCCATCAGAGATTCCCCTTATATCAGGGTCCCCATCAGAGCTTCCCCTTACATCAGGGTCCCCATCAGAGATTCCCCTTATATCAGGGTCCCCATCAGAGCTTCCCCTTACATCAGGGTCCCCATCAGAGATTCCCCTTACATCAGGGTCCCCATCAGAGATTCCCCTTATATCAGGGCACCCATCAGAGCTTCCCCTTACTTTAGGGAACCCATCAGAGCTTCCCCTAACATCTGGGTCCCCATCAGATCTTCCCCTTACATCATGGTCCACATCAGAGCTTCCTCTTACATCAGGGTCCCCCATCAGAGCTTCCCCTTACATCAGGGTCCCCATCAGAGCTTCCCCTTACATCAGGGTCCCCATCAGAGCTTCCCCTTACATCAGGGCACCCATCTGAGCTTCACCTTACTTCAGAGTCCCTATCAGAGCTTCCCCTTACATCAGGGTCCCATCAGAGCTTCCCCTTACATCAGGGTCCAGATTAGAGCTTCCCCTTACATCAGGGCACCCATCTGAGCTTTACCTTACTTCAGGGTCCCCATCAGAGTCCCCCTTACATTATGGTTCCCATCAGAGCCCTCCTTATATCACGGTCCCCATCAGAGCTTCACCTTACATCAGGGTCCCCATCAGAGCTTCTCCTTTCATCAGGACACCCATCAGATCTTCACCTTACATCAGGGCACCCATCAGAACTTCCCCTTACACCAGGGTCCCCATCAGAGCTTCCCCTTACATCAGGGTCCCTATCAGAGCTTCTCCTTTCATCAGGACACCCATCAGATCTTCACCTTACATCAGGGCACCCATCAGAACTTCCCCTTACACCAGGGTCCCCATCAGAGCTTCCCCTTACATCAGGGTCCCCATCAGAGATTCCCCTTATATCAGGGTCCCCATCAGAGATTCCCCTTACATCAGGGTCCCCATCAGAGATTCCCCTTATATCAGGGAACCCATCAGAGCTTCCCCTTACTTTAGGGCACCCATCAGAGCTTCCCCTAACATCAGGTCACCCATCAGATCTTCCCCTTACATCATGGTCCACATCAGAGCTTCCTCTTACATCAGGGTCCCCATCAGATCTTCCCCTTACATCAGGTCACCCATCAGATCTTCCCCTTACATCATGGTCCACATCAGAGCTTCCTCTTACATCAGGGTCCCCATCAGAGCTTCCCCTTACATCAGGGTCCCCATCAGAGCTTCCCCTTACATCAGGGTCCCCATCAGAGCTTCCCCTTACATCAGGGCACCCATCTGAGCTTCACCTTACTTCAGAGTCCCTATCAGAGCTTCCCCTTACATCAGGGTCCCATCAGAGCTTCCCCTTACATCAGGGTCCAGATTAGAGCTTCCCCTTACATCAGGGCACCCATCTGAGCTTTACCTTACTTCAGGGTCCCCATCAGAGCTTCCTCTTACATCAGGGTCCCATCAGCGCTTCCCCTTACATCAGGGTCCCCATCAGAGCTTCCCCTTATATCAGGGCATCCATCTGTGCTTCACCTTACTTCAGGGTCCTCATCAGAGCTTTCCCTTACATCAGGGTCCCATCAGCGCTTCCCCTTACATCAGGGTCCCCATCAGAGCTTCCCCTTACATCAGGGCACCCATCTGTGCTTCACCTTACTTCAGGGTCCTCATCAGAGCTTCTCCTTACATCAGGGTCCCATCAGAGCTTCCCCTTACATCAGGGTTCCATCAGAGCTTCCCCTTACATCAGGGCACCTATCAGAGCTTCACCTTACTTCAGGGTCCCCATCAAAGCTTCCCCTTACATCAGGGCACCCATCTGAGCTTCACCTCACATCAGGGTCCCCATCAGAGCTTCCCCTTACATCAGGGCACCCATCCGAGCTTCACCTTACTTCAGGGTCCCCATCAGAGCTTCCCCTTACATCAGGGCACCCATCTGAGCTTCACCTTACTTCAGGGTCCCCATCAGAGCTTCCCCTTACATCAGGGTCCCATCAGAGCTTCCCCTTACATTAGGGCACCTATCAGAGCTTCACCTTACTTCAGGGTCCCCATCAGAGCTTCGCCTTACATCAGGACACCCATCTGAGCTTCACCTTACTTCAGGGTCCCCATCAGAGCTTCCCCTTATATCAGGGTCCCATCAGAGCTTCTCCTTACATCAGGGAACCCATCTTAGCTTCACCTTACTTCAGGGTCCCCATCAGAGCTTCCCCTTACATCAGGGCACCCATCTGAGCTTTACCTTACATCATGGTTCCCATCAGAGCTTCACCTTACATCAGGGCACCCATCTGAGCTTCACCTTACTTCAGGGTCCACATCAGAGCTTCCCCTTACATCAGGGCACATATCAGAGCTTCACCTTACATCAGGGTCCCCATCAGAGCTTCCCCTTATATCAGGGTCCCATCAGAGCTTCTCCTTACATCAGGGAACCCATCTTAGCTTCACCTTACTTCAGGGTCCCCATCAGAGCTTCCCCTTACATCAGGGCACCCATCTGAGCTTCACCTTACATCATGGTTCCCATCAGAGCTTCACCTTACATCAGGGCACCCATCTGAGCTTCACCTTACTTCAGGGTCCACATCAGAGCTTCCCCTTACATCAGGGCACCTATCAGAGCTTCACCTTACATCAGGGTCCCCATCTGAGCTTCACCTTACATCATGGTTCCCATCAGAGCTTCACCTTACATCAGGGCACCCATCTGAGCTTCACCTTACTTCAGGGTCCACATCAGAGCTTCCCCTTACATCAGGGCACCTATCAGAGCTTCACCTTACATCAGGGTCCCCATCAGAGCTTCCCCTTACATCAGGGCACCTATCAGAGCTTCACCTTACTTCAGGGTCCCCATCAGAGCTTCACCTTACATCAGGGCACCCATCTGAGCTTCACCTTACTTCAGGGTCCCCATCAGAGCTTCCCCTTACATCAGGGCACCTATCAGAGCTTCACCTTACTTTAGGGTCCCCGTCAGAGCTTCACCTTACATCAGGGCACCCATCTGAGCTTCACCTTACTTCAGGGTCCCCATCAGAGCTTCCCCTTACATCAGGGTCCCCATCAGAGCTTCCCCTTACATCAGGGTCCCCATCAGAGCTTCCCCTTACATCAGGGTCCCCATCAGAGCTTGCCCTTACATCAGGGTCCCCATCAGAGCCCCCCCCCACCCTTACATCAGGGTCCCCATCAGATCCAAGCAACAAACAATATACACATATGTGGTATCGCTGTGATCGCCAGAAGTAGGAGAATGTATTTTGCATTTTTCTTTGGTGGTGGTCATAGCAAAGACAAGAAATATGCAGCTCCTACTTGGGGACAGTTTTTCCTTTTCCTTTAAGAACAAAAAATGTCGCAAAACTGGTTTCAGGAGAACAACAGGCACAACTTTTTTATATATCATTTTGGCTGGAGCAAGTGTTATAACCCCTTTTTATTTTTTTATTTTTCGCCACCTGTGTCCCCATCGGGGAGATTTCCCTTCACTTCCTGTCCCAAAGCCAACATAGGAAGTTAGAGGAAATCCCTCAAAGTGTAGGGAAGCACCTAGTGTCCCCACAGGACGATTTCCTGTTCTGGTGACAACCCAAAATTTGAAATTTTCGGTGGTAAACAGGAAAATAGAGAAGATTAATCTCCCTAACAGGGACACAGACAGCAATAAAAACCTGACAGGTGTTGTAATCCCTCTCTATTCTCTACAGAACTAGAATAAAAATGTCTTAAGTTATAGTTTAAATGTTTTTTTTTTTAATATGAAAGGAATCTGTATTGTGCTATCAGTCGCTGTGGTTATCAGTGTTGAGCCATGCATACATTGCTATGAGGAAATGATGTCAGGGCTTTGTGTATCACCTATGGGGAGGGAGTCATGTGACTGCGGGGAAAGGCTTATAACATGTGATGTGCAGCTTATTATTCCAGCTGAATAGAGAGGTAGAAGCATTGCCTGGAGGAAGCCTGAGAAGAGAAGCAACAATGGGGATCGGATCCTTCACTTCCAAAGCCTGCCTTATCATCATCAGCCTCATCTTCCTGGTGAGTCGTCTTCAAATATTCCATTTATTAGACTCAATTCACAAAGCTTTCATACAAGGATATAATATTCAGAGAATTAACTGTGATTTGTAAATCTCATTGGCTCTCTGCTGAAAATAACTGTCACTTTTTTTTTAAATTTAATTTATGGATCCTTGTGTGTTCGCGTTTTGTGAATTGAGCCTTTTGTGATCTATTATGTGCTGCTCAGTAATGGACACAAAGCCCGACCATTCATAAGCGTAGCCATTCGTTTACAATGCTGCCTATTGAGAAATTTGCAGGACCTCACCCATCTCCGAGGCTTGTAGGACCTTTTTATAAGGTTCAATTTTCTTGTACAATTTTCCTTTTTAGATTTACCTTTTTTATTAAAACTATGTAGTGCAAGGACCTGCCTAATTGAATACAATTAAATTGTTTAATTTTGACCTCCTGTGTTATATGTAAGTCTAGAGGAAAATTAAACATGTATGACCAGCCTAAAGCCCCCCCCCCCATATATACTATTAGATTTTCCGCAGATTTTTGTCTTCAGATTTACCAAAAACCATGTAGTGCAAGGGCCTGCCTGATTGCATACAAATTGAAACTCTTAAGGTTTGACCTCCTATTATATAGTTTTGGTAAATCCGAAGATAAAAATCTGCAGAAAATCTAATAGGGTCTAATGCTGGCCACACACTATACGAAAAGTCGGCCGAACCCATTTTTCGAAAAACAAACACTCGGCTGTGAGCGCAAACGATGGTGCCATCATGTAATGACCGATAAATCATTCAGTGGACATAAATGAATGCTCCTCCCTTTTTTTTTATTTATTTTTTTTTTTTTATTATACCGTGTATGGCCAGCATAAGGCTCACCAAGCACCATCTGACCATAAAATCAAGTATGTAATAAGAGACCTTACCTAAACGATCTGTATATAATGATTATATTATAATCAGGTAGACCCTTGTACTATATAGTTGTTGGCAGATCTAATGGAGATTGTAATGTGTCCAGTGAACTTTAGTCCTAAGCTGGATACACACTATACCCTCCTTTTTTGGTAAATATTATTTATTATTATTTATTATTATTATTGTTGTTTTTATTCCTTTTAATTTGTATGCAATCAGGAAGGCCCTTGCACTACATAGTTGAAGGTAAATCCTAAAAGAAATTGAAAAACAAAAGTTGTATAGTGTGTGTATCCAGCGCCTAGTCTAATGGCCTGTACACACGATCTGAAAATCGTATGGGGGGGAAAAATTACCCCTTTCAAATCGCTTGTACGATAATCTGATCATTTAGTACACAGTTTTCGATCATGACGGTTCATCCGATGGGACAATCTCAATTTTTTTTTTTTTTTTTTTTTTTTTTTCTTCTACGATTTTCGTTTTAGTCGGTACGGTTGTCGTCCAAAAACATACAATGCACTAACACATGACCTCACTTCTGAACTTTTATTCTGTCCTATGAGAATTTTTTTTTTAAAAAATAACTTTAGTAACTTATTTATTATTAGAGATTTATATAGCGCCAACAGTTTACGCAGCGCTTTACAATGTATAAGGGGGGACAACACCATTACAGTACAGTTCAATACAAAAGGTACAGGAGGGCCCTGCTCGTAGAGCTTACATTCTAAAGGGAGGGGGTGGTGGTACAAAAGGTAATGGCTGCAAAGAATGATTTGATGGGGGTGCTTGCGACTAGCAAGGGAAAGTCGGACAATTTGTCTGATTTCTTTTTTTTTTTTTTTGATGGTGTGTACGGGGCTTTAGGGCTTGTTCACATTAGGGGAGATGTACTAAAATGCGTGCAGCTGTGCATAGTAACCAATTTAGCTTCAGCTTGTTCAATAAGCCCCGGTTCACACAGGGGCGACTTGTCGGGCGACTTAGCCGCCTGACAAGTCGCGTCCTGTTCTGTACTATGGAACCGTTCTAATAGGAGTGACTCAAGTCGCTCCGACTTAGAAAAAGGTTCCTGTACTACTTTTGGGGCGACTTCAGGCGACGTGCATTGACTTCTATACAGAAGTCGTTTTGCAAGTCGCTGCTGAAGTCGTGTGCAGGTTGCCTCAGAGTCGGCCTGCAAGTCGTGTTGCCCCTGTGTGAACCGGCTCTAAGGCTTTGGCAATAAAACCTGGAAGCTGATTGGTTACTATGCACAGCTGCACCCATTTTAGTAAATCTCCCCCAATTGTGTCTGCTGAGCTGCACTTTTCTGCACGCTACCGCACATCTATGGTGCGAACCGGGCGCATAGAAAACAATTGTGTAACCAAGGGTTTAAGGTCCATACAAGTAGGTGGGGGGGGGGGGGGCCTGGCAAGCACTACAAAAATTGACTTGAGTCAGGTGCAAAATGATCAGTCAAAAGACGACCGCGTCTTATCTGATGTTTGTGTATTCAGACAGCCATGGGCGCTGCGGCTGCCAGAATACAATAGCCGACAGTGGAGATTCCTTTATCCAATCGGTTTGCTTGAATGGGGGTTTCATGGCTTTTCTCTTGCTCAAATTGTGTATTGACAACACTGACCTCTGCAAATACAACCTCCTGGCATCAAATCGCTTCTTCCATTATATACTTTCTGATGATCTGGAACAAGCACGTGACAAGTGAAGTCAGAATTCCTCATCTGCATACTTGTTTCAGGTCAGTGACTCAACCATTGAAGCTTTAGGGTCAGCATAACTGGCAGGTAACTAACATTTTCAGAAGACTGCAATGGCAGCCTACATATCTCCTGCACTATGGTTTTCTTTTAATCTGCCCGTATGTGAGGGTACATTTTTAGCAGATATCATGCCAGACCTGCCCAGCTCCTAATTGTTATATGTATGGGATATCTAATCTGGCAGCTGACCTTATCTCAATCTAGCTTGGTGACATTGGTTGTCCTTCAAAGGGCTTTCAGTTTCTGTACCTATGTCGTATATTTGACACGCCCAACCCTACCAAGGAACTGCCCAGAGAAAAAATATTTTGGTTATCTGTGAATTTTTGGGTCACAGACTGGTCTCTTTGGAACCTTTTAGAAGAAAGATTTGCTCCTGGCACTCTCTCCTCTGTATTATGCCCTATAGTTCCATCTAGGTTAGGTGGTTGGCAAAGAGGAAAACCTCCCTGTGGCCACCTGGAGTTGCCACCTCATCCCTTTAAACCTGAACACATTAATTACACAGGTTCTGTGACTGAAGGTGGTAATTAAACTCACTTGGTGCCTTATCTGCACTAAATTAGTCTCAGAACCTGTGTAATTCATATGTGTTCGGGTTTAAAGGGATGAGGTGGCAACCCTATGGCCACCATATGAGGTCTAGCACTGGGTAAGTAGGTGAAGGCTCGGTGTTCAAGGCAATCCATACCCTCCAGTATGACCCAATCAAGCTGGAGAGTAGTTCAGGAGGGCTTTGTACCCTATAGAAGGGGTTATACTGGAGGGTCCGGTAACCCAACGATGAAAGGGCCCCTGTGAGGTCTATAGTAGTTTGTGTAAAACTAGGCGTGAAGATCTCATGGCTGAAAGAGACCCGAGGAAGTCAATCTAATAACTTAGAAGGCTCAATTGTTGTACAATTACACACTGGTGTATGAGATTAGCTCGATCTGTAGAGTGTATTGCAATATATAATCTGGATCTGGTGATCTATGTAACTAGGAGTCCCATGTGCTGCAGTTGTCAGATTGTAGATCCTATGTTACCATAGCTGCAGAGAGTCTTGAAAATCCTCCTGCACCATCAAAAGGACACAATGAAAACATAAGTGGCCAAAATTTTTTTTTTTTTTTTTACGGCTATCCCAATTTACCCCACTGATACACTGGCCAAATACCCTAACTTACCCAACTGTTACACCATAGCTCCCAACTGTCCCTGATTTTGAGGGACTGTCCCTGATTTGGAGCAATGTCCCTCTGTCCCTCTTTCCCCCTCATTTGTCCCTCATTTTGGTCTGATCTCTATGGTTGTATATAAAATGCACTTTTTATCTTTCAGAAAGTGTTTCCCAGTGCTAAACCTTTCATCCAATTTCTAAATTGCTGCATTTGTAAATTTTAAAAGCCAATATAAAGGAATAGTAGTGGTAAAAAAAAGTCCCTTTTATGGATTTTAATTAACCTCCCTTTTTTTTTTTTTTAAATTCTTTTTTAAAGGGGTGTGGCAGGGGGCGTGTCCTATGCCTACATACATTTGCTAGTAGGTGTCCCTTCTCAAAATGTTGGGAGGTATGCTACACTGGCCTACTACTACCCCATCTTACCCCACTGCTATACCAGCCTTTAACGCCAACCTACCCTGCTGCGACAGTGGCCTGCCGGGCCAACCTACCCTGCTGCGACAGTGGCCTCCATTTAATCCCTATTGTATACCTTGGCAGTAATGGACTGTAAGGACCTGTAGTTACGCTGGCGGCTCCGTCCTCTTCTATCATGCACTGCCATACTGGTAGCAGCAAGGAATTTACCTTTTACATCCTTATAGGCTTCCAGAGACACTGTTGAGTAAAACACACAGCTGTACTTCTTCTTATGCTGTTATACTTACATTGTCCTTTAAAGCTGATCTTCAGTCTCTCCCCCCCCCCCCCATCTATTAAATCTTCTGCCCGCGTTTTTAACTTTGGATAGTAAAACTTCTACTATTTTTCTGCCAGTAAATGCCTTATACAGCCCACTTCCTGTTTCTTGTCTGGTAGAAAAAAAGCCTAGGCATATGACATCATGCTCCTCTCTTCCCTCTCTGTCAGAAGAGGGCCAATGAGAGCTGGAGGTGTGCCTCTGTGTAAATCCAGGAAGTGAACAGGCAGCAGCTTCAGCTGCCCACAGTTAAAATGGTTGCAGTCAGACTCTGTGGAGGGAGATTTCTGCAGCATATTTGGCAAGTACAGAATCCCAGTATATATGAATGAATATGTAAAGTTGTTGGAGGGAAGCTTCAGACTGGCAAAGATGTTTTTATTACAAATTACGTGAGCAGACTGCAGTCCCTCTTTAACCTCAGGCCAAGGTTGATGCTCCTCTTTTGTTACACTATTTTCTTTTCATGCGCGGAAATAGCAAAATCTCCCCTATTCCTGTTCTGCACTGGTCTGACCACATGCAAAGTACTTTTTTTATTTATCTTTCTTTCAGCCAGATTCTTCAGATTAGTCAAACTCAGACCTGTTCTATCAGGAAATGGTTACTTGTAACATTGACAGATGTTTTAGTAAAAACTTCATGAAACTAAAACATTTTGTGAAGAAACCCTGTAAAATTCAGTAGAGAGATTAAAAGGAAACGTGTGCAATTTATTTTTTCTGATCTTCCTTTATATGTACGTAAAATCTTGTTTTACAATGCAGCCATATAAAACTGGGTGTAGCATTGTGTGAGTTGCTCACCTGACTTCAGCTGTGTGTGTAATCTGAGCTTTACCTTATCAGCTCCCAAACCTATATTTTCCATGTCATGCTTGAAAAGTTATCAGTTTAATCACTTGTGGGCAATGGCGTCCGGGGGGGGTGGGGGTGGGGGGGGGCGAGGGGGAAGGAGGCAGGCAGAGGGGGCCCCAATTTAAAAAAAAAAAAAGTCTAAAAGGGAGAGCGCCCCCAGTCAGCTCCTGCAGGTGATCCCCCCCCCCCCCCCCCTCCCTCTGCTTGCTGACACTGCATAATGCGAGCGCTCACACAACCACGGCCGCCCGATCTGCTCCTTCACCTGCATCCTCATTGGCAGGGAGAAGAGTGAGTTGCAGGAAGGACTCCACCAGGACTTTCAGTTACTGAAAAAACAGACTGATTTCTCCCATCCTTAGGACAGGAGAACCAGCCTGTAAATTCTAAGAGATGCCAGACCAGCGCTGTCAATAGCAGAGGCAGGACAGCGAGAGGAGGCTGGGAAACCCCACAGTGGCAGAACACCAGGGCCCGGTGGCAAGACAACCTTTGCAACCCTGATAGTTCTCCCACTGCTTTGGACCCTTATATTTTCTTGGTATGCTGGTGACATATATCCCTTGTTTTCTGCCACCCTGGGGGGGCCCCAATACAGTAGGAAGGGAGCTCACTGCAGAACATGTGAAAGTGCCATTGTGGGATTGTAGTAAAGGGCCCCAGGAGATATAGTTGCCCCCTACTTTTGTCCCTGTCCCCCCATGTGCCCCCCTAAATATGAAAGCTGGAGCCGCCACTGCTTGTGGGACCGCCCAACATACATATACTGTGGCAGATCCATACCTAGTACAT
This sequence comes from Lithobates septentrionalis, assembly GCA_037952835.1. Lineage (NCBI taxonomy): Eukaryota > Metazoa > Chordata > Amphibia > Anura > Ranidae > Lithobates > Lithobates septentrionalis. The sequence continues at coordinate 1,955,770 of JBBDGP010001876.1, read as the reverse complement.
GATCTGACACTTCCGAGTCTGGGGCGCGTGTGATCACACACAGCGGGAACCCAGCGGTGGGTACCATGGGCTCCATGTCTGCTGGCACCTGCTGATTATAGTTCACAGGCAGAGTGGCAATCTGCCTACGTAAACAAGGCAGATCACCGTTCTGTCAGTAGGGAAGGCATGGATCTTGAGTTCCTGCAAAGCAGAGACATGGATCAACGCCTGCCCCTAGTTAAAAGCACCCCCCCCCACAGTGAGTAGGCAGACATTTAACCCTTGATCGCCCCCGGAGTTAACCCCTTCCCAACCAGTGTCATTAGTACAGTGACGGTGCATATTTTTAGCACTGATCACTGTATTGGTGTCACTGGTCCCCAAAAAGCGTATGTCAGGTGTCTGATTTGTTTGCTGCAATATCACAGTCCCGCTAGAAATCGCCTATTTGCTAATTTAAATAAATTTTAAAAAATCCTATGTTTTGTAGACGTGATAACTTTTGCGCAAAATAATTAATATACTCCTTATTGGGATTTTATTTACCAAAAATATGTAGCAGAATACATATTGGCCTACATTGATGAAGACATTTTAATTTTTACTTTTTATTGGATGAGTTTTTATAGCGGCAAGTAAAAAAAAAAAATTGGGGGAAGGAAAAACTTTTTTGCGCAAAAAAAAATAAATAAATTAAAAAAAATAAAAGCTGCAGAGGTGATCAAATACCACCAAAAAGCTCTATTTGTGGGAGCAAAAAAGGACAAACCTTATTTGGGTACAGCGTCGCACGGCCACGCAGTTGTCAAAGCAACGCAGTGCCGTATCGCACAAAATGGCCTGGTCATGAAAGGGGGGTAAATCTTCTTCTGGAGGTCAAGTGGTTAAACACGTGATCTAAAAACGGGGGTCTCCAAACTTTCTAAACAGGACTAGGGCCAGTAGAAAATGTCCTGATGTCCTGTTGGCGTAAACAATGCCCTATATTTGGTGTCGGTGAGGACTAGTGCCCCATCGTTGGTGCCAAATTGCATTGTGCCCTTTCATTTGTGTCAGTGGGAGGAATAGTGTCCTATTGTTGGTATCCGTGGGAGGAATTGTGTCCCATCATTGGTGTCGGTGGGAGGATATAAGCTTTCTTTGGTGTCAGAGGGAGGAATTATGCCCTATTATTGGCGTCAGTGGATGGGATAATTCCCCCGAGGGCCGGATAAAGACAAGCAAAGGGCGGAAGTTTGGAGACAACTGATGTAAAACTTGATCAAACCCTGTTCAGCCCTATACTTGTGGAGTGTATGATTCAGAGGCTAATGGACATGTGCTTCCTGAGCCACGAGTCTGGAATTGGTGATTCAGGTCTATTGTGAAACCTGGTTTTACTGATAACCGCTTGACTGTAAAATCCTTCCCCTAAAATAACAGCGCTGCGTTTTATTGTGTAGAAAAGTGATGACAAAGTGCACAAGACTCCTCATACATCAGTGTCACACGCTGGACTTTGACTCTCACTTCCCTACAAGCATGTGACTGGGTGCAAGCTCAAACGGTGTATAGAGGACAAGAAAATTATTTCTCGGATCCTTTGTGTGTTTATTGGCTATAAAAAAAAAAAAAAAAAAAAAATGAAGGGTAGACCTAGTAGATGTTGCCTAAAGTGTAAGTAAACCACGCCAGATTTTATTATATTTTTTATATTTTACCCCTGTAAGGTAAAGGCATAATGTGCTAGTATACATTACTGGTGGCGTATGATGGGCAACACTGGCTGCATTTGAGGGCACAGTGACTGCATTTGTTTGTGGGTTTTTTTTTTATTTTTATTTTATTTTTTTTTGAGCACCAGCTGCCACTGGCTTAGGAGATATATTTATAGTACCTACAGGTAAGCCTCTATTATAGGTGTAGCAAGGTCCCAGGCCTCCTTCAGTCTAATGAGAACCTCCAGGGCCAGAGATGGCTGACATCCTTCTGTATGAGGTGGGTTGTGGGGCATAGTGGGTGCAAGGTGGAGTTATTGGGCGCCAGACACTTCTTAAATGCAAAAGAGATGTTTGTTTCTCTTACAAACTTTTATGGGGGGAAAGGGGGTTGGGGCCAGGATGCCCTTAAGTAGTTGCAAGTTCAATTAGCAGACTCAGACTTCAATAGGAAGACAGCCGTGCAGGGAAAGGCCTCCAGCAAGACGCAACATCTGCATGTGCGGGAATGCGGTCTCCTGTGGCAATAGTCTTTAACGGTTCCTTCACTTTCTCTAAAACTCCTCCTTTTTAGTCCTTCAGCACACTGAGCTCCCGGTCTCTCACTAGACCCTCTGATTCACTGCCACTGAATCCCTTGAGCTCCTCCAATCTTCACGGTTGTATCTTCCTCAACTGTCACCCTGCCTCTGCTGTGTCCCTAGCTTGGCACTCCCCATACTTCTCAAGCTTCGGTCCCTGGCTTGGCACACAAAGCTGCTCTGCAAGTGTCACTATGCTTTCTGAGTCCCTGGCTTGATCACTGCCTGAAGTTTCCCGATTCTCCACCACCATGCCCGTTCGGTGAGAATGCTGCTCCGGTACTTGCTTTCAGTTGCTCACTGTGGTCCCTGGTAATAAGGTGGATGGTCCTTTAAGTGGCGACGGCTTCCCCTCTACCACCGACCATAACAGGTTCTCCGGCCGTCAGAACCGTCAACTCTGGCTGGACTGCAAGCAGCAGTCCCAACCCTGAGCTGCTTTTATAAGAGCAATACATGATATCGGCAGAAAACAAATGGGCACGGTTCAAAAACTTGCAGATCCAAAATTACATCAATGGAGCAATACAGTGTTAGAGGCAAGACCAGCTTTCAAAGGTTGCCAAAAATCAGATGTGGTGAACCCAATGGGTAAAGGAGCTTCCAGTGCATGGAAATGGCCAAACACCTACCCTGAAGGGGGTGGGAGAGCCAAAGGCGGAGGGGAAGGGCCATCTAAAGCCATCCAACTCGGCACTAATAGGAGGCTTGGCTCAGCTGTTTAGGACATCCTACCTATTGGGACGTCCATGGCAGCCAGACCTTGCCATATTTCCAATGGTAGATACAGGTCCATTTATGCAATGGTAAAGCAGCATTGATCATGGCCTCCTAGGATGACACAAATGGGAGGATTGCAGAGGACCATTTGCACAATGTATTTTTTAGCATAATAAAGCAAGTATGAAATCCGTAATTCAGTATGGTGAGGCCTCTGGGCGTCATGCATACCCAGCAAGGTCGGTTCCGCGGTCACCGGAAGCTCATTTTCAGTTGAATGGGCTGCCCATAATGCTCCCTGCTGTGGCTGCACAGTGTGAACCCGGCCTTAACTGAAGAAGCTGAAGTTAGAAGCCGATTGGCTACCATGCACAGCTGCTCCAGCTTCTGAGTGCTCCAGTTTAAGGCCGGGTTCACATTCGTGCGGCTGAGGTTTTGTGCCTGGGGTCCGGTGCGTTCCTGTTCACCCGTTCAGGTGCGATTTAGGTCCGCATTTTTGTATGAATTCGCACCTGAACCAAAAACGCACCAGACCCTTTTGCAATACACTCTGCGGCCGCCCTGAACCTGTGTGCCGGCACCATTGGGAGCCGGTCATACTTGCCGGTCATACTTGCCGGTCATACTTGCCGGTCATACTTGCCGGTCATACTTGCCGGTCATACTTGCCGGTCATGTTGAATTTGGATGCGGAGAAAACCGAATCCAATTCACGCATATGTGAACCCAGCCTAAGCCTTGGTTCACACTGCTGATTTGACAGGTCAAAATTGAATGACAAGTCGCACCCCATTGCCGGCAGTGCAACTGTTCAAATCATTGCGACTTTGAAAGGTTCCTGTACTATTTTTTTTTTTTTTTTTTTTTTTTTATGAAGCGGCAATGAAATCTGAGGCGAAAATCCGCATTGATCTGCGGCTTTGAAATCACGCTAAAGTAGCGCAACTTCAAAGCCTCACTGGTGTAAACCAGGGATTAGCCGATCTACCCCATAGTATATTTTTTAAGTGACTTTATAATGCAGCATGTTCCATTTTCACGCAGTACACAGCAGGTTGGTATGAAGTGGGCTTGTTGCAAACAACCGATTGCATCAGGCCTGCATTGAGAGAGCAGCATGGACCAATGTGGTGAATGGGCTAATTGGTCAATGGGGCCTGAGAACTAAAAACACGCACAGGTGCGCGCTTCTAATTCTCTTCTGCAATGTCAACATTCTCAATGCATGGGACAGACTGTGTATTGTGAGCACACACTGCTTATTAGAGTGACTTGGCGGAAAGATTGATGAGGTTTATAGGTAGTCTCTGCCATATCCTTATCAGAAGTGTAATTTCTCGCACAACATCAATAATAATAGTTTTTCTCTCTTGATGCAAAATCTAGAGACAGGAGGGGAAAAGGAACTGACACTCCCCTGGGAGTAAGCAATGATATATGTACAGATTTCCCGTTTATGCAGTGTTGTAAAAGTGTGTGTGGGTTTTTATTTGTATATTTTGTAGTATCATACTCTATAAATGCCATGGATTTCACCTCCAACACTGCTCTATAGGCTGCAACCACCTCTGCTCACTCTCCAGCTGCCTCCATGTACAGTACAGGGTTAATGTCCCTGTATTGTATGTGATGACTCCAAGGCCCCACCCACAGGCCAGCGTTTTGGGGGAGGGGGGAAGGAGTGCTGGAGGCAGCCGGTGTAGCGTCGCATATGGCGACCCATCACATTTGGCTACTCGCTGGACTGTGCATGCGCAAGGCCACCATATGCGTTCCAACACTGGCGCAGAATTTTGCGGCCACACCCCTGAGTCAAGGTTCAAGCCCCACCATCCAAGTGGACATAGAGTTGGATTATAATTATGCCGAGCGAGGCCGTGCCCGAAGCGCGGCGAGCGGCCCTGTGGCAAAGTCGTCTTACAACAGTGTTGGAACGCATATGGCGGCGTTGCGCATGCGCACTCCAGCGGGTAGCAAAATGTGATGGGTAGTCGACTGTGACGTGGCACAGGTACAGTCTGTACTTCAAAGCAGACCTTTACCCAAAAGTGAAAGCGGTGCTTATTCAACACCCCACCCGTCCCTAATGCTTTTGACTCCAGGCCCATCAAACTGTTTCCGATCCAGATCCGATCAGCATCAGACTCGCTGATGAACCCTCCGGATCATGGGCCATGGACCCAATCAGATGCTGCATTTGGGCTGCGATGTAGTACAGCCCAAGGGTTGGGCACTGCCAATCCTCCGCCTTCCTTAGGGCGCTGCAGTTGTTCTAACTTTATTCTGGGGGACCCACATTCCACGATAGGCGTCTAAAGAGGGTGTTAACCACCTTAACTATTTTCAAATTAATCACAACCAGGGAAGAAGGTACAATAACTGCGGCATCAGTATCATTTTTAAGTTTGGCTCTGCCCATGTAAAAGTAAAGAAAAAAACTTCAGACACGTGTAATGTCAATGGTGTCTTTTTAGGCATTTCGTTCAATAGCTAGGCTGTCTTAAAACAAAGTTTGAGTTTTTATTTGATCACACTTGGCATCAACTTTAAATAAATCCAAAGTTAAAACTTCATACAGCTTGATGTAGTAAAACAAAAGATATTAGGAATAAAAACTGTAGTAAAAGTACAGGAAAAGAATTGGGTTCTTGCTTTCTCTATTGTCAGAGGTATCTGGTAGAACAGCTGTTAGGAGTTATGCCCCGTACACACGATCAGAAAATCGTACGGAAAATACCGCTTTCGAAGCGCTCGTACAATAATCGGATCGTTGGTACAGAGCTTTCGAGAGCTGATCAGGACAGTTCATCCGATTAGTATTCTATCGGACATTCAGGAAAATTTCGTACGATTTTCATTTAATCAGTACAGCTATCGTTTCGAAAATGCAATGCAAATGCATTACAACACATGATATCACTTCCGAATTTTATTTCTGTCGTGCGGGAATTTTCGTGACTTTAGTAAGCTCATCAGATTCGATCTGAGATCAGCATGCAATAAAAAACGGACGATCATTCGTCCGATAATCTCATCGTGTGTATGGGGCATTGGGCTGTATATAGGCTTAAAGTAAACAAAATGTCTTTAAGAGGAAGTAAACCCTAATGGGTTTTACTTCCTCTTTGTTTCCCTGCAAAGGTAAAGCATAATGGGCTACTATGCATCGTGTAGTAGCCCATTATGTGTCACTTACCTGACACAGCAGCCTGCGATGTCCCCTCTTCCACGAAGCGGCCATCTTCCTTCCAGGTATCGCGGCTTCGGCACTGTGATTTGGCCGGAGCCGCTGTTATGGAAATGATTAAGAGCTCCAATCGAGCCCAAGGTTATCTGCTGCTGTCTCTAATTTGAAAGTGTTGATATGCATGCATATAAAAGTAAACACTCTGAGACGCGCTCAGCACCGTTACTTTTTATACTTCTAATTTATTCAAGGCGGTGCTAATGTTTTATACACACAAATACGTCATTGCTATGTTAGTCTAATAGGTACATCTCATTGGTTAAGAAGGAAAAAGAAGATGGAGAATCTTCATAACGAGGTTTAGCCTGAGGTCCCGGGTTTCGGCACCATCTGTTATGGAAATGATTAAGAGCTCCAATCGAGCTCAAGGTTATCTGCTGCTGTCTCTAATTTGAAAGTGTTGATATGCATGCATATAAAAGTAAACACTCTGAGACCCGCTCAGCACCGTTACTTTTTATACTTCTAATTTATTCAAGGCGGTGCTAATGTTTTATACACACAAATACGTCATTGCTATGTTAGTCTAATAGGTACATCTCATTGGTTAAGAAGGAAAAAGAAGATGGAGAATCTTCATAACGAGGTTTGGCTGATCTTGGTTTTATCTTCAGTTCCGCGTTCTTCTGATGTGTGGGATGTAGGGGGTACCCGCCATCTTGAGAAAATATAGGAACAGAGCAAACCTGTATACTTATATAATGAGTAAGGAGAAAAATATGTATGCACATAAGAAAATAGACATTTTCAGATTATTATTATTATTATTATTATTTACATCACATTCCTTCACAATCCCCCCCTAAAATGACTATTTTCTCTTTTCTGTCCCTAATACTAAAGGTCCCACTTTGGCCTGGCCCTTCTCCTCAGCAACTCTTTTAGGCTGTATATAGAATTGGGCAGTAACTGTTCACTTCCCTCCTCGATACAGCTGGAGAGGTGCAGTCAGGCGCTATCTATCCCTATAGGATTGTGAGGTTATGGACAGGGAGTGACTGTAGGGGAGTGAAGGGTTTGTCATCTTCCATCATAAGGAGGTCCTCTTCTTCTTGGTGGAGAAATGTAGGTGTGCTATTGTCTACAGCCTTGCTCATTAACTTTTTACGAAAGGTAGAATACAGTATACAATCAGGGCTAAAAGAACCAGGATTATTAATACCATTACCCGTATCTGGACGAGCACCTTCTGCCACCCACTCATCCAGCTGAAGTATTGATCCCATGGGTCTGTGATACCTGAGTTCTTCTTCAACTCGAGTGACAGATCTTCTAATTTCTTTATAGCTAGAGTAACCTTACCATTTGGGCAGTATTATCAGGAATGTATGTACAACAGGTTCCCGTTTTTTTCCTATGATTTTACAAAACACCTCCTTTCCCAGCTAGCACCATGTCTAAGGCCATCAGGTCCTGGAATGTCATGTAGGAAGTGGGGGCTAACTGGTCAGCAATTCCCTGGAGGGCATCTTTAGTGTAATTTACAAATCTCTGTTGGTTATAATATGTGTAGTGTCAGGTCACCTAGAGGCTGGGTGACAGATGCACACCGTTGGGATCAGGAGTGCACCGCAAGGTAGTGGACCCTACGGCTGACTGCTGCGGATTGAACCCTGGGAGGTTCAGGAAGCGGGTCTACTGGATCACTGACACAGATCCCACTGGGAGCTAGAGCATAGATTCCCCAGGGCGCGGAGTCTAAGAGCCAGCAGGTGTTCACCAGAGCCTCTAGTGGTGAGGATGGACTGCGCTGCAGTCTGGCTCCAGGTCGCGGCCCCTGGGGTCTCACAGCTCACGCTCACCGTAGACTACAGGAGAAGAGGAAAGAGGCAGCAGGCTGGAACATCAGGGTCACAGGAAAACAGGGATGGTCGGGAACAGGCCAAAGTCGGTAACAGGAATCAGATGTAGGAAACACAGCAAGTACACACAGAGGCTAACACACAGTGGTTGATCAGCACTGCTGGCTTGCAGTGCACAGGTTAATATAGGGTTCCCTGATGGGGCCTGGGGTGGGGCCATGCTTGGAGAGGTTACAAAAGCAGTCAGGTGAGGGTCAGCTGGTCTCTAGAGATGAACACATGGAGACAGGTATGCTGATCGACAAACTTTATTGCATAACTATGACATGTAGTTAATCCAATCTACATTCTTGCTGACAGTTGTTATGGGGATCAAAGACTCAAAACCAGCTTTTACCTGATCCTTGGCTTTAAACTCATCAGGGACCCCCCTTGTAACCCCTATGACATGTATGTATACATGAGGATCAAAGCTTCCGGAGAGAGCTGCTCACTTCCTCCTCTGACTGTGTGCTGGGTCAGTGTATGTATCCGGGGTATCTTTGGTTAGGATATGGGGCTTTCTATTCATCTTTTTTTTTTTTTTTCTAATGCACTCTGTGGTCGCCCAGTCTGGCCCTGTGTTCCAACCCACTGGCCCCCACAGAAACCACAACTCTGTCCCCAGTAACTGTCTGTGTGGCATACATATATGTCCTTACCGTCAGGGATATCACTGTACCAATGGCATCACCATGAAGGGTCAAACGGACAAGGTACTATGTCACAGTAATCTAAGGTAAAGGTGGTCACATGTGTACCTGAAGAGTTACACCAAAACGTAATTATGTTATCATTTTTGTGATGGCCACCTCCTGGGCCCCCCCTAGATCAAACAGAAAAAGGATATGCAGCACCCGAAAACACTCTCCTGCAGTGATAAGCGTGCATTCAGGTGTTCTTCCTGGCCAACTTGACTGAGGTGGCTGTGGTCAGCAAAACTTGGAATGGACCATCATAACTTGGCTCAAGGATCTCCAGACAGTAGTTGTTCCTGTATCTAATTCAGGATCTGGAATGGAAGAAAACACCTGGACATGCATTCAGGTTAATTCTCGTGATAATGTGGTTACATAATTAGTCAACACATCAGACTGTAACTGTTGTGGAAAGTAACAACCAAGTCTGGGAGCTGAACCAAACAAAATTTCATAAGGAGATGGGGCATGTTTCCCCCGGGGGTGTCTCTGACACTGAACAGGGCAATGGGCCAACTCATGTTAGTCTATTGGGCCATCTTTAACATCCTGTTTTTAGTGTCCCATTCATCCTTTCTACCTTCCTGCTACTTTGAGGGTGGTATGGGATGTGTAGTGCCAACTGAACCCCCAGTGCTGCCCAAATCTCTTTTGTAAGGGTTGCTGTTAGGGCTGGTCCCTGATCTCTCAATATCACCTCTGGGACCCCAAATCTACATACTATCTCACTTAGTAGTTTCTTAGCTGTGGTCCTGGCAGTCGTGACCACTTCCACTAGGGCGTTTTCGAATCTGCCACTTCTTGGCACTTGAGAATGATCAATTTGCATCCTCTGGAATGGGGTATAGGGCTTTTTCCAGGTGCTTCTTCTGTGCATCCTGGGTTGCATTTGGTGCAGATAATGCATGATCTGCAGAAGTTGTCGGTCAGTGGAGTAACTCTTGGTGCAACACTTGTTGATAAGAGTTCATAAAAGTCTTTGTCAAGTGGGCAGCTCCATGTGCCCATTGCACCACAGCTGGGTACATACTCCTGGGTAGACAAGGCTTCTTGTTGCACTCGAATAGTCCATTTCTGAGAGTTGCTCCTCTCCGTTTCCAGCTTTCCTTCTTATCCGGACTTGTTGTTTCCTGTAGTTCTTTTAGATAAACTCTGTCCACTGGGAAAGTCTGTAAGGTAAGCACGGGGTGGTCTTCTTCTACCACCCTGCTGTCCACTTCCCGTGGACTACCAGCTGTCTGTTTGGCAGCTGAATTGGTTAGATTGCCTTAAGCTTCCTTTGAGTTCAGTTTGTCGTGTGCTTTTACTCATAATAGTCACTTGGGTTGTGAGAAGCAAGGCATCAATCAAGTTTTCACAGGTGTTCCTGCAGCCATCAGGAATCCTCTGTCCTAGATAACACCATTATCATGGGCAATGCTGAAAGCATATCTTGAGTCCATATGAATGTTGGCTCTTTTTCCCTCTGCCCATTTACATGCTGTAGTAAGTGCTTACAGCTCTGCCTCTTGTGTAGACATCACCGGTGGTAAGGCTTCAGCTTGTAGAACAGTGTTTACCGTTGTTGACCGTGTGTCCTGTGTGGTCATGGGGTGACAAGTCAAGACTCTACTCCTCCTCCTCCTTTCCCCCCTCGAAGTGGAAGAAGGGTGGTAGGGTTCAGTGTTTGACAACTTAATAGAGTAATGCTGTCCAGTAGGAGGGAACACGGGAGTCTCAAGTGTCTGGTAGTGGACAAGTGTTTCGGCTGGATCTTGGTTGAATATGGCAACAACGTCATGGGGAGCAAGCAGAACGAGGCAGTGTCCGAGGACCAAGTTCAAAGTTTTGTCAAGCAAGGCTTGTGTAGCAAATCCAGCTCGCAGACACAATAGGCCTCCTCTTACTACCGCATCCAGCCGACAGGAATAATATCCTATGGGGCGTAGGCTGATGCCGTGTGATTGGGTGAGTACACCTGTAGCATGTCCCAGACGTTCGGATACAAAGAACTTGAGCGTTTTGTCGTAGGCTGGGAGCCCTAGCGCCGGAGGTGGCGCACTTAAGGGCCTCAAACTTGGATATTTCTTCAGGAGACATCTGGAAGGGTCTGATTGCAGAGCATCAGTAGGAAGGCTTCTGGAATCCATGCTCTGCACTAGGAAATTAGTCCAAGGAAAATGACAGGTGTTGAGCACCACTGCAATTTGGGCGTTGAGGCTCTGCAGCCCTGGTTGGCAAGATAGCACAACAGGCTTTCTGAGGTGACTTCAACAGGGGGTAAGTCAGCTGCACAAAGGAGAAGGTCATCAACATGTTGGAAGAGAATCACTTCCGGCTGTTCCTCTTGTCATGTGTCAAGGATGATAGCCATAGCTTTTGCAGACTGGCTTGGAAAGTTCTGTGCCCCTTGCGGCACAACTATTTAGGTATGTTGCCGTTTTCTTTCCGTGGATGAATGCAAAAAGGTACCAGCAGGAGGGGTGAGGGTGGACACTGAAGAAAACGTTTGTAAGGTCCACCTCTGTGAGGTACTTTGCAGTCAAAGGCATCCACAGCAGGTACCTGGTTCTTCTTTAGGGGTTCTCTTCTTGGGGTTATTGTGGCAATGATGCGCCCAATTTTAGCTTGACTGAAACTGGTGGCACCTTTTAAGTGACCGTTGTCTTCCGGTCCTGTGGACCATAGGCACGCAGGGATTCTGTCAAGTACTTCCTGCAGTATTGAACTTTAAGTTTTTGCTTCATTAAGTGTCATCAGGAGAGGCAGAGAACACAAAGCAGATTAGTCTTCTAAAGATAGGGGAGTATGTAACTTCATCCCCCCTTCAGGCGTGTCCTGATTGAGGCCTGTAGTCTGGACAACACATCAGCTCCTAGTAGATTCAAGGGACATGTAGAGGACACCACAAATCTGGCAAGCAAATCAGGAAGTGGACTGGAGCGGGGCATCCCATCCATTCCTACGCAGGAAACATGTGTGTCTCTTGGCAAAGTGGGAGAAACTCAGATCATCAAAGGAATATCTTGGATTGTGGTGGTCTGATCCGTCAACTTCTCCTTTGCCCAGTCGTGGAGTTGTGCTCAGAACTCCACACCTGAGGTGTAGGAAGTGGCACTTGTCAGGCAGGCATAATTGAAGGCTGTCTGCATGACCAGCCAAAAGACATGTCCTGCTTTGATTTGGCATAGGCTGATCAAGTCTCTCCAGGCAGCTGAGTAAGTTTCTTGTATCTGCACTATCCTGTAGTAGAAGGGAATTGGTTGCTTCTCTGGGTCAGGCAGACTTGTCACTAAGGCCTCTGCTTGTGATGGAGTAAAAGCGACATACATCACTGGTGCCCCTTCTGGTAACCGAGACTGTTGTTGGGGCGGGGGCTGGCAAGGGGCACTGTTCTTTACGGTTGCCAGCATGTGTTTGAGATCCTCTCGAACTGTGAGTCTGGAGCCGGCTTGGGGGTTAAATCAGTGGGTGGGCTTCCCACTCAGACGCTTCTTCATCATTAACATATCCGGCCTGGGAATGTGATGCTTCCGTATTGGGGAAGACAGGTGTGTGAAAGGAACCATCCCTGTTTAAAACAGGGAGGACTGGGTACAGGCGGTGTTTGAGCTCACTGGGTGTACCAAGATGGCCTCCGGCAGGAAGTGCGCTGGGCAGTGAGTGAAGGCATGGGTGCACCAAGATGGCCGCCGGGCGGAGTTGTCACAGTGGGTTGTGCTTGGGTGGTGAGAAAGGAGTGGTTGTTAGACGGAGGGCAGTGCTGTCCCTCCCCTCTGTTTCAAGTTCCAACATATCATGGTAATTTCACATACTGTATCATCGACTCTGTGATACACATACATAATACAATCGCCATCTTTCTTAACTTCCTTTATCCAATTTTCTTTTTCACACAGGATTTTTCTCCCTGTTTCTTTAGCAACATAACTTTCGCCACTTCGTTCAACTTTAACTATTTCAACATCTTCTTCTCTCCTTCGCAATATCACTTTCTTTACAATCTCACTTTCTGTTTCTCGGCTAACGGCTTGAGAGGAGAATACATACAACCAAGGGGTTAATATTTTTCTCAGCTTTCTTTATCAACAAATTCCTTCGGTGGGGGCACATACTGCGCTCCTAGTTGCTACTGTCTGCTATAACCCTGTAATGTACCGTTAATCTCAGAACAAGAACAAACACATCAGGGGTAATAGGGAGCAAGTAAATCACAAATACAATCACGACAGGACATTACACCTGCCACTCTTCGAACTGCAAAATTTCAGCAGGCTAAGCTAACCACAAGGGCAGACCACCCTGCAAAAATAAACCCGTTTTTATAGACGTTTGCTACAAGGGAAACCATCTCGTTCCAGAGACCGATAGCTCATCTGGAGATGAGACCACACATTCACACATGTAGCACTTTAGACTGCAAAGCCAGCAGCTAAAATAACCCTCAAAGGTTCGTTAAAAACCCAGAGTAACCCGTCTATAAACGTTTGCTACACGGGAAACCATCTCATTCCAGAGACCACACATTCACACATGTAGCACCCTTAGACTGCTGAGTTTCGCAGCCCAAAGAATGGCAGACAGTGAACAAAAAATACAGTCAGCAGAAACCCATTGGCAGGTTCGTTAAAACAACCTCAGGCGAGGAATTACCTGCCTCTAAGACAGTCTCGGCATACCGACAGAATCCAGCCGTCAACCGAAAGATGAGAAAGTCGTACAGTGGTAATAATATAAATCAAACTTACCGGTACTGTTAGGGCTGCGCAAACCCCTGTCTCATCAATCAGTTAACGCCTGAATGCTTATCACGGTATAGCTTCGACTGTAGCCTGAGGTCCCGGGTTTCGGCACCATCTGTTATGGAAATGATTAAGAGCTCCAATCGAGCTCAAGGTTATCTGCTGCTGTCTCTAATTTGAAAGTGTTGATATGCATGCATATAAAAGTAAACACTCTGAGACCCGCTCAGCACCGTTACTTTTTACACTTCTAATTTATTCAAGGCGGTGCTAATGTTTTATACACACAAATACGTCATTGCTATGTTAGTCTAATAGGTACATCTCATTGGTTAAGAAGGGAAAAGAAGATGGAGAATCTTCATAACGAGGTTTGGCTGATCTTGGTTTTATCTTCAGTTCCGCGTTCTTCTGATGTGTGGGATGTAGGGGGTACCCGCCATCTTGAGAAAATATAGGAACAGAGCAAACCTGTATACTTGTATAATGAGTAAGGAGAAAAATATGTATGCACATAAGAAAATAGACATTTTCAGATTATTATTATTATTTACATCGCATTCCTTCACACCGCGATGACGTCGCTCCCGCGTATGCGCGCGGGAGCCGCCACTAACAGCACGATCGCCGTTAGAAATGGCATGCTCAGTGCACCTGCACGCCGTTGTCTACCGCACATGCGCAGTAGACGTCGGTGCCTGTCTTTTTTTTTTTTTTTTTTTTTTTTTTTTTTTTTTTACAAATGTCTCAAACGGTGTAGGTTTAGGAGATATTTCTTGCATCCATAGGTAAGCCTTAGTCTAGGTCTTAGTCAGTGGTAAATGTGGTACACACTATATACAATCACCCAACACTAGCTAGTTTCCACAATCCATGACTTGACTTCACAGTTCACACAAATACGTTTTAAATTCAAACTGTAGCACTGACTTTTTTTTTTTTTTTTTTAATTAAACTTTAAGAAAAACGAAAGTTAGTTTAACTTTAATTATAAAACTTATTTAGTATATTGACTGTCAAATTTGGTTATCAAATTTTGCCTACACTTAGCTCACTGAATGATCCTAGTTAACCACATCCATATTTACCCATCACTGTCCGGTGATGTCACGAACATCGATGTCACCAGACTCCTCCCCCTTCCCTTCATTGGCAGACGGAGGCGCTTGGGGAAGGAGTCTGACGTCACAGGGGGCGGTGCCAGTTGTATATTCGCACCATAAGACGCAGGGACTTTTATTTTTTTTTTTTTTTTTTTTTTTTCCCCCATATTTCTAGGGGGGAAAAGTGCGTCTTATGGTGTGGAAAATACAGTATATTATATCTTTTAAAAGATCTCTTCAAACATTCTTGCTCAATTCTATGACACATTACTCTGTATTATCTGACACTACTGGCCTTAAGTAATAAACTCTGGACATGGAGATCAACTGGTACAAAGATGACGTGCACACGTTTGACTAAGCTGTTCAAAGCTTAAAAGGTGACACAAACAGCATAAATACAGATCTTGGTTATAAAGCCACATGAATACAATTATTCTACAGCCTGCTAGTGAGAGTTTAACGTTATTCCAGGTGTTGATCTTGTCCTGAAATCGAGACCATAGAGGGTTGGCAATCCACAAGTCTAGGTGACATTTGTGTTCCTAGGTATTTTAAATGAGGTCGCCACCCGGATCGGGCACGAGTCGGGAAGATCCACCCCCCTTTCCCGTCTAGCAGCATCAAGGCTGATTTAGAACAGTTATTGGTCAGACCTGAGTAGTACCCAATTCTGGAAATCATGGTGGCTGCGGTGTCACCCAGGAAAAGCATGTCGTCTGCTCATGAAGGCCACCATATTTCAACCCCGTAATTCCCGTGCTGGCCCTCACCAGTGCTGCCAGTGGTTCAATCGCGAAGAGAAAGGGAGACAACAGGGTAACCCTGCCTCTTCCCCCTGCCCAAAGCAAACGCATGCAACATTCTGCCCGACATCCTAATGGTTGCTTGTGGGGATGCATATAGAAGTTTAACCCAGGCAATGAATCCATCTCCAAATCCAAATTTGGATAGCACCGCCCACAGGTATCGCCGACCTACACTATCAGACGGCTGAGACATCGCTGGACAGAGGGGCCTCAGGTAAGCAATGGGGGGGGGGCTGCTGCACACAGAAGGCTTTTATTTATTTTTTTTTCTCTTGATGCATTAGGATAGATAAAAAACCTGCCTTTTTTGCAACCACTTTAATGCATTATTTCTTTAGAACTGCCAAACATTATATACTCCTGGAGTAAAAATCAAATAACGTGTTTATTATTTATGGTATGAAGGTTTGAACATGCACTACAGGCACAGATTTAGCCGTTGCACATCCCAGGAGGCTGCAGAACCAGTCCCGCATGCATAGCGGGGAGTTGGCTGTTCATATTAGCAGGCTGGTGATTGGTTGCTAGGACCACCTCCTAGCAGCCAATCGCCTCCTGGTTACTGTGAAAAGATTATTCAGGCAGCTGCCTCTCTCCATGCAGTGTTGGTCCCGCCCCCAGTCCAGTATTGTCCCGCCATCCGCTCCACTCCCGACAGTGGCGGAGGCTGGGGACAAAAGCGGCAGCTAAATAGCACGATTGCTGCGGTCCAGATAAAGCCGTAGCTCGGGCCGGACACAGTCAGCCATTTAGTGATGCCCACTCTAGCTTAATAAGAATTTTAACCCTTATGGTACAAAGGTAGGGTTCCACTTCAAGGGTGCTTCTATAAATAGCGGGTTTATATTTAAACAGCTATTCCTGTTAGGAAAGCCTCAGTTTCAGGCTCCCTTTCTATAATTTTTATCCTGATTGTATCACAAATCAGTGTTCAAGCCCTGAAGGGAGTCCTCACGTGCTGAAACGTGTCAGATCTATCTGATGCGTTTAAATATTTTTAAACACTTCACAAGCGATATGGAAATATTTACTAGGCGCTCCTAACATTAAACTTTAGATGGTGACAAAAATGGGGAAGTGAGGGGAAATCTCATCAGCAATTCAGAGCTTTTATGCTGGCACTGAAACAAATTGCCTGCAATTCCTCTATTGGACCAAGATTAGATAGGGGTACAGACTTCTGTAGAAAGCTGACAGAGGAAGGGTTGTTCTAAGGATCGTTAGAAATGTTTCAGTTCCTCAAAAACCCCAAAAAACTACAAATTGTTCTGTATATAGTGTCCGGAAGGGGGGGGTTGTGCAGGTTAACCCTTTCCTGACCATCTTGTCCGATGCATATATTGGAGATTAGGAAGAATGTAGATTAGTGGTGGTCAACTTTCTTGATGGGGAGCCTCAAGCGTGGCCCTCAACATCACCAAAGAGCTGCGCATAAAATTCGATGTCAGACAGCAGGCGCACAAAAGGCTAAAGACATAGGCTGTGGATGTGCCGCTGGGGACGGCCAGAAGTCACTGTTGTAACAGGGCATAAGATTAGAGCCTGCAGGGGTCCCAAGGGTCACCAGAAAAAAAAATGCCTACGAGCCATATGTGGCCCCTGGGCTGCAGGTTGGGCACCAGTGATATAGATGCTGCTAGCAGCCTTTTTTTTGTGTATAAATAAAGATATGCAGTACATTAATGCAATACATAAACATTTCCCCATCTTTTTGTAACGTCTGCCTGCTGTATAGTGCAGTCTTCCTTACCCACCCATCTTCTAATGTGAGAAGTTTGGGACCGTGCTAAAAAAAAAAAAAAAAAATTGTTGAATTTCCTCCACCAAATTGGGGTATATTTGGGACAACGATCTTTTCCCAGAAATTTCTAGGCTTCACCCTAAATGGGTTTTACCAATTCCTTCAGCTGAGACATTCCGTGCAGGTGCAGCCAAACCTGATTTCAGTCTTCTCCAAGGTTCGTAACAGACTTTTTTTTTTTTTTTTTTTTTTTTAAATTCCTCTTATTTGTAAGGTCTGGTGGGAAAGGGATGTAGGCCCCATTTCGGGCGATGATTGGGAGGACCTCCAGCGGGCCTCTTTCCCCTTCACAATGAACCGGAGCTATTCATTCTACATATGTTTAGCACCCCCTGCATTTTGGCATGCTATTGGTGTGAGGGATGACCCATGTTGTGCTAGGAGTGGGCACTCTTCATGATATTATGTCTATCTTTTTGTGGTGATGTTCCGTGTAGCAGAGGTACTGGACTGAGGTGGTTGGTACGCTAAATGTCCTATTGGGGATTAACCCCTGGTTGAACCCCTTACATGCTTACTAGCAGTGGCGTCGCTAGGGGGTGGCTTTTGGGGCTATAGCCCCGAATCTGGGGCCCACAGCCCTGAGTCTTTGCAGGGGTCCCCAAGGGGAGGGGAAGCTCTCTGGGGACCCTGATGTAAATGGGGGGGCTCTCTGGGGATATATACACACGTATATTATATACATGTGTATGCCCGCCTAAGCGTATATGACTTTACTACGTTGCTATGGGCTCTTGCCCCAGATCTTTTGTATACCTAGCAATGCCCCTGCTTACCAGGCTATGTTGGTTCATCTTCAATGGATCACAATTTATTGATCGCTGTTTCTTGAGCCCTGTTTGTAGCTCACAAATCCACACTCTTTCTGAATGGATAACTGATCTTAATAAATGTATTTCTTATATAAAAAATAAAAATACTTCCTCAGGAGCTCTCCGGAAAAATATAGGGGTACCAATAGATCAAATTTGTTTTTTGTTTTTGTTTTTTTGTATTTGTCTTCTGCCCTGCATTGCAGTCTGTTTCTGGTGGGGTGTTTTTTTTATTTTTATTTTTTTTTTATTTTTTTTTTTTTTTTTTTTTTTTTTTTTTTTTTGCTCCTAAAATTCTGATTTCAGAAAAAAATTTGAAAGTGGATTTAAACCTTATCGCTAAAATTGTGTATGCTCTACAACATGTAATTCCAAAAGTTAAGCGTTAAGTGTCTAGAAGAACTTGCAGATTTCAATTAAAACGCCTGGTGCTTCTGCCATGACTGTCCTCAGTCTTCCCCATTTTTTTTATTTTTATTTTGGTACTTCATGTTACTACTTCCCAACTGTACTTCTGTTTTGTCAGGCACGGCCCATTTTTCCACCGTGTGTGTAAAAAGTGAGGAGTGAAAGAGAAAATCGAATATATCATATTTTAAAATACATTTTGGACCCATTATGCGCCTCTTGCAGTCCGTGTAGAGGGCTGAAGTGCAAGAGAAATATGCAGTACAAGGAGTCATTTAGTTCACGTGCTGACGAGAAGCATGCTCATAGGAGGAGAGAGCAGAACGACAGATGAGCTCCTCACCATGCTGCGTGTTTTTTTTGTTTTTTTTTTTTTTTTTTTTTCTGTCCAGTAATGGACTGTGGGCAGGTCCAGGATGACTGGGACTTGGAGGAAGTGGGTTGAATGATGTTGGTCATCTTGTTGCTAGGTGGAAAAAAATGTTTGAACCGGCTCCGATAAGAGCTGGTCACACTTGCCTGTCATGCGAATTGGATGTGGAGAAATCCACATCCAATTCGCATGTGTGATTCCAGCCTGAGGGATCTTGCACATGGTTCTTCCCCTTTTTTTTTTTTTTTTTTTTTTTTTTTTTTTTTCCCTCCTCCAATGGCCATACTGCGTTTTTCTGTAAGGAATCTCAATTGGGGGGGAGAAATGCTCTTGCTGCGGCTCCAGGTTGTCAAGAGAACAAGCGTATTTTACTCTTGTATGTCCTTACGCCTCATGTATTCATTATTTTGTTTTTAGTGAGTTTGCATCTTGTGTTTTTCTAGGTGGCAGCGGCTGCACTGGCGTATGTTGGGATTAATGCCATCATCACCTACAAGCAATATGAGAATTTCTTGGGAAACATGTATGTGATGCTTCCATCCGTGATCATTCTATGTGTAGCCGTGTTCATGTTTATCATCGGATGCCTCGGCTTCTGTGCCACCATTCAGGAATCCAGCTGCGGACTGGGATGTGTAAGTACTTGGCCGACCCTCACCAGCCGAATAGTTTGCATCTTACCTTCCCCCTACAGGTGTTTAAAGAACCTGACGTGATTACTTAGGACTTTTTTTAAAGCGGTAGCAAACCCTGTTTTAACAAAGGGTTTCCCATCGCATGCTTTTTCATTATGAAAGACTTGCCTTAAAACTAAGCCCTCTGGTGGCACGCTGTTGCAGAGGTGCCCATCTTCACCCGCTCTTCCTTCCGGGTTTGGGGGACTCTGGCCGTCTGACTGGCGGAACCGCGATGATGTCACTCCCACAGATCTGAAGCGGGGGTATGCTGTTCCTGCAGAGTGCATGCACCTGGGACATCATCGGCTGCTGCTAGCAAGAATATCTCCTAAAAGGTGCAGGTTTAGGAGATGTTCATTTTACCTACAGGTAAGCTTTATTATAAGCTTGCCTGTAGGTAAAAATAAAATGACAGGCTTTACTACCACTTTAAAGTGTGTATCATGGCTCCCAGCTGTCCCTGATTTGGAACAAAGCCCCTCTTTCCTCCTCATTTGACCCTCATTTTGCTGTGTCTCTGTGTCTCTGTGTCTCTGTGTCTCTGTGTCTCTGTGTCTCTGTGTCTCTGTGTCTCTGTGTCTCTGTGTCTCTGTCCATCCAATTTCTAAATTGCTGCATATGTACATTTCAAAAGCCAATATAAAAGGAATAGCGGTGGTTAAAGCACTGACCCCCCCCCCCCCCCCCTGTATTAACATACAGTTAAGTGCTCAAGGCTTAGCGGGATTCAACTCTTTGTTAGGACAGATGGTGTACACATCTAATTTTGAAACTGAAGATGATCTGCCAGCACGGGACAAACCGGGTTAATAGTAAACATGGCTCCCCAGCCTCTTCTGTAACATTGCATAAGGGGGGGATATATACAATATATTAATAATCACAATATTAAATATAGTAAAACCTTGGTTTGAGAGCGTTTTTGTAAGACTTTCTTTGTTTGACTTGATATAAAAGTAGCGTCATGTCACAACTGAGTATAAAAGGAGAGGTGCCTCTAAAGGTAGCAATATGGTTACATTTAATGAAGCTACAACATTTAGCAACATATTGCTGCACTTAGAGGCGCCTCTCTCCTCTTTTATACTCTGGAGCTCCTGCTGGATTTTGCTTCTAATCCCTTTTGTGGAGGCTTCCATTTGTGGATGGACATTTTATGGTTACACAACCTATCGCATTGCTATAATCTTTTTATATGGACTATAAACTGAAGGACCTATGAATAATTGGTTGCGGAACGAATCATTTGAGTTTCCGTTATTTCTTATGGGGGAAATTTGTTTTGGTATACAAGTGCTTTGGATGACCAGCATGTTTCCGCAACAAATTATGCTCACAATCCAAGGTTTTACTGTATATAATATATTTAAAAACGTCTTTTCAATCGATTTTTATGAGGTTGGCTGCAAAAGTGGAAATGCAATTTAAAATCAATACAATATTGCGTAGTCTGTAATATCTAACTTCTTTTTTTTTTTTTTTATCTACAGTTCATCACTCTGATATCCATCATATTAGCAGCTGGAGTGGCGTCTCTTGTGTTGGGACTCGTATATAAAGATAAGGTGAGGAATTAAGGTTATGCACTGACGTACGAAGACCTGATGTCAGAATGGTTTCATGTAAGACTGAGCAATTCTGACATTTCAAAATTCTTCCACTTTGGTACTGGTTACCCAACAGGACCATACTGAATCAGGCTTTTTCTTTAAAATATAGAACAGGGAAGGAATGTCTTAATTTTTATATATATATATATATATATATATATATATATATATATATATATATATATATATATATATATATATATATATATATATATATATATATATATATATATATATATATATATATATATATATATATATATATATATTTTTTTTTATCCCTGTAACTTGATGACAAAACTGGGGCAATGGGCTCAGTGTGTTCCTATGCAGAGAACGCCGGCCCTGTCAGCACGCTGTCTGCTAAAGCCTTATTTGCATGGAACCCCTCGTATAGGCCATTGCATGCCAACAGCAGCAGCAGCGCTGGCCATTGATTTACACAGGGTACAAGTCTCACTGCGGCTGTATGCACCTCACTTGTGCATAAAGCTGAAGTTTCTCATCTGCAGATTTCTCTAGTCTCCTTTTTGACTGAGCCCCTACAACCTGTTCCTATTGGAGAGCTTTCCTTTTGTATTTTCAGGCTAGGACATGGTGCTGACAGATTGTTTCATCCTTTCTCCATTTGATCCAAAACTAGGAGAGGGGGGGGCGGAGTTTTCAAACTCCAGACTATTCAAGGGGCCCCTAACTGGAATAGTTAATTTATAGCAATTTTGGGGTCCAATAACCTGGACCTCTTTGCATATGGGAAGAATTTCCCCCCCCCCCCCCCCCCCACTCAAGCTTTTTGAGGAAAGTTCATCTGCAGCGACACCTGCTGTTAAAACTGATATTGCAGAATGACCAAACAATTATTACATCTGGATGGCCTTGCAATCCTTCCTGATCCTCCCCAAGGGGTATTCGGATATACCCTGCATCAACAATCTCTGGTGGTTTTAAAGTTAATAGCCAGTTATGTTCTGTGCATTTTAGGAATGATTCCAGCATAAAAAAAATCAAGAGTTGGCTACTACATCTGTAGGACTTCTGTTCAGGGTGATTGCAATGCTCTTGCGTTTTTCTGAGGTGGACAACCCTTGTACTACACCAGTCAATCCTTAAAGTAACCTCTACTGAGGAAAACATTGAGGTTATCATGACTAATCTAAAAGTATTTAGCTAGAATGACTTTTCTGGGTCAGTGTCTGAAAGTAATGTCCTGCCTATTCCAAATTAGTGACTTTAAGTACTGAAGAGCTTGAATCTGATTAACAGCAGGAAAGATTAGCAATGGCACCCCAAACTTCACAGGAAAGATTTCTATTGGCATGCATTTCAATCAGAAGCCTCACCAGACAGGGATTCTAATCCTTCGTCACTCTTTCCAAGCTAAAACAAACCTTTTTGGTTTGGCATACCTTCTAATGGTGGTTTTGACCAGCGTGGAACTTCAGAATGGACATCTCAAACCTGGGGGGGGGGGGCTAAATGCCCAGTGTGCATGAGGCCTTAGACTGCATCTGTGAATGGAAAAATGGTGTGTTATGTATACAGAACACAAGTGAGGAATACACAAATCTGTGTCTGCAGTGATTCACTGATCTGACTCCTTTTTACTCCTAGATTAATCCGGAACTGGAGAAAAACATGGACATCTTTTTCCAGAAGTATGATGGAAAAAATGTGGAAAGTTCCACTGTGGACTTCATCCAAGAGGAGGTAATTCACAAAAGTTCTATTCTAGATTGCATGTGGCTTACATCTTTGTGAAAATTGCTCTATCACCAGAAAGCTTGCTACCCCCCCCCCCTCCCCCCTCTTCCCCAGGGGATCCTGTGTACATAGCACTTGTCCTCATCTAAACCAGTTCAGGGGTTTCTGTGCTGTTGGATGGCTAACCCACCTAGCTATGTGACAAATACAATTTAGTGACAGCTCAGGAGAGGGGGCATGAAATACAGTGCAAACAGGGCCTGCACAGCCTTCCTACTCCTAGGTTGCCAGAGGGTGTCGCTTTGATGTGCTGTCTTTGGGTTGGTGCACACAATCTGGAGCTGCAGCCGGCTATTCAGGGGGGGAGGAATGGGAGAGCGTGGAAATGGTCAGCTTGCTCTCTAGTGAATGATTGCACCTGGAGAAAAGGTAGTAGTGTACCTGGCTTGTGCTGTTGGCTTGTATTTTTATGAATGATGTGCTGTGCTTGAGCTGACACCATTCACAACACCAGCTGACCGTTTCCACTCTGTGTCCTGAATAGCATGCTGCAGCCCTGGACTCTGTGTAAATCAGAGAAAGGAGACCTGGCACTGCAAAATAGATAGGGGGTAGAGCTCAAATCTAGCTGGAACCCCCCCCTTGAACTTCTCCTATTTGAATGACCCTTCTAGACAGCATTTACAAACACTGTTGAGAAGCTGTCTTTCACAGCACCAGCTGCAGCTGTAAGGCTTCACTAAATTTAGGCAATTCTGGCAACAGGGCAGGCTACAGCTACTAGCTACTAAGTGTTTTTGTTTTTATTTTTTCCTAATCTTGTCCACAAGAGGTTAAGAATTGGTTTACCTTCCCAATTATTAAAACCCAGGTTTTATCTGCATGAGGTTGAATAGAATTTTTAAAGGGCTGTCTGGCAGTTCTGTCACTCTTATTGTACTTGTACTTGATATTGGAATGCACTTGTGAAATCTCTTTTTTTAAATTTAATTTTTATTTATTTTATTTAATTTTTATTTAATTTTTTTTCCTCCTTCTGAACAGTTGCAGTGCTGCGGAATAAAGAACTACACCAGCTGGGAGAACACAACCTGGTATAAAACCAATCACACCGTGCCCAAAAGCTGCTGTATGAAGAATGCCACTCAGTGTACAGGAGACCTGAAGGAGCTTAAAAACATCTACAATGAGGTAAGATCCTTGAACAGTGTATTTTATATATAGAAATCCTATAGAAAGGGGTCGGGGCTTGGTGTGCCTGTGACAGAATGGGGAGTCTATAGGCTTGGCCCGGGTTATGACCACCTTCAGTTGGCAGACAAGTTAAATGTTTCCTTTCTTGTGAATGCAGAGGAGATGAGAAGCTGCCAGCCCTATTTCAATAGAGGAAAGGCTACAGGGGCAGATTTTCTAACCCAGTCGACTGCTTCCCTAGACCATAGGTCTCCAAACTTTCTAAACAAAGGGCCAGTTAATAATGTCCTTCAAACTTTGGGGGGGGGGGGGGGGTTGGACTGTGCCCATTTGGGCGTAGAAAAGGTCCCAACGTCAGTGGGGAAAACACCATGCCCCATCTTTGTCAGTGGGAACAATTGTGCCTATTGTTGGTGTCATTGGGAGGAATTGTAGTATCGATATTCCCATCTTACACTTTCCTGGATAAGGCTTTAAGAGTAACCGGTGCTGCAGCAACAACCGGCTGGAACTGGAAACATCACAGATCAAATGGACGTATATTTGCAAGCACACCATGGATTGTCAAGGATGTCCAAATCTTTATGGAAGTATGATCACATCACAAGACCTAAAACAACAATTTGGAGCCGTGTGCGGGACCCCTTCATCTGGCATGTGGTGGTCACATGTCTGACGAAGGCGTCCTGTGCGGCTCCAACATTGCACTATGTCTTTTGTTATGTGATCATACTTCAATAAAGATTTTGGACGTCTTTGACAATCCATGGTGTGCTGGCGCATATGTGCATTTGAATTGGGAGGAATTGTGCCCCATCATTGGTGTCATTGAACCCCATTGTTGGCCTCATTGGGAGCAGTGGTGGCTTGTGCTCAAAGATTTTGGGGGGTGCAAACTGAAAAATTCAGAAAAAGAAACGCAAATGCAGCGCCACTGTGCCTCCGCCCGCTGTCTGTCCGGCACTTACCCTATCTCAGTGGGGCAGCAGGTGACTGTGGCGAGCTGTGGGACCTTGCAGCGGCAAGCTATCTCCTCCGTCCCTCCCTCCTGATATGCGTCCAATCACCCTGCCTGTCGTTTCTGCAAATTGGGTGATGGGTAACACCCATGCTTCCTAATTGGCAGAGAGGCGGGTCACTGTTATAACGGCGAAATATTAATTTGCTGTTCTAACACTCCTGGGTGAACTGAGCGCGATGCTCTGCGCTCGCAGTTCACCATTTTTGAAGCCTGTTAGTCTATGGCTCTAATTGGGTGCTTCAAAAATAGACACCCGGCGTCCTAAAAGGGGTCAGACGCCTGAACAGGGGGTGATTCATTATTCATATAGGGGGGTTGCTGGAGAGAGGGAGGTAATGGACACACCGCGACTGATTGGGAGGAATTGTGCCCCATCACTGGTTTTACTGGGGAAAACTATGCCCTATTGGTGGATGAAAGGAAGAAAAGGGCTGCAGTTTGGAGACCACTGCTCTAGACAATACCCAGCTGGTGTTTTGGAGTCCCCCATATGCTTACCATCCTCTCCTGATCCAACCAAGGAGCCTCATCAAGCAGCTGCCTTCTCAGGTCACTGGAGTAGCTCTACAGTAGACAGTCATGTTTACCTTCAGATGTGATCTGTCAGACTGTCCAGGAACTGTTTTTAGTAAGATGGTCTATCTAGCTGCATGTTATTTTCGGATAGATTATCTAGGAAGTCCCATACAGAAAACCGTTCACAGTCAAATTTTTTGTTTTGACAGATCCCATTTCTAGAATATTTGTGTGGCCAGCTTTACTTGTAGCAGCCAGATCAGAATTTTATTTTTCCGTTCTGGAGATTCACCTTTTTATTAAGCTGGCCATATATCCATCGATTTCTTTGGTTTAGCCTGCAGGCTTTATGAAAGAAATATAATAGATTCTTCAATCCATGCTAAACAGCACAGATGGGGGAATCTCCTACTGAGGCTTTTGTATTCCGACAGCCAGAGCTGCCAGCTGTCATAATATCCAAACAGTGACTGGATGCAGGTGCTGATTGGCTGACCATTTGCTGCCCAAGTCCTTGGGTTTTTCAATTGAAAGATGCCATGTGGAGTGATGCCAACAGGGCCACCCATGGAGTGAGGTTCAGCAGGTTTGTTAGGAACTGGATGAAATTCGCTCACTGCATGGCCATCTCTTAAATGGGTCTGATGCCAGGATCTCCCATTTCTTGTCCTGACAGTTTGATTGTGAGCCCTGTGCAGGTCCAGCAGTCTTGCACTATATCCAGCACATTTGGTTTGTAGGTTAATTGGCAAATACTAAGTTTGGAGGCAATATTTTTGGGAATTCCTTCTTTGTAAATGCTTTACAAACAGTCATTACAAGTGAACTGAAATTGCCTTGTCTTTGCGTTGTGCCCTGTGCAGCACAATGGGGACGGTGTGAATGAGTCCTTAGAGGGTAAGCAATGTTCAGCACTCTAGTTGTGGTAAAACCACAAATCCTATCCTATGTCTGCCTCTGGTCACGCCTATAGCTGTCAATCTTTCAATGCCTCCAGTTGGGGTGACGAGGTTTAACTACTCTCTGATTTTATTTATTTTTTTTAAGATTTTACTTAGAATATCTGTGCAGATTTCATACCTACCCTACCTAAAAGTCAGTCTGGCCTTAAATGACCACTTTGTGTCCTCCAAACAAGCTGATCATCTCTCCCCCAGTTTGAGTCCCTGCTAGGATAATGCCCTACAAATGCTACTGAGTGCTACATGAAGGATATCTTAAGCAGTTAGCCCTGAAGTTTACCTAGCTAACAGCATGTATTGAACAATTCTTGTTCGGATCAATAATGCATTTTTTGTTCTATTTTTTTTTTTCAGGGCTGTGAGGCTAAACTAGAGAACGTGCTACACAAAGTCCTCAGCTTCTCCCTGCTGATCATTCTTGGCTTCGTGATCATTGAGGTAGGTGGAAATCCTTTATGCCATATTTGTATTTAAAATGGTTACTGAAAGTGTTGCATGCAATGAAACCGCATGATTTAGCAGAGTTTTTGTTACAAACTCGAGGAACCCTACTATGGAATGTTGGTCCAACCAAAGTTGGGCAGATTATGCCCCCCCCCCCCTGCAACCACAGGTTGCTGGAAAGAAAATCATTAGCTTTCCCCTATCTTACACTATATCAGTGTTGGGGGGGGGGGGGGGGGGGGGGGGAATTCTTACCAGCAAAGCTATTGTGTTTTCTGGGGGGGGGGGGGGGTTGTTGCGGTGCAGGGAGCTGTCCCTACCAGGGGAACAGTGATTATTGCTAGCTGCTATAGCTGCTGGCAGTAATTGTATGCTAAAAATCCAACATGCTGGTTATACCTAAGTTGCTCGCATCAGCCTGCCCATAGGTGGATCGAATCGGTTCAACGATGGATGGAATCAGTTCAGCAGGGACCACTGAGATTCAATCCATCTATGACCAGCTTTACCTATTGGTCCTAGGTGGCATCTGGTGTGCTGAACCAGCCCTTCCTTCCTATGTCTTAGATTTTCTAAGTTGGGCTTTGGATGGCTTCCTGCTGAATCGACTGAAAATCAAGCCTGGGTGGCCCTGCAAACTCAACCAGTAGATTTAAAAATCGACTGAGCTAGTTATTGAGAAATTGTTAGCCGAACAACTACATCCTATCAGAAGCTGTCACTATTCAGCAGTGGCCTTGTAATCGGGCAGCAGAGATCTTGCTAATGGAGTCCCTGAGAAATGGGGGACTTTTTATTTTATTTTATTTTTTTTCTGGTGGTTTTGACTTTTTCATTAAAAAAAAATGGCCATTTTTTAAATTGGGTGAAGAAAATTTCAAAAATGAGCCTGCCAAAAATGGGGAAGGGGTGTCAATATGGCTTTTGCTTCTGATTTTCTAGACTTCTCTTACTACTTCTACCTTTTGCAGAACTGTTAGCAAACTAACCATTCACTTTGTTTTACAGCTCATTTGTTTGATCAGCTTGTGCGTGGTCTATCACAAAAGGGACTATCGGGGATATGAGATACTCTAGAGTTGAGGCAAGATACATCTGGAATGCGAACTAACTCTCGGAACATCACATTTGCCTATTTTTGCTATTGTATAATATTTGCAATTGTTTAAATCTCCTTTTGGACTTTCCTATAATAAGCTCAGAAGAAGCTGACTATGTACAGTAGTGGACATAACTTTTCAAAATCCCCATTAGTGCAGCAGGCCTGTTTGGATGCCAGTTTGCTAATCTACTCCATTTACGCCTATTTAATAAAATCTGGCAGAGATCATTGTACATGTGATATAGGTGCGGGGGAGGGGGGGGGACTCAGTTTATACTAAATTCTGATTGTCTGTTTGTGGACTACTGCATGCTGTACATTGCTCATGGCAGTCTACAATAAGCTAATTTGTGTACCTTATATTCGTATATTTTTTTGTTAACTTTTTTGTGTAAATATTGTATGTGTGATTCTGAAACTTTTTGGAATAAAAATATGCCACTGAATACAATGTTGCACTGATTTTGGTTTAAGTCATGACTGAAATAAATGGGGCAACTATTTCTGACCCATTTCCTAAAAATACTATATGCCTGGCTTTTTATACTGGTCCTCTAGTTTCAGTACTTTAAAGTGGTTGTAAACCTCAGACCTGAAACCTGAACAGGGCATATCCCTCTATAGTTTGTACTTGTCTCAATCCAGAGCACTTGCCCTACTTTCGCAGAAACACACTACAGTTCATTTAACATGGTGCCCTATGGATGTAGTTCACATCTGGGAGGGGAGAGTTTTTCACATATATGAAGGCTATCCGCCAACTGCCTGCTCCTCCCCTCTGACAGTTCTTAAATGGGTAAGAGGCAGGGCCACCTGGTGATGTCACCTGGTGGCCCTGCCTCCTTGTGACGTCTTCGACCAGTGCAGTCTTTTTCTTCCTTCTATTTTTTCTTTTTTCTTTCTTTCCCCACACATTAGAATGCGGAGGTGAAGACAGAACCAGCAACAACCAAGCCTCAACATCAAGTCTCTCCATTTCTCTTGGATTTTAACCAATGAGATGTACCTATTATGCTAACATAGCAATGACGTATCTTTGTGTATAAAGCATTAGCACCACCCTGGAATAAAGCAGAAGTGTAAGAAGTAACCAAGCTGAACGTGTGTAAGAGTGTTTACCTCTAGAGTGCATGCACATTCACACTTTCTAATTAGAAACAGCAGCAGATAACCTTGAGCTCAATTGAAGTTCTTATCCTTATCAGCTGGTGCCAAAACCCAGGAGCTACAGTCGAAGGGAGAGCGGGATCGAGTGGCTGACCGAGACAGAACAAAGAGGATTAGAGCAGCCCTAACGGTACAGTAAGCATATTTATTCTTGCCACTGTACGACTTGTCCTGTCTGGGCTAGCTGGTTGATCTTGTTGGCTCTATAAGACTGTTCAAAGAGGGAGGTAACTTATTCCTCGCCTGGGGCTCTTTTAACGACCCTTCCAATGGGTTTCTGCTGACTGTATTTGTTCAGTGTCTGTCGTCCTCAAGGATTGCAACTCAGCAGTCTGAAAGTGTTGCAGGTGTGTGTGTTTCCTGCCTCAGGTGAGCTGTGGGCCCCTGGCAGGAACCCTGCTACAAACATCTATAGATGGGTTTCTCAGGTGAGCTGTTTCCCCTTAGGGTTATCTCAGCTGTTGGAGCTTCACGGTGCAAAGGATGACGGGTGTAATGTCCTGTCCTAAAATGTGTATGTGGATTAAGGTTTGCTATCCATGAGGGTGACTGGGGTTCGATAAGTCAAGCAGCCAGGTTACAGACAGAAACAGCCAAGGGATAGGAGCCTGTTAGTTTTTTTCCTTGCAGGGCTACCAGCCCCCATTCTAGGAATTCTTTGGTAAGAAAGCAGTGGAAGAGTAATATTAACCCATTAGTTGTCCGTATTCTCCTCTGAAGTGGTCAGCTGAAACTGCTGTGCAGAAACGGAGAGAGAGAAGGGAATGCTAACATGTGATTTTGTGAAGAGGAGAGAAGATGTTGAAATAGTAGCGAAGGTTATGTTGCTAAAGAAACGGGGAGAAATCCTGTGTAATAAAGAAAATTGGATAAAGAAAGTTTTTTTAAAGCTGGCAATTGTATTATGTATCAGAGTTGATGATATGCTGGAACCACTGCGCTATGCAAAAACCTGAAACAGGGGAGGGGCAACCCTGCCCTCCGCCTAACACCCACTCCCTTCTCACCACTCCAGCCCAAGCACAACCCACTGTGACAACTCCACCCGGCAGCCATCTTGGTGCACCCAGGCCTTCACTTTCTGCCCAGCCCAGTGCACTTCCTGCCGGCGGCCATCTTGGTACACCTGGAAGGCTCAAACACTGCCTATACCCAGGTCTCTTTGTAATAAAAAACCAGGATCATTCCTACCACACACCTGTCTTCCCCAATACGAAACCTTCACAGGCCGGATATGTTAATGATGAAGAAGCGTCCAAGTGGGAAGACCAACATCAGGTAGCAAGGCCACCTGCTGGTTTAACCCCCCAATCCAGCTCCGGACTCAGTTCCGAGAGGATCCCAAACAAATGCATAAGGAACAGTGCCCCTTCCCAGCCCCCGCCCCAACACCAGTCTTGGTTACCAGAAGGGGCACCGGTGATGTATGTTGCTTTTACCCCATTACAAGCAACAGCCTTGGTGACAAGTCTTCCTGACCCAGAGAAACAGCCAATGCCATTCTACCACAAGATAGTGCAGATACAAGAAACTTACTCAGCTGCCTGGAGAGACTTGATCAGCCTATGCCAAATCAAAGCAAGACATGTCTTTTGGCCGGTGATGCAAGCGGCCTTCAACAATGCCTGCCTGACAAGTGCCACTTCCTACACCTCAGGTGTGGAGTTCAGTGCCCGACTCCGCGACTGGGCAAAGGAGAAATTGGCAGATCAGACCACCACAATCCAAGATAAAGGGGAGTCTGTGGAGAAGTATCATGCTAGACTCATACAGGCCTTTGATCTGAGCTTCTCCCACTATGAAAAGGCGCGCGCACACACACATGTTTCCTGCGTGGGAGTAGATGGGGTGCCCCACTCCAGTCCACTTACTGAGCCACTCCAAGTGGGGACATTTCCTGATTTGCTTGCCAGATTTGTGGATTTCCAGACTACAGGCCTCAATCATTTTCACGCCTGAAGGGGGGGGGGGGGGGGGTGGAAGTTACATACTCCCCTATCCTTAGAAGACTCATCTGCTTTGTGTTCTCTGCCTCTCCTGATGACACTTCATGAAGCAATAGCTCCAAGTTCAATACCGCAGGAAGTACTTGACAGAATCCCTGCGTGGCTATGGTCCACATGACCGGATGACATTGGTCACTTAAAGGTGCCACCAGGTTCGATCAAGCTCAAAGAGGGCGCATCATTGCCCCGGAAACCACCATACCCTCTAAAGTTAGCCCAATCTGCAGCTATTTCCAAGCATGTCAAGGCCCTCATGTCAAATGGAGCCCTGATACCTTGTACATCTCCATGCAACACACCTCTGTTCCCTGTGAAGAAGAGAACCAGCTACTTGCGGGGGGTGCCTCTGACCGCAAAGTACCTCACAGTGGTGGACTTTGCAAATGCTTTCTTCAGTGTCCACCCTTACCCCTCCTGCTGGTACCTTTTGCATTCACCAACGAAAAAACAGCAACATACCTAGACAGTTATGCCACAAGGGGCACAGAACTCTCCAAGCCAGTTTGCAAAAACTATGGCTATCATCCTTGACACATGACGAGAGGATCACCCGGAAGTGATTCTCCTCTAATATGTTGATGACCTTCTCTGTGCAGATGACTTGCCACCTCAGAAAGCCTGTTGTGCTATCTTGCCAACCAGGGTGAAAGCAATCTCTGACATCCCACTGCCACAAGGCCAGAAGCCCCTTCACGCCTTCCTTGGACTAATTTCCTATTGCAGAGCATGGATTCCAAAAGCTCCCCTACTGATGCAACCTTTGTATGATGCTCTGAAATCAGACCCCTTCCAGGTGTCTCCCGAAGTAATATCCAACTTTGAGGCCCTCAAGCGCGCCATCTCTGGCGCTAGGGCTCCCAGACTACGACAAAACGTTCAAGCTCTTTGTATCCGAACATCTGGGACATGCTGCAGGTGTACTCACCCAATCACACGGCATCTGCCTACACCCCATAGAATATTATTCCTGTTGGCTGTATGCGGTAGCAAGAGGAGGCCCATCGTGTCTGTGAGCTGCCTTTGCTGCACAAACCTTGCTTGACAAAACTTGGTCCTCGGACACTGCCTTGTTCTGCTTGCTCCCCATGACATTGCTGCCATACTCAACCAAGATCCAGCTGAAATACCTGTCTACTGCCAGACACTTGAGACTCCTGTGTTACCTCCTTCTACTGGACAGCATTACTCTATTATGTTGTCAAACACTGAACCCTACCACCCTTTTTCCATTTCTCGAGGGAGGAAAAGGAGGCAAGTCTTGACTTGTCACCCCATGACTGCTTCGAACTAATGCGGTTGGAAACCACAAGCTGAAGCTTTACCGCCGGTGATGTCTGCACAGGAAGCAGAGCTGCAAGCACTTACTACAGCATGTAAATTAGCAGAGGGAAAAAGAGCGAACATTCATTTGGACTCAAGATATGCTTTCAGTGTTGCCCATGATTTTAATGTTATCTGGGAGGACAGAGGGTTCCTGACGGCTGCAGGAACACCTGTAAAACACAGTTCAGCCATCAAGGACTTGATGGACGCCCTGCTTCTCCCAACCCAAGTGACTATTCTGAACTCAAAGGAAGCTTGAGGCAATCATCTAGCTGATTCAGCTGCCAAACAGAGAGCCAGTGGTCCACGGGAAGTGGACAGCAGGGTGGTAGAAGACCACCCCGTGCTTACCCTACAGACTCTCCCAGTGGACAGAGTTTATCTGAAAGAATTACAGGAAGCAGCAAGTCCGGATGAGAAGGAAAGCTGGAAATGGAGAGGAGCAACTCTCAGAGATGGACTATTCGAGTGCAACAAGAAGCCTTATCTACCCAGGAGTATGTACCCAGCCGTGGTGCAATGGGCACATGGAGCTGCCCACTTGACAAAGACTTTTATGAACTCTCTTAACAAGTGTAGCACCAGGAGTTACTCCACTGACCAACAACTTCTGCAGATCATGCACTATCAGCACCAAATGTAACCCAGGACGCACAGAAAAGGCACAGAAGAAGCACCTGGCAAAAGCCCTATACCCCCCCCCCCCCCCCCCCCCCCCCTTCCAGAGGATACAAATTGATCACTCCCAAATGCCAAGGAGATTTGAATACGCCCTAATGGAGGTGGACATGACCGCCAGGACTGTGGCTAAGAAACTACTGAGTGAGATAGTATGTAGATTTGGGGTCCCAGAGGTCATAGAGAGCGATCAGGGCCAGCCTTCACAGCAACCCTTCTAAAAGAGATTTGGGCAGCACTGGGGGTTCAGTTGGCTCTACACACCCCATACCACCCTCAAAGTAGCGGGAAGGTAGAAAGAATGAATGGGACACTAAAAGACAGGATGTTAAAGATGGCCCAAAAGACTAATATTTGTTGGCCAGACGGTTTGCCCATTGACCTGTTCAGTGTCAGACACACTCCCCGGAGGAAACATGCCCTATCCCCTTATGAAATTTTGTTTGGTTCAGCCCCCAGACTTGGCTGTTACTTTCCACAACAGTTACAATCTGATGTGGTTTTTGTTTTTTTTATAATCAAAATTTTTTATTTTTTTATTATAAATTTCATCTTCACAATTCAATATTATACATTCTTGCATTTCATGGTTTACATAAAAATACACAGAAATAAACATAAACAAGAAAACGCTAATTACAAGGCTCTCTTGTCAACAGTTAACCAATTATACCATCCCTTCCACCTCCCAAAAAAAACAAAAAAACAAGGAAAAGAAAAAAGATTCCAAGAAAGGTTGTCAATTCCCCCCCCCCCTGCCATGGGGTAAGTCTGTTCTGTCCCTTCCCACTCCATTCCTTCCACTTTAAGTCATGTATTCTCCTACTGTGCCCTTCTGTGTCAAAAAAAAACCAAACGTGCCATGTGATTAAATATTAATTATCCATTAGTGTATATATCGGCCTTCATGGCCTAGTTCCTCAACTCTAAGTGACACAAAAATTTTTTAAAAAAAATATAATAATAAAAATTGTGCCACGTGATTAAATATTAGTTATCCATGATTGTGTATATCGGCCTATATGGCCTAATTCCTCAACTCTAAGTGACACTCCAAACACAAAAAAAAAAAAAAAAAATCTGATGTGTTGACTAATTATGTAACCGCATTATCACGAGAATTAACCCAAATGCATGCCCAGGTGTTTTCTCCATTCCAGATCCCGAATTAGATACAGGAACACACCAACAACTGCCTGGAGATCCTTGAGCCAAGATATGATGGTCCATTCCAAGTTTTGCTGACCACAGCCACCTCAGTCAAGTTGACCGGGAAGAACACCTGAATACACGTTTCCCACTGCAAGAAAGCTCCAACCCCTGAGGACAAGATCCCGCCCACTTCATGACGACCATGCTGCATATCCTTTTTCTGTTTGGTCTGGGGGACAGGGGGTGGTCATCACAAAAATGATAACAAAATTACGTTTTGGTATAACTCTTCAGGTACACATGTGACCACCTTTAAATTAGAAAACTATGATATAGTACCTTGTCCGTTTGACCCTTCATGGCAATGCCATTGGTACAGTGAAATCCCGGACGGTAAGGATATATATGTGTGTATCACAGACAGTTCCTGGGGGGACAGTGGGTTGGAACACAGGGTCAGACTGGGCGACCACAGAGTGCGTTAGACAAGAAAGATGAAAATGGAAAGCCCCTGAAGCAGAATGACTTTGCAGAAGACAGGTATAAAACCGGATCCAGTCCCTTGGTGATGTGTATTGGGTCTATGGGAATTTGGAACATAGGACCAGATTAGGGGGAATCTGGACCGGTGAATGTGCCCTTGCAAAGGTCATTATGCCTCTCCATATCCTAACAGAAGATACCCCCGATACATACACTAACCCAGCACACAGTCAGTGGAGGAAGCGAGCAGCTCTCTCCGGAAGCTTTGACCCTCATGTGTACATAGATGCCATTCCAAGGGGGGTCCCTGATGAATCCAAAGCCAGGGATCAGGTAAAAGCTGGTTTTGAGTCTTTGGTCCCCATAATAACTGTCAACAAAAATGTAGATTGAATCAACTACATATGACCAGTTAGCCCCCACTTCCTACATGACATTCCAGAACCGGATGGCCTTAGACATGGTGTTAGCTGAGAAAGGTGGTGTCTGTAAAATGATAGAAAAAACGAGAACCTGTTGCACCTACATTCCTGATAATACTGGCCCAAATGGTAAGATTACTCTAGCTATAAAGAAATTAGAAGATCTGTCATTGGAGTTGAAGAAGAACTCAGGTATTACAGACCCATGGGACCAATATTTTAGCTGGATGAGTGGGTGGCAGAAGGTGCTCGCCCAGATAGGGGTAACGATATTAATAATCCTGGTTCTTTTAGCCCTGATTGTATGCTGTATTCTACCTTTTGTAAAGAAGTTAATGAGCAAGGCTGTAGACAACAGTACACCTACATTTCTCCACCAAGAAGAGGAGGACCCCCTTATGATAGAAGATAACAAACCCTTCACTCCTCTACAGTCACTCCCTGTCCAAAATCTCACAATCCTATAGGGTTATAGGGATAGATAGCACCTGACCAGTGGCGTCTCCAGCTTTTATATTTAGGGGGGGCACATGGGGGGACAGGGACAAAAGTGGGGGGGGTGGCAACTATAAAATGCAATTTATATATATATATATATATATATACACATATATATCTTGGGGACCCTTACTATGATCCCACAACGGCCCTTTCACATGTTCTGCAGTGAGCTCCCTTCCTACTGTATTGGGGTCCCCCAGGGTGGCAGAAAACAAGGGATATATGTCACCAGCATACCAAGAAAATATAAGGGTCCAAAGCAGTGGGAGAACTATCAGGGTTGCAAAGGTTGTCTTGCCACCGGGCCCTAATGTTCCGCCACTGTGGGGTACCCCAGCCTCCTCTTGCTGTCCTGCCCCTGCTATTGACAGCGCTGGTCTGGCATCTCTTAGAATTTACAGGCTGGTTCTCCTGTCCTAAGGATGGGAGAAATCAGTCTGTTTTTTCAGTAACTGAAAGTCCTGGTGGAGTCCTTCCTGCAAATCGCTCTTCTCCCTGTCAATGAGGATGCAGGGGAAGGAGCAGATCGGGTGGCCATGGTTGTGTGAGCGCTCGCATTATGCAGTGTCAGCGAGCAGAGGGAGGGGGAGGAATCACCCGCAGGAGCTGATTGGGGGCGCTCTCCCTCTTAGACATTGCCTTTTTGTAAAAAAAAAAAAAAAAAGATTTTTTTAATTGGGGGGGGGGGGGGCACATGGTGGGGCACAGCATAATGTTGGGGGGGGGGGTCAGGGCCCCCTTTGCCCCCCCTCCTAGGGACACCATTGCGCCTGACTGCACTTCTCCAGCTGAATGGAGGAGGGTAATGAACTAGTTGCTGCCTAACTCTATATACAGCCTAAAAGAGTTGCTGAGGAGAATGGGCCAGATGAGTAGTACCTTTAGCATGAGGGACAGAAAAGAGAAAATAGCCATTTTAGGGGGGACTGTGGAGGAATGTAATGTACATAATAATCATAAAAATGCCTATTTTCTTATGTGTATACATGTTTCTATGCAGCTTCTTACTCATTATATAAGTATACAGATTAGATCTGCTTCTTGATTCTGAAAATGGCTGCTACCCCCTGCTTCCCATACATTAGAAGAATGCGGAAGTGAAGACAGAACCAGCAATAACCAAGCCTCAACATCAAGTCTCTCCATTTCTCTTGTATTTTAACCAATGAGATGTACCTATTAGACTAACATAGCAATGATGTATCTTTGTGTATAAAGCTTTAGCGCCGCCCTAGAATAAAGCAGAAGTGTAAGAAGTAACCAAGGTGAACGTGTGTCAGAGAGTGTTTACTTCTAGAGTGCATGCACATGCACACTTTCTAATTAGAAACAGCAGCAGATAACCTTGAGCTCGATTGAAGTTCTTATCCTTATCACTTCCTGCCAAAACTTTTTATTCGAGAACATTTTTTGATGATCAATGAATATTGTTAGCAGATACAACATAATTGGCATGCAACGTACAAATGACGTTCCCCTCCGTCTGCCGGAAAATGGCAATTTTATATTGTGGGACTGTGCAGCAACTGCAAGCTGAGCGTTTCCTTCGTGATTGCAGTATGGCTCCATTGAACTCAATTGGCAACTTTGACAGGCAGTGCAGCCTGTCAAACTTCTTTTTTTTTTTTTTTTTTCCCCCCTGAATTAAAAATACAGTGAATCGAGCCCTGTCCAGTATTGTTACAGTTCTGGTGGACGGAAAACTGCAGCTCAACCACCATACTATATGGTCCCCTGGCCACCTGTCGGAAAGACCTTGTATATTTAAATACGTTCCAGGAGTTCCTCTTTCATAACTGCAGTGGATGGCTCTTTGTACCTGCCTGTCCTTGGAGCACAAGGCGTGCAGTGCCCTTTACCCTGCAGGTTATAGATCCCTCACTGTTCTGTCATCTGCTTCTCCCCGCACATTCCAGGCGATTGTATTCCTGATGTGCCGCACACACAAAGCAGGTTAGTTGGAGGTTTTGTATTTGGTGTTTTTATTAGAACCCTTTCACACTGGGGCGCTTTACAGGCACTACAGTGCTATAAATAGTGCTTGTAAAGAGCCCCTCCTGTGTCTCCAGTGTAAAAGCCCGAGGGCTTTCACACTGGAGCGGTGCGCTTGCAAGACGTTAAAAAAACGACTGCAAGCAGCATCTTTGGAATCAATGGGGCAGCACGGCTATACCGCCGGCATAGCGCTGCTGCAGCAGCGCTTTGCGGTGGTTTTAACCCTTTCTAAGTGGCTGGGGGGGGGGGGTAAAAGCACCCCACTAGATCCCGTATAGCGCTGCGAAACTGACGTTAAATTGCTGCCAAAAATAGCTGCGTTTTACCGCCAAGGCACCCACTGCCCCAGTGTGAAAGTAGCAGTGTCATACTTGCCCCTTGTGAATTCATTCCAGGGACTTTTGCATGGTTAAGCCTAGGTTCACACTATGAATCGCACAGGAATGGGCAGCGCAGTTCACATGCGTTTCAGTGCAGTGCAATTTGAGCCTCTTCATTTGAAGGGGTTCAAATCACACTGCATTGCACCAAAAGTAGTGCATGCACTACTTTTGGAAACTCGCTGCACCTGGATCGCATGGTCGTTTTTTACAACGCACTGCTTTTGCTTTTGGGAAACGCACACAGAACATGGGCTCCTGGCACCCGCGATCTGGTGTGAACGAGCCCTGAAACTTTTACGGGAATATTTTCAAATTGGTGAGTGTGACTTTCACCAATCCACTGACATTTAACCACTTCGGCCCCAGAAGGATTTTCCCACTTCCTGACCAGACCATTTTTTTTGGCACTGCGTTGCTTTAACTGACAATTGCGCGGTTGTGCGACGTATTGATGTCCGTTTTTTTCCCCCCCACCTATATAGCTTTCTTTTGGTAGGATTTGATCACCTCTGCAGTTTTATTTTTTGCGCTATAAACAAAAAAAGCGTCAATTTTGAAGAGAATTTTTTACCGTTTTTTTTCTGCTATAAAACATTTCCAAAACAAAAAACTAATTTATTCATGAGTTTAAGCTGATATGTATTCTGCTACATATTTTTGGTCTAAAAAAAAATCCCAATAAGCGTATATTGATTGGTTTGCGCAAAAGTTATAGCGTCTACAAAATAGGGGATAGATTTATGGCATTTTTATTATATTTATTTTTTACTAGTAATGGCGGCGATCAGTGATTATTAGCGGGACTGCAACATGCTGACATTTTTGACACTTTTTTTGTGAACCAGTGACATTACAGCGATAGGTGCTAAAAATATGCACTGTTATTATACTAATGACACTGGCAGGGAAGGGGTTAACATCAGAGGCGATCAAGGGGTTAAATGTGTTCCCTGTCTGTGTGTTCTAACTGTATGGGGGACGGTGTGACTGGGGAAACGCACAGATCCATCTTCCTGCATAGCAGAAAGACAGGATCTGTGTGATCTCCCCTGTGAGAACGGAGATTTGCCTTGTTTACACAGGCAGATCCCCGTTCTGTCACTGCAGGGAATGATTGCGGACTCAATATCCGCCGGCCCCCGCAGATTGGCTCCCACGCACACGCCCTCAAAAGTGAGTTAGACGAGCCACGTACAGCTACGGCGATTTGCGGGAACAAGCCGACCTGCTGCCGTATAATGACGGCGGCTGGTCGGAAAGAAGTTAAAGGGCAACGTCACTTTTGTGGGGAAAACAATATCACAAATAAAATATAAAAATAATATAGCGTATACAATTGCAACACAAGCCATATTGTAATTCAATGTTATTAAAAATGACCTATCCTTTTCAAATTGCAGCCACCGTCATTTTCTGTAAAATGCAATATGACTACCTGGAGGCGTGCTGTACACAGATGGTGTACAAAACACTCCCAGATATGTCATTTCCTGCTTGTGCGATTGGCTCACTGATTTTCCCAGAAGTCTAAACTAAGATACAAGTCAGATTTTGGGCATCCTCTGCAACAAAAATTTCAGTTTCGATGTATTACCCCTAAATATCTTTCTCTTCAGAATAACAAAGGTAGGCATGGTGGATCACTTTTTTAGAGGGTGGTATAGCAGCAGCTGGAAGGTATTCAAGAGCCTGTTTGGTTCACGGGTGTGGTGCGGCCCCATTGATCTCAAAGGGCAAGTTTGACAGGTGGTGCTCCCATCAAACTCTGCAACCTGAATTATTTTGCTGCTGCATGTGCACAGCTGTAATAATTTTAGTACTCTGGTCTGGTGGGTGGCCTTGGGGGGGTGGTAAAACCGCAGATCGTCCGTCAGTGTGAAAGAACCCAAAGTTATGCCATCAACACCAGCCCATAGCCCATCAACACATGTCCTAAATTAGGCATAGTTGAAAATACCCCTGCAACAGAGGGAAGAAAAAATTGCTTCAGTGGTAGGAAAAATACCCAAGGGTCAGTAGAGGGAAGAATATGGCAGCATCAGTAGTCAGTGATTAATGACTACATATCAGTGGTCAATGTTATGCTCTGTGCAAGTAAGAACTCCTTGACAGTTGACCCAGCAGCCACTGATTCATTTCTATGGTGGACAGCTTGGCCTGGTGAACGCCAATTCAATTCTATGACAGACAGCTTGGCCTGGTGGTCTGGTGGTCAACCATTATGGTGGACTGCTTATCCCAGTGGCTGTACTCGGTGACTGCTTATTCACTTCTGTGGTGGACAGCTTTGCCCAGTGAATGGATGATTGACGTCTGCATAGCTTCACCTCATTCATTAGGCTAATATTAATTTTGCAAAGTGAACATACTGTACTCCTTTACTTAATCAAGGAGTCAAATTCTGTGGACCTGGCTACTCTGGATCTGACTGCATTTGTGTCTGGATCTGACATGAATCTGTGCAGGCTTCACTCACTCCCAACAACCTGGTAAGGGTGTAGGCAGATGCAGTTTGCTTTCTCTACTGCAGGTGGTGCTTTCTGCAGCGGCACTGCAGATAGAGAGGACGTCTGAAGGAACATGGTCCCTCTATAGCAGTGATGGCAAATCTTGGCACCCCAGATGTTTTGGAACTACATTTCCCATGATCTTCAAGTACACTGCAGAGTGGATGAGCATCATGGGAAATGTAGTTCCAAAACATCTGGGGTGCCAAGGTTCGCCATCACTGCTCTATAGGGTTGCCACCCGTCTGGGACAGACTGGGTTTTGATTCATGTGTCCAAGATTCAGACTCCCTGAAACCCGGACACATTATTCAGACTGGACTGTGGCCCCCCAACTTAGGTGTGCCTGGACACATTCTAATCACCCAGTGTAGTGCAGATTCCCTCTGCTGCCTGGGTTGCACACACCTACAGTATGCTCCCCAACTAACCAAGTACCACAACCGCCATGTGCATAGGCCGCCTTCCTCCCTTCTCTCGCTTGCTTCTGAGTGAGTGAGTGCACTATGGTAAGGGAGACTCTGTGGACTCTGATGTAAGGGGGGGGGCTTTGGAAACCCTGATTTAAGGGGGAAGGCTAACAATTCTGATGTAAGCTTTGGTGAAACCCCCTAACATCAGAGCTCCACACCGTCCCCCTTTAAAAAAATTAATTAAAAAAAATTGCCATGTGCCGCTAAAGTGTTTGGGTTTGGCTGGAAGAAAAGGTGGCAACCCTATCCCTCTATGGTTTCCTGGGCCATTGCGGAAGCGATCCGATTGGATGCTGTAGCCCCATGTGACTCTGACAACAATCTTATGCCCTGTACACACAATCGGAATTTTCGTTGCAAAAACCTTGGATGATTTTTCCTTTGGAATTCCGCTCAAGCTTGGCTTGCATACACACGGTCACACAAAAGTTCTCTGAACTTCCGACCGCCAAGAACGCGGTGACGTACAACACGTACGACGGCACTAGAAAAGGGAAGCTCCATACGAAGCGATGATTCTGAGCATGCGTGTTTTTTTTGTGCGTCGGAATTGCATACAGACGAACGGAATTTTCGATAGGAACTTTTTCCGACGGAAAAATAGAGAACCTGCTTTCAATCTTTTGCTGGCGGAAATTGCCCGGTATTGAAGCGGTTAAGCAGCTCTTTTTTGTAGCAGCTTTTTTAAGCTTTTTTTCAACAATCCACAGTAAATTGTTATTTTCAGACCTCCCCGATTTAGAAACATTTTGGGTAAACTGTTCTGTTTGGCATTGTTCAGGTGTTCTAATAATTTTAGAGACGGGTTCCCTTTAAATACAATCCCTGGCCTATGTTGTCACTCCGCCAGGCCTATGTTGTAACGTCGCCCTTCTCCTCTCCAGTTCTTGCAGCCTGAAGAATTTCTTCTCTCCGGGAACACAGGACACGGTGTCAGGATTCTGCGGCTGTGTGTTACTGATTGCAGGCTGAGCAATAGAAATATTTCCGCTGTGGCCCTCAGATCGAATGTAAAATATCACAAGGTCAGATGAGGTTTTGTTTTTTTATCTGGGGAGCAGTGTGTTTACTATGACTGCCAGTACACTTCCTATCAGGGTTGCCAACCACTAGTAAATTTACTGACA
Organism: Lithobates septentrionalis; assembly: GCA_037952835.1. Taxonomy (NCBI): domain Eukaryota; kingdom Metazoa; phylum Chordata; class Amphibia; order Anura; family Ranidae; genus Lithobates; species Lithobates septentrionalis. Next base: position 1,913,533 of record JBBDGP010001876.1, on the reverse strand, counting down.
GTTTTTAAAAAATCTGCGTTTTTTTTTTTACAACTGCCAGTAAATATCAATGGGCTGATCATTTCATGCTGTGCTGGCTTTTTTAAGTGTAAATCAAGCAAAATACTTTGTTATAGGTCAGTGTTTCCATATTATTATTATTATTATTATTATACGAGATTTATATAGCGCCAACAGTTTACTCAGCGCTTTACAATGTATAAGGGGTATGCTGTTCAAAAAAATTTACTGTGTTACTTTTCAATAGGAGTTCTGTAATTTCTCAATTTTGTCAGTAAAAAAGGTGTTCCGCCAGTAAATGTGCCATGTTTTGTCAGTAAAAAAAATGGTGCGGGAGGTTGGCAACCCTGCTTCCGTAGTGTGTAGCCTTCTCTGCATACATAACTCTATGGGCATGGTTCATAAATGCTGCAACAAAAGGCCTCGCTACCATAGATGTGCGCAGCCCATTACATTAGGGTGTGCGCCCAAAAGCTCAAACATGTGAGAGGGTGTGTATATATATATATATATATATATATATATATAGTATGCATACACACACTCTTATAAATAAATGTAAAAAACATTTTAAAATGTATTAAAACATGGACGGTGTTAGTAGGGCAGAGGTTGGTGTCTGTAGTTTTATTTTTATTATTTTATTTTTGTATTATTTTTTTACATTTTTATTAGGAGCCCCATTCCCCATTGGGGGGGGGGGGGGGCTTTGGTGAAATATCAGCAGGAGAATCTGCACTGCACGGGGTGATTTTTTTCCACAACGGAGGCAATTTTAACATGCAAGTTTGTATTAGACCCCCTTTCACACTGGGGCGGTGCGAGCGTTAGCGCTAAAGCGCCGATAGTTTTAGCGGCGCTTTACCGCTGTTATATCGGCGCTATTCTGCCGTTAGGCCGGGTGCTTTCCACCCCCGCTAGCGGCCGAGGAAAGGGTTAATAGCGCCCGTGTCCCTGCAGGGCGCGCGTGGAGCGCGCTGTGATCACCGAGTCACTGAGACTCGGGTGATCACCGATCCAAGTAAGGGGCCGGTCCCGGCCCCTTACCATGTGATCAGCTGTCAGCCAATGACAGCTGATCACATGATCAAAACAAAAGCTCTGTGATCGTTTTTTTTTTCTCCTCGCGCTGACAGTGCGAGGAGAAAAAAAAGCCGATCACCGGCTCACCAGCAAGGGACATCGGTCCCGAAGAGGAGGAGGCAATAATGTCTCATACGTGCCTCAATTGTGCCATCAGTACCCCCTGCCAGTGCAACCTGACATTGCCACATCACAGTGCCCACCAGTGCCATGTATCAATGCCCATAAGTGCCACCTATCAATGCCTACAAGTGCCACCTATCAATGCCCACCATTGCCACCTAACAATGCCCACCAGTGGTGCCAATCAGTGCCACCTAGCAGTGTACAAGATCAGTGCCCATTATTGCCACCAATCAGTGCCCATCACTGCCACCTATCAGTGCCCATTGGTGCCGCCTCATCAGCGTACATCAATGAAGGAGAAAAATTACCCTTTTAAAAATTTTTATAACAAAATATAAAAAAAAAAAAAATTTTTTTTAAAAATTCGGTCTTTTTAAATTTTTTTAACAAAAAATAAAAACCGCAGAGGTGATCAAATACCACCAAAAGAAAGCTCTATTTGTGGGGAAAAAGTGATAAAAATTTCATTTGGGTACAGTGTTGCATGACCGCGCAATTGTTATTCAAAGTGCGTCAGTGCTGAAAGCTGAAAATTGGTCTGGATAGGAGGGGGGTTTAAGTGCCCGGTAAGCAAGTGGTTAAACTCACTTGGTGCCTTATTTGCATTTAATTAGCCTCAGAACCTGTGTAATTCAAAGGTGTTCGGGTTTAAAGGGATGAGGTGGCGCGCATGCACACACACACACACACGTTACATAATGAACATGTGTTGGCGTGTCACCCCTCTGCAATCCTGCCCTTTTCTACTTTCTTCCCAGCCTCTACAATTACAGTATCTTCCTCCCTGTCCTCCAGGCAGGTAAGCATTTAATACTTTCTTTGCAGGGGTGGATTTATTTTTTGATACCAGTCTTTTAATACTTTTTCTCAAGTACTCGCCGATACCAATTACCGATACCTATTTTGGATGCATTTATTTCTTACACATAATGCCCAGCTATGCTAAAGTGATTGTAAATAAGGATGAGCTCAGGCGCGTTCGCAACCCGCACGTGCAGAGCCCGCCAGGAAGTTGGCACTGCACAGCGCTAATCACAGGCAGTGAGACATTTTCCCGATCCGCGGCTGCAGAGATCAAGAAATGTCTCACTGCTTGCGATTAGCGCTGTGCAGTGCCGAATTCCTGGCGAGCTCTGCACGTGCGAACACGCCTGAGCTCATCCTTAATGGTAAACGATCACCTTGTAAAACAACCTACTCGGTTTAACCACTTGCCTACCAGGTCAATTCTGACATTTCTCTCCTACAAAAAAATAAAAAATAATCATTTTTTTTTGCTAGAAAATTACTCAGAACCCTCAAACAATATATATGTTTTATTTAGCAGAGACCTTAGAGAATAAAATGGCGGTTGTTGCAACTTTTTATCTCGCAGGGGATTGGCGCAGCAATTTTTCAAACATGTTTTTTTTTTTTGGAAAAAAAAAAAAAACGGGATTCATGCATTAAAAAAAAAGAAGAAAAAAAGTAAAGTCAGCCCAATTTTTGTTGCATAATGTGAAATGATGTTACGCCGAGTAAATAGATACCTAACATGTCATGCTTCAAAATTGGACACGCTCGTGGAATGGCGCCAAACTTTAGTACTTAAAAATCCCCATAGGCGACACTTTAAATTTTTTTACAGGTTACATGAGTTACAGAGGAGGTCTAGTGCTAGAATGATTGCTCTCGCTCTAACGTTTGCGGCGATACTTGACCTAGATACCTGACCTAGATACCTGATACCTAGTTTGAACGCCGTTTACATATGTGGGCGCGACTTGCGTATGCGTTCGCTTCTGCAAGCGAGCACACGGGGACAGGAGCGCTTTACATATTTTTACATTTTTTTAATTGTTAAATTCACTTTTATTTTTCCAGTTTGATGCTTTCTTTTTAATTTTTTTTTTATCACTTTTATTCCTATTACAAGGAATGTAAACATCCCTTGTAATAGGAATAGTGCGTGACAGGTCCTCTTTACAGTGAGATCTGGGGGCTATAAATCCCCACATCTCTCCTCTAGGCTGGAAAGCCTGAAAAAAACAAACAAAAAAAAATGATTCTGGCTTCCCAGCCGAGACGGCAGCATTCTTTTCAAATGCAGAACGATTATAGAGACTCCGGGGACCATCAGGCCCGCTGGAAGTCTCTATGGTCAACATCCGGAGCTAGTCGGTTCCTTTTCCGGTTCGGCGATCGCAGGAGCGAGCTGGGAGAAGCACCGAAGGGCGGCATGCTTCCCACGATTGCAGCACGACAATCGCAGCAGACCCGCACTGCGATTTTAGGCGTCATTCAAATGAATGGTGTCTCAAATGCGAGTCCCCTGATTTGTCACTCACACATCGGCGCTTTCAAATCGCGGGCAGAATCGCACCAAATCTGCCTGTGATTAAAAGCGCTGAAGTGTGAATGCAGCTTCAAGCTCCATTCACACTAGCGCGTTTTTTGATGCATTTTGCAGAAATGCATGGGAATTTTTTAACATGGGTTCCTATGGAACATGTTCACATCAATGCCTTTTTGTATCTCTGCATTTTTGGAAAGGGTCAGGGACTTTTTTTCATGCAAAATGCAGCGTTTTGCATGTAATAGAATTCAATGGACAAGCATAAAAAACGCAAGTGCACCATTTTTGCAGCGTTTTTACAGCGTTTTTGGTGCGTTTTTGATGCGTTTTTGCCGTTTTTTCTTTTTTTTTTTTTTTTTTTTTTAAGACTGTAAAAAAAAAACTGTAAAAAAACCCCGCAAAACGCGGCAAAAACGCTGCAAAAACGCTGCTCAAAAACGTGGCAAGCATGAAAAAAACCCTCCAAAAACGCTCAAAAGCAACATGCATAGGTGTGAATCGAGCCTAAGAGCTGGGGGGAGGGGAGGAGAATCAGCAGCACACTGAGCTTCCCAGTGAATGGCAGTTCAGCGTGTCAGGACAAGTCTGATCATTGGAGGAGAGTACACTGAGTTCCCACCATAGCTAGAGAACTGACAACGCTGTGTTCTCCTGCTTAGTGTGGTCAGTTTTTAAAAAGGAAAGCAGAGGGACTGGCAGGATCACCAGGGATTTCACATACAGGAAGCAATATGAAGAGAACAGGATACTTTCTCATACAACTACATGGTACAGCAGGCACATATCAGGAATATGAAATGAAATGGGGGTAACAAAGGCTTTAAAAGGGGTTGTAAAGGTTCATTTTTTATTTTTTAAAAATAACAAACATGTCATACTTACCTCCACTGTGCAGCTCGATTTGCACAGAGTGGCTCCGATAGGATGCATTAAGGTGAAAAAACCTGAAGGTTTACAACCCTCAGGGGTCTCAAACTGGCGGCCCTCCAGCTGTTTGCGAAACTACAAGTTCCATGAGGCATTGCATGGCTGACAGTTACAAGCATGACTCCCTCAGGCAGAGGCATGATGGGACTTGTAGTTTCGCAACAGCTGGAGGGCCGCCAGTTTGAGACCCCTGCTTTAAGTTAACACCCCAAAATGCAGTGCGATTGGCTGAATCAGATGCGATCACCGATGCGATCTGATCCCAGTGCGAAAAAAGGTGTCTTCACCTTTCGTGCCGGAGCGGTGAAATTTCAGCCATACAAAATGAAGGGCTCAAATCCCACAGCAAAGAATCGCATGTGATTTGTACAGGGATGCGCTGAGGTTCCTGTCGGAATCACATGCGCTTTCCCCCACCGCAAAAGTGTGAACCGGGACTCAAGGCATCGGTTTTAGTATCGGAACATTTGCACGAGTACAAGTACTCGCGCTAATGCCTAGGATCGGCACCGATGCCGGTATCGGCGCAACGCTATTTATTTTGTTTTCGTAGCCTCCCTGGCGGTTTTCCCGAGTGTGGCTCGGGGTTAAAATTCAGGACCATTAGCGGTAACCCTGAGCCACACTCGGGATTACATCTCAGGATCCTGGTGTGGCTTTACTTACCTTGTCCCCGGGATCCTGCGATGTCCCCCGCTGTGTCTGCGGGCTCTGTCCTCCTCCGAAACCTCTCTGTGCCAGGCTCCGTTCCCTGCGAGCAGCGCGACGCACGGGGGCGGAGCCTGGCGGCAAATTCAAAAAAGTGTAAAATCATAACACATACAATACTGTAATCATACAGATTACAGTACTGTATGAAATAATTTCACATCCCTTTTGTCCCCAGTGCTTTGGCCCATGCCCTGCATGCAGTTTTATGTGATAAATACTGTTCTTTCTGCCTGGAAACTGGAGATTGTCCATAGCAACCAAAAAGTGTCCCTTTACGTCAAAAGTGGCTTTAGACCAGCTAGAAAACAGCGATAGTAAATTAGAACACTTGCAGAATTGAGCGATAGTGAATCGTGGGGAAATTTATTTTATTATTAATTTTTTTTTTTTTTTTTTTATTTATTATATTATAATTTATGTTTTTGTGTTTCAAACTTTATCATACCCGGGATATCTACTAGACTCTTGTTTGGACAGATTTAGGTGTGTTATTGTTAAGAATTACAGGCCTACAATATAAAATGCCAAATTTCCATGCAAAATAATGGTACCGCTTTCAGCACCTAAAATCCGAAATAATCATACCTCCAGGGAGGTTAAATAGCAACACAGATGCATCAAAGGAAATCTATGCTGAGAAAAATACAGGGGCTACCATTGCTGACCTGTCCTTCTGAAAATGCTAATTGCCTGGTTATCTTAAAGGCTTTGTTAGCCCCCCGTTCACACCGGTGCGACTTGTCATGTGATTTGACAGTTCCAAATCGCATGACAAGTCGCACCCTATTGTCGGCGATGGAAATGTTCAAATTGGTGCGACGCCAACTTTGCGGTGCCGCACCGATTTGTAAAAGAAGCTCAACGCGTGGCTTTGAAATCATGCGATTTCAAGTGAAGTCACACGGTTTCAGAGTCGGATTTAGCCTGAACGGGGGGGGGGGGGGCTTAGTCGCCTTCTCAGTTACGTATCCTGAACAAGGATGCAGTGAATAAGGCATACACGTGTGAAGCCTGAGCACCAGCATGACAGCTGGATACATATTATTTTCAGAAGATGGCAGCCCACATATTTGTCTTGTTAAACATTTCCATGAAATTAAGTTTGAAAGTCCAACTCCAGCAAGATATCTGATTCCGAGCAACATGTAGAGTTTGGGATTGGTCCCACCCACAGCTGAACTACCATATTTATTGCTGTTGGCTAATTCATATATATACTGACCGGCCACTTTTTTAGGTACACCTTGCTAGTCCCGGGTTGGACCCCCTTTTGTTTTTATTCTTCATGGCATAGACTCAACAAGGTGTTGGAAACATCCCTCAGAGATTTTAGTCCATAGTGACATGATAACATCACGCAGTTGCTGCAGATTTGTCGGCTGCACATCCATTATTATTATTATTATCATTATTCAGGATTTATATAGCGCCGACCGTTTACGCAGCGCTTTACAACATTAGGGCAGACAGTACAAGTACAATACAATTCAATACAGGAGGAATCAGAGGGCCCTGCTCGTTAGAGCTTACAATCTAGGATGGGAATCTCTCATTCCACCACATCCCAAAGGTGCTCTATTACTGTGGTCATCAACCCTGTCCTCAGGGCCCACTAAGCCAGGTTTTATGTATTACCTTGGGGTGATGCAGACTAGAATACTACAATCACTGAGCAGCAAATGATATCACCTGTGATGTATTTCAGTTATCTTGCAAACCTGGCCTGTTAGTGGGCCCTGAGGACAGGGGTTGATGACCACTGCTCTATTGGATGAGATGTGGTGAGTGTGGAGGCCATTGGAGTACAGGGACCTCATTGTCCAGTGGTGAGATGATTGGAGCTTTGTGACATGGTGCATTATCCTGCTGGAAGGAGCCATCAGAAGATGGGGACACTGTAGTCATACAGGGATGGACATGGTCAGCAACAATACTCAGGTAGGTTGTGGTGACTAAATGATGGTCAACTGGTACTAAGGGGCCCAAAGTGTGCCAAGAAAATATCCCCCCCACACCATTACACCCCCACCACCAGTCTGAACCGGTGATACAAGGCAGGATGGATCCATTTACACCAAATTCTGACCCGACCATCTGAATGTCGCAACTGAAATCGAGACTCATCAGATCAGGCAACGTTTTTCCAATCTTCTATTGTCCAATTTTGATGAGCCTGTGCCAATTGTAGCCTCAGTTTCCTGTTCTTAGCAGTGGCAGCCCCCCCGTCCATGCGACCGGCCCCCTGATCTACATACAGGGCACCAGATGCATGAATTCCTATGGCAGGGGTGTTTTTTTGAGGCACATGATTAGAGCCAGAGGCTCTGATAGGCTTCAAAAAAGGGTGGGCTTGGGGCGAAGAGCAATGCGCTGCAAGCCCACCCAGTTGTGTGACAATAGTGAATGAATATTCGCTATTTTCACACTCCTTATCCTCCTGGCTGTTCTGGAAGCGAGTCTGAGACCTGTTTCCCGATTGGCCCGAAAGGAGAAGCGCTACGATTGGCTGCCGAGGTGGAGGGAATAGAAGGAAGAAGCCATGATGCGAGGAGAGCAGGGGAAGGAGAAGCCGCCGCCCGTCGCCACCATAGATGGGGTAAGTGCTCCAGCGCTCCTGATGACCCGACGACCTGACCAGGGGAGTGGTGCGGGTTACCCGACTGACCGTCCTGGGGGGGTTGGGGGGCTGTGGGTGCACAGTTGGCCGCACCCACAATAAAATTTACCACCAGCAGCTACTGGTTCTTAGCTGACAGAAATGGCACCCGGTGTGGTTTTCTGCTGCTGTAGCCCATCTGCTTCAAGGTTCGATGTGTTGTGTGTTCAGAGATGGTATTCTGCATACTAGGGGTGCAACGGATCAAAAAACTCACGGTTCGGAACGTTCCTCGGCTCAGGAGTCACGGTTCGGATCAACAACAAAAAATCTCCCCCGCTGTAATAATATCCACAATCTCCTCCACTGTAATAATATATTAGCAGGGTATGGCAGAGTAGTGGCAGAGTATGGCAGAATATTGGCTGAGTAGTGGCAGGGTATGGCAGAGTATTGGCAGGGTATTGGCACTGCTGCCATCCGATCTCTCCCCTCCACTGTACAGATCAGTACACAGAGGGGAGAGAGGAACCGGCGCCATGACATGACGCCGGTTTGTTTACAAGTGATCGCTCTGTCATTTGACGGAGCGATCACGTGGTAAACGGCCGCCGGGTGTACCAAGATGGCTGCCACTCCAGAGCTAGGCCGAAGCTGTGGCCTTTCCTAAGGCCGAGGCAGCGGAGCGCATGTGTGTCGATCTGAACAGGCTGAACCATTTGGATCACGGATCGGTGACGATCCGTTGCACCCCTACTGCATACCTTGGATGTAACGAGGGGTTATTGTTGCCTTTCTATCATCTGGAACCAGTCTGCCCATTCTCCATTGACCTCTGACATCAACAAGGCATTTTCCTCCACACAACTGCCGCTCACTGGATATTTTCTCTTTTTCAGACCATTCTCTGTAAACCCGAGAGATGGTTGTGTGTGAAAATCTTAGTAGATCAGCAGTTTTTGAAATACTCAGACCAGCCCGCCTGGCACCAACAACCATGCCACGTTCAAAGTCATTTAAATCCCCTTTCTTCCCCAATCTGATGCTCGGTTTTAAATTCAGCAAGTCGCCTTCACCATGTCTAGATGCACTGAGTTGCTGCAATGTGATTGGCTGATTAGCAATTTGTGTTACCAAGCAATTGAACAGGTGTACCTAATAAAGTGGCTGGTGAGTATTAATGTTTGCACAATATCTGTAGCTGGGAGTGTGACATACCCCTTTTGGATGAGTTAAATTTAAAATAGGCTATAGAGGAATATGCTTTATACTTTTAAATTGACTTTTAACATTTATGTATCAATAAAGTGATGTTATATTTTAATTGGTTGTTTTGGTGCCTTTAAAGTCTGTTAGATTCTTCTATTTTTAAGTGGATATGTTAGAAAGGGTAGCGAGGGCTAATTGCCCCAAAGTCAGCAGTCAAAAAAATAAATAAAATTATATATATATATATATATATATACACACACACACACACACACACACACACACACACACACACACACACACACACACACACACACAGGCTGCTGTTTGCACTGGAATACATTTAAAAAAAATCCCTGTCACAGCTCTCTAGCAATCTCTAGGCAGCAGCTGTAAAAACTCTGTATAAAAATGTACTTTATTGCCTTTAATTTCCTACATTACTTCTTTGTCTTATTGGCTGGAATTCATTTTTTCTTTTGGCTGCTAAGGTAATACTAGATCCTAGGTAATACTAGGATATTAAGAGAAATTAGGTGAGTTACTTGAAATTAACCCTGTCATTGCACAGCACAGATAATCCTTCAAGGTGCTGTTTCTCCACACAAGGATACTGTTAAGCCTCGTACACACGGTACGATTGTTGTCAGGGGATTGTGTGATGACAGACTGTTGGCCTAAATTCCGACCGTTAGTACGCACCTTCATACAATTGTTGTCCAACTATCGGCCAACAAATGTTGGATGGCAGGCTAGTAAATTTTCAGCAGGGACAACGGTCTGTTGTCAGATTTTCGTATCGTCTGTACACAAGTCCGTCACACAAAAGTCCAAAGAACAAACACGCATGCTCGGAATAAATGCTCACCAAACACGACATTAGCAGAAGGTGCCCAAAGGGTGGCGCTCAAGAGCTGAAATTCCACATAGTACGTCACTACGTTCGTGTTTGTTGGCCGACAATTGTGTGCCGTTAGTATGCAAGACAAGATCCAGGCACACGCCCCTTTTTGACAAAAGTCTGACGCTCTGTTGGCCAACAATCCAATTGTGTGTACAAGGCTTTAGAGATATAACTGATATTTTGAACTTCACCCATTACTGCTTTCTTAAAGCGGAGTTCCAGGCAAAAAGAGAACTCAGTCTCAAACAAAAGGACACGCACCCTCCTAGTTTTTGGATATTTTTTTTCTTTTTTGTACTTTTTTTGGCATGTGTTCTTTTAGACTTCCGCCCCATGTCACCGCGGCGAGGTATATCACTTCTGCGGTTTTCTCCAGCCTCCCTCCTTCCCACCTGTTGCCTTCTGGGACCTATGTGTGTTCCAGAAGATGCCGGTTTCCCTTACTTGCAGTGCCGGCGCCTGCACCCGCCACGGCACAAGTCGTGCATGCGCAGTAGGAAACCAGCTGTGAAACCTAAATGCTTCACTGCCGGTTTCCCTTACTTGCATTGCCGGCGCCTGCATCCAAACCCGATAGATGGTTCGGCTTGGGGTGCCGACATTGCAGGCTCCCTGGATAGGTAAATGTCCTTATATTAAAAGTCTGCAGGTACAGTATTTTTAGCTGTTGACTTTTTTCATTTTTTTTTTTTCCCCAGGTCAGAACTCCGCTTTAACAATTGTTGGCCAACTTGCTTCGGTAAAATTCCTTTTCTTAGCTGCTGGTGGGAGCAATTACATCAGAGATTGCAAACTATCATTGTACTTCATACTGTATTCAGTAACCCAGGTTGGACCGCCTTTTCATAAAGTTTTATTCTTTTACAGACCTTCAGCCATGATTGGTCTCACAGTCACACCAGAGGTGGCACTTGCGGATGAGTCGGTAAAGATTCAAGCTTGGGGCCTCCCACCCCAAGAGCTAATCACACTAAGAGCATGGTTGGAAGATGAGAAGGGGGAAATCTTTCACTCCCGAGCCTTCTATAGAACTGATGATGATGGAAATGTGGATCTAGAGCGTACACCGGCCACTGGTGGAGACTTCCATGGATTGCATCCAATGGGACTCTTCTGGGCTCTGAAGCCAGTTACTCCATTTCTTAGGTTGGTAAAACGTAATATAAAGGGAAGTCCTTTCTACGTTCACGTGGAGCTCTACTGTCGGATAGAAATCAGTTCATCACCAGAAGACCCTCCAATTGCCAGTAAAATTGTAGAAAGATGGTACTCCAGTCCTCGTGTTGAGAGAGTGCAGATCAGAGAAGGACGAATCCGGGGAGCTCTCTTCCTTCCACAAGGTAAGCAAAGTCTGATATCAACTGTTTCTAAGACTAAAACATGAACATTCCTAGGAATGTAGGATTTTGCTGATTGATTGGTGCTAGTTTGCTTCCAGTCAGTATGGTGGTCTACCTACTGTATAGACATACCTACTTGGTCAATATTTTAGCAAACAAATGTGGAGAATATACATATCATTAATCAAACATTGCTCAAGAAATGATCTTCTGGTGGGTGGTTTGCCCATGCATGATCAATCTAACACCTATAGCCTCTAGGCCAGGGGTCTCAAACTGGTGGCCCTCCAGCTGTTACGAAACTACAAGTCCCGTCATGCCTCTGCCTTTGGGAGTCATGCTTTTAACTGTCAGCCTTGCAATGCCTCATGGGACTTGTAGTTTAGCAACAGCTGGAGGGCCACCAGTTCTAGGCTTTGTGAGGCCTTAGGCAAAACTTAGACATGAGGCCCCACTCACACCCATAATGGGAAAAATAAGCTCCAGAGCTCTAGAAGTCTTAGGTTATGTGGGAGGTGAGTGTGACAGGGCTTTCAACGCTGCCTGTGAACAGCAGCGTTAAGGTGTGCTGTCACATCTAAAATAAAGTCACACTGCTGAGGCGTAACTAGAACCTTCAGGGCTCCGATGCAATAAACCATGAAGGGCCCTCGGACCCAAGCCCGGGGCCCTTTACTCCCATTGCGGGGCCCTTTATTATGGTCCCACAACGGGACCTGTTTGCATGTTCTGCAGCCGGCCCCCTTCCTGCCCTTGCATTAGAATCCCCCAGTATTCCCAGAGCCCCCTTTTCATCAGAGTTCCCCACATCAGTGTTTGCACGGTTTGCCTTACAGTGCAAGCAGGAACTCTGCAGACCCTGATGTAAAGGGTAACTCCGTGGACCTTGATGTAAAGGGGAACTCTGCGGACCCTGATGTAAAGGGGAATGTTGTGGACTCTGGCGTAAAGGGGAAGTCTGGTGTAAGAGATTCTCAGGTGTAAGAGGTTCTCTGGTCACCAGAGCCCCCCTTACATCAGAGTTTCCAGAGTTCCCCTTCCATTGTAACTCTGCTAACTCTGATGGGGGGGGGGGGGGGGGCTCTGGTGACCGGAGGACCTCTTACACCAGAGTTTTCCTTTACATCAAAATCCACAACATTCCCCCTTACATCAGGGTCCGCAGAGTTCCCCTTTACACCAGAGACTGCAGAGTGAATACACTGGGGTAAAGGGGCAGCAGCAGCTTTAATGTGGGTTTCCACCCAAAAAAACAAATATACATAAAAAATCCTAAAAAACAAAAAACAAAAAATTTGGATATTTTTTTTTTTTACTTACCTCTAAATGCCTGTTGCTAGGTGGTCCCTCGTAGTCTGCCCCTTCCTTTGCCTGGGCTGGTGACATCACTTCCCCCTCGGCACAGGAAGGGCTCCGCTCTGCTCCCTCCCTCCTGTCAATCATCTGGGACCCATTACAGGTCCCAGGTGACTGAGCGGCCAATCACGGCAAGGGGCGCCGCTCGCGCATGCGCAGTGGGTGCCAGGCTATGAAGCCACAGCCCGGCGCCCACAGTTGCAATGCCGGCGCCGCTGAACGGAGGGGGAGACGAGCGGAGCTTCGATCCCCTGCTTCGCTGGACTCCAGGACAGGTAAGTGTCCAAGTAGCCTCCCTGGCGGTTTTCCCGAGTGTGGCTCGGGGTTAAAATTCAGGACCATTAGCGGTAACCCCGAGCCACACTCGGGATTACATCGCAGGATCCTGGTTTGGCATTACTTACCTTGTCCCCGGGATCCTGCGATGTCCCCCGCAGTGTCCGTGGGCTCTGTCCTCTGCCCGAAGCCTCTCTGTGCCAGGCTCCGTTCCCTGTGAGCGTCGCGACGCACGGGGGCAGAGCCTGGCGGCAAATTCAAAAAAATTTCAAAATCGTAACACATACAGTACTGTAATCTTACAGATTACAGTACTGTATGAAATGATTTCACATCCCTTTTGTCCCCAGTGCTTTGGCCAATGCCCTGCATGCAGTTTTATGTGATATATACTGTTCTTTCTGCCTGGAAACTGGAGATTGTCCATAGCAACCAAAAAGTGTCCCTTTACGTCAAAAATGGCTTTAGACCAGCTAGAAAACAGCTATAGTAAATTAGAACACTTGCAGAATTGAGCGATAGTGAATCGTGGGGAAATTTATTTTATTACTATTTATTTTTATTTATTATATTATAATTTATGTTTTTGTGTTTCAAACTTTATCATACCCGGGATATCTACTAGACTCTTGTTTGGACAGATTTAAGTGTGTTATTGTTAAGAATTACAGACCTACAATATAAAACGCCAAATTTCCATGCAAAATAATGGTACCGCTTTCAGCACCTAAAATCCGAAATAATCATACCGCCAGGGAGGTTAAAAGTCAGCAGCTGCAGTATTTGTAGCTGCTGACTTTTAATTTTTTTTTTTTTTTTTTTAATGCCCCCCTGGGTGGAACTCCTCTTTAAGGTCCCTCTATCCCTCAAAACTGGGGTAATGGATCAAGCAAATTAGGCGACCGCAAGGCCCCTGTGAGTGTGAGGCCTTGGGCGACTGCCTAATGAGCTGCCTCTGAAGGAGAGAGCAGAATGACAGAGAGATGAGCTCATCGCTGTGCTGCTTTTACTTTTACTATAACTCAGTAATATGCTGGGATGGGTAAAGGATGACTTTGGTTAAGAGGAAGTGGGTTGAATGATGCTGGCCATCAGATTGCAGAAAAAACTGTTGAAAAATCTCTGGACTGGAGGTGAATATTGCAGCTAAAGTTGGTTTTCCTATTTTATCCTTTTAATAGGTTTATTTATTTTTATCTTATTATTTTTGGCTGGAATTCCGTTTTATGCATATGTCATACCCTTACTCTCATATTTCTGGTGGTCACTACAAAATTTGTATGTAACTTTTAATTTGTGTCCACTTTGTGCTCTTTAAAAGGGTTAAGGCACTGTATCCTGCATTGGAAATCTGTGTGCAAATGTCGATGACATGTCGCAAGTGTTTGTCCAGAGACTAGTAATGGTCCTACTCAGAAGTGGCCACATGGGGGAGGTATGGGATTTCTTAGCACTCTTCCTCGTACAGGCAAGCATAGTAGTAATTAACTAGAGCAACTTCTGTTATTTTACAAAAACGTCCTGCTTAATAAGAAAGGAATTAATACTTACCTGTCCCGCTACCTATGCCACTGATCTTCACGCTGTTAAAGAGCTAGGCTGGCTGAAGAATCTTTAACATCTGTTATTCTTCTAGGAGTGTCTGGTGCCTTGTCAACCACTGCACATTGTAGTTCCTTCCACTGGCCCCTACATCACTACCGTGCTCGTTGAAAAAGGTTCACCAAAAATACATGTACCCTTCCTAATGCACTGGTACCCAGTTCTGACAGGCACCTCAGCACCCTCAGTGCCCAGTAGAGGCTAATGGCATGGGTGGTTATTTGCCACTAATGACATCATTACCTATGCCAATACCAGTGAAATTGTAGCGTGCTCAGAATTGGTGTAGCATCCTCGTAGTGTAGAATGCTAGCCAAATTAAATTTTTGGCTTCTTGTGTAGTCAAGGGAGCTGTGATTGCTTGCTCTGGTCTGTTCAGGGTTTCACGAGCTGGGCGTTTAATTACTTCCCCCCTGCCACTGGAAGAAGCTTCCAGGAAATAGGAAGGGAGATTCAAATGACTAGCCTGGAGAGGAGTGTCCAGCAGGTGGCTGGGGAGGTGATAAATAGTCTGAAGCCCAGGAGAGATTGTTCCTCTTCCCAAGGAGGGTTCCAGAGCCTCGGGGGCTCCTGCCCTGAGGCAGTCAATGGACCGTGTAGCTGTTCTTGAGCCTTAAGAGCTGTCAGGAATGAGAGCCTGGATGGATCTCCTAAACAGCTAGCTTTAGGACTTCACCAAAAAGGGATCTAGTCAGGAGAAGGATTGTCTCCCTCAATGGACCATGTTCAGAGGAAGCTTGAAAATGTGCAGCTGTCCTGGGCACTTGTAAGTAAAGATTCCCGATGGCTGTGTGCTCTTGGGTATGTAAGTGTCATTGGTAGCTGTGGACTTTCATAGGGTTTCGGAGAACTGGCCATTCCACTGTCCTCAGCAGAATCCTGGAGTGTGAGTTTAGAGGAGAGTACCCCTGTTACTGTACAGTGTCCTGGGATTTGCATTAGGTACCAACAGTTGTTCTGTGGGGCAAGATAACCAGATGCCAACTAAGTGGCCTTATGGTCTACAGCTGTGAGGCCTAATGCCCTGTACACACGATCGGAATTTCCGTCAGAAAAAACTTGGATGGTTTTTCCAACGGAATTCCGCTCAAGCTTGCCATGCATACACATGGTCACACAAAAGTCCTCTGGACTTTCGACCATCAAGAATGCGGTGACGTACAACACTACGACGAGCCGAGAAAATGAAGTTCAATGCTTCCGAGCATGCGTCGAATTGTTTTCGAGCATTTGTCGTTTTTTTTTTTTGCGCGTCGAAATTGCATACAGACTGACGGAATTTCTGATAGCAACGGGAAAATAGAGAACCTGCTCTCAATCTTTTGCTGGCTGGAATTCCGCCAGCAAAAGTACGATGGAGCATACACACGGTCGGAATTTCTGACCAAAAGCTCCCTTTTGCTGGTGGAATTTCTGATCGTGTGTATGGGGCTTTCGACTGTTCTATGTCCCCAATTACCTCTAGAGAGAGACTAGAGAGAAGATCGTTCTCTCATTGCTGTTGCTAATCATTTTTGGAGTAGCCCAACTCCTCTCCTGTTTAAAGTTCTTCAACCAATACATTTCAATAAATTAGACATCCCCTAGACTAAGTTATTGGAGCAGAGTGTATGTGTCACGGACCTGGCCGGAGCAGAGGCTGTTGGAGAGGACTGTGTGCGGGCCTGTTGCCCACCGATTATGGGCCCTAGCATTTGAGGTGAATGAGAAATCCAGTCTGAACTGTATTAATCGGACTCAGTCATGTATATATTGTATGGGGACTCCTTGCTGTGGATCTGTGTCCCTGAAGAGGGAGGGGGGGTTCCTCCAGCAGCCCCCTGCTGATAAGACTGATTCATTCTGTTGGGACACATCATGTGAGGAGATGCTGGTGTCAACTTGTGCTTATGTTAATTGAATGAGCTAATGACATTGTCCTCCATACAATGTAGGAGACGGGACGACTCCTATTGGAGCTCATGTTAATTAGGTTAGCTTTGAGTCATCCTGGTGTATAAATGTGTGTGAGATCTCAAATAAAAGTTAGTTCTGATGTACTCCAAGACTGGTGTTGTCTAGTTCTTGGGGTTCCTATAGCCAGATCCATTGGACTCGTGTTCCAGAACTTAGGAAGCGGTATATGACGGAAGCACTCAAGCGGAGTGTGGGACTTTCCGTGACATTGGTGGCAAGCAGTGGGATAGCTTCCTGAAGTCTGGGACATCCAAACCTCCAACTGGATCCAAGATCAGCATAGCAGACTTCAGTCACCCCAGCGGAGATATGGACCTGGCATCAGAATTCCCGGGGCTGCTGCGGATCATCCTTTCAACGTACACCAGGACTGTGTCTGAGAATGAATGCCTGGAGCTCAGGCAGCTGATTCGGGTGGAGCTCTGGATTGCAGCCCTCCGTCTCGCTGGTATAAAACAGGGCAAGTGCTTTCCAACCCAAGAGCAACGGGCCAGTGACCAACGGGCATTGCGGATGGCATTCCTGGGAGAGCAGCCCCAGGAGCAATGGGTGACTGAGTTGGACAGGTTGGTCCAGCAGGAGATAGAGCTGGACAATCGGTATCGGGCTCTGCAATGGCACGCAGAGGAGGGATATTTAGGGGAGACAACAGAATGCTCTCCGGAGGGATATGACTTTGGCGGCCCTGGATTGCTGTGGGAGAACCTTACAGATCTTTTTATGTTTGGCGATGAGGGGGAACCTGACCTTGAGGACATGAGAGACTATAGAGAGTCTATGCTCAGTCTTGCAGGGGTCTCAGAGCTCAAACCTGATCTGGACCATTTGCTAAGGAAGGAACAGCATCTGGAAAGGGCATACAGGAAACTGCTAGAACAAGTTCAGCAGCATGCCAGAGAATCGGCAGTGGAAAATCCGGAGATTGCCGTCCCCAAACCTGAAGGGCTGACAACAGGGCAGAGCTCTGCTAACCTCTGCCCAGCACTGATAACATCTTCTGGGTTCCATGGACAGGAGATGGTGAACCTCTATCCCCAGACATCAGTTGCAGAGACATGGGACTTGATAGACTTTTCTGCTGAGGAAGAACAACCTGATGAGCCTCCAGCAGAAGAGCTGCTATCAGGGCCAAAGTTCACTGTGTTCTGCCCAGCACCAACAGTGGCTTCGGCCTTCTTGAGAGAAGAGGTAGTCGGCCTTTCTCCCACAACACTGACAGGGACATGTGATTTTCTGCCAGCAGCATCTATGGAGTTAAAACAAACTTCTCCAGCTGAAGATCTGGTAACTGAACAGAGGGTCCAAGACCTCTGTCCCACACTTTTACCACTTCCAGAGACTGGGGATTTAATAGACGTTTCTGTAGAGGAGGAACCACCTGGCAAACCCCCAGCAGAAGTGCTGGCAACCGGACAGAGGGTCCAAGACCTCTGCCCCACACCTGCAGCAATTGTGGAGGCCCAAGGTGAGGAGGTGGCAGTCTATCGCGAGCTGCAGATCAGGATCCAAGGAGAGAATGCAGTCATCACCTCACAACTGCAGCTTGATCTGGTGTCGGTTGATGGGGCTTCAGTCCCCACCTGTATACCCCAGGGATGCTGGGCAGTCGGCCCAGATCCCCAACAGCAGGATGGAGTGAGCCCAGTCCCACTGTCTTCTCTCCAGCGGCAGAAAGGATTCCAGGGAGAAGGGCCAGTCCGGGCCTCTCCCCAGCGGCTGATATGTTCTCTGAGAGAGGCAGAGGATGGCTGGGTGAGTAACACACTGTTTGGAATAATTTGTTTGGGGTACTGTGTGGGTACAGGCAGTAGAGGACTGGAACTACTGACTAACTTCGGAGTCAACCCGTCTGGGGTCTCCTCCTATGTTAGTCTCCTGCCGAAAGGGGAGAAATGTCACGGACCTGGCCGGAGCAGAGGCTGTTGGAGAGGACTGTGTGCGGGCCTGTTGCCCACCGATTATGGGCCCTAGCATTTGAGGTGAATGAGAAATCCAGTCTGAACTGTATTAATCGGACTCAGTCATGTATATATTGTATGGGGACTCCTTGCTGTGGATCTGTGTCCCTGAAGAGGGAGGGGGGGTTCCTCCAGCAGCCCCCTGCTGATAAGACTGATTCATTCTGTTGGGACACATCATGTGAGGAGATGCTGGTGTCAACTTGTGCTTATGTTAATTGAATGAGCTAATGACATTGTCCTCCATACAATGTAGGAGACGGGACGACTCCTATTGGAGCTCATGTTAATTAGGTTAGCTTTGAGTCATCCTGGTGTATAAATGTGTGTGAGATCTCAAATAAAAGTTAGTTCTGATGTACTCCAAGACTGGTGTTGTCTAGTTCTTGGGGTTCCTATAGCCAGATCCATTGGACTCGTGTTCCAGAACTTAGGAAGCGGTATATGACGGAAGCACTCAAGCGGAGTGTGGGACTTTCCGTGACAGTATGGACTGGTGTTTGTGGTGGTGGGCATCCTCTGTACTATCAGGGGTGAACCAGCTATTATCAGCGGCCCCTGCGGGGGTAGCGCTACAAAGGGAAAAGAAAAGCATATGTTGTGTGCTCAGAAGTGTAATTCTACAAAGGCAGGAGAAAAGCATTTGTAGGGAGCTCAGATTTGTAGTTCCATAGTGGCAGGAGAAAAACATTTGATCTGTATGAGACATTTTTGAAAACAGCTAAGACCCGCACAGGCACCAAGGTTTACATGTCTCTAGTTCAAGGGAATAGATGCTGACCTTGGGCGATGCCTGAACAAAAATGGCAGCATTCTTCTGAAGAAAAAATGAAGATAAAGGCATTATCAGGGCCAGTACTGTGATCTCTGTGAGAGATAATAAATATCTGGAGGTGTGACTATGTTCCACTTCATGTCCTGACCCAAATACTGTACATAAAAGGAAGTTAGAGGAAATCTCCCAAAATGATGGGAATATTCCAATTAGTGTCCCCATTGGAAGATTCCACCTCTTCTTCTTCTGGTGACACCTCAAATTTTTGGGGATTTCCCCTCACCTACTTAAAGAGGTTGTAAATTTCCATTTTCAAGTTGTACCTATAGGTAAACCTATAATAAGACTTACCTATAGGTACTGTATATATCTCCCAAACATGCACCGTTTAGGAGATATTTACTTTGTACTGTGCCGATGATGTCATCACCGCATGCGCTGTGAAGAAATGGGCCCTTCTTCACTAGCGAGTGCCGTGACTGGTGGCTCCCGCCTGCATGCGCGGGAGTGACATCGCGCGACTCCAGCCAGTCACAGAGCCGGAGTCCGTGGCCCCGGAAGGAAGAGGGGCGAACATAGAGGTGGCCTTCAGCGGGGGACAGCGCGGGCTTCGTTTGCAGGTAAGTGTCACATAATGTGCTAGTATGCAATGCATACTAGCACATTATGCTTTTGCTTTGCAGGGAACAAAAAAGGAAGTAAAACCCATCAGGGTTTACTTCCTCTTTAATGACAATGGTCACCAGAACAAAGAGAGGGGTGAACATCTGACAGAGGGTATGAAGACATGTCCCCTTGTTTTACAGGAGAAGGCCCTTTCCCCGGAGTCATTGACATGTTTGGCGGTGTTGGAGGTCTCCTGGAGTTTAGAAGCGGCCTCCTGGCAAGCCGTGGGTTTGCTTCCTTTGCCTTGGCCTATTTTGCCTATGAAGATCTACCAAACTTTCTAGGAGACGTTGATTTGAAATACTTTGAGGAGGCTGCGCAATTTCTGTGTAACCACCCAAAAGTAAGTTTTAAAACTTGAGAGCTACATACTTGATGTTTGATGAGAAATTCATAATTCCCAAATGTCTCAAATTTGGACAGTGCTAATAATTTGCATTCTTTGACCAAGAGGAGCTTATATGTGCTCTACCTCATCCAATCAAAACACTTTTGCATGCATTGAGAAATTGCAAATCGTTCTCTGAATGGCACCCTTAGGCTGGGTTTACATATATGCCAATTGGATGCATTTTTAACTGCATCCAATTCGCATAACATGTGAGTGCGACCAGCTTTCAATGGAGCCGGTTCACACAAATCTGGGGCAGCTGCGGTGCGGTTTTGAAAAGGGTCCTGTGCGTTTTTGGGTCCGGTTCAGGAGCAAATTCAGGGAAAAATTTGCACCTGAACCGGTGAACAGAAACATACAGGACACCGAATTGCAAACCACACCACAGATATACAGTATAAACCCAGCCTTACTAAGCAGTGGACCTCCTGTGGTCATCACACCAGCAACTCAGCAGGGGACCCAGAAGCAAGTAGAGATCACTGGCGCATATACATAGTTACATTGGGCCAAGCTGGACCAGTTTAACTACACTATATTGTCAAAAGTATTGGGACACCCGACTTTACGCGCACATGAACTTTAATAAGCATCCCAGTCTTAGCCTGTAGGGTTCAATATTGGGTTGGCCCACCCTTTGCAGCTATAACAGCTTCAACTCTTCTAGGAAGGCTGTCTACAAGGTTTAGGAGTGTGTCTATGGGAATGTTTGACCATTCTTTTAGAAGTGCATTTGTAAGGTCAGGCACTGATGTGGACGAGAAGGCTTGTCTCGCAGTCTCCGCTCTAATTCATCCCAAAGGTGTTCTATTGTGTTGAGGTCAGTCGAGTTCCTCCACCCCAAACTCACTCACCCATGTCTTTATGGACCTTGCTTTGTGCACTGGTCCAAATCATTTGGTGGAGGGGATTTTGGTGTGGGGTTGTTTTTCAGGATTTGGGCTTGGCCCCTTAGTTCCAATGAAGGGAACACTTAAGGCGTCAGCATACCAAGACATTTTGGATAATTTCATACTCCCAACATTGTGGGATCAGTTTAGGGATGGCTCCTTCCTGTTCCAACATGACTGCGCACCAGTGCACAAAGCAAGGTCCATAAAGACATGGATGAGTGAGTTTTGGGTGGAGGAACTTGACTGGCCTGCACAGAGTCCTGACCTCAACCCGATAGAACACCTTTGGGATAAATTAGAGCCTGACCTCACAAATGCGCTTCTGGAAGAATGGTCAAACATTCCCATAGACATAATCCTAAACCTTGTGGACGGCCTTCCCAAAAGAGTTGAAGCTGTTATAGCTACAAAGGGTGGGCAAACGTAATATTGAACCCTACAGACTAAGCCTGGGATACCATTAAAGTTCATGTGCGTGTAAAGACAGGTGTCCCAATAATTTTGACAATATAGTGTATGTAAAAATATACCATGCCTGAAAATTTTCTTTCATTTTCATCCATTTTGTTTTCATTATATTGTTACTGATCTTCCCTGGTTAGTGTGAACGCAGATGCACCCAGCTATGAGCACTTCCTGGTTAAAGGCTGTGAAACCCTGGCTGGACAGGAACGAAGAAAGAAGCTGATCAAGCACAGTCTGTACTTGGTCAGCTTCAACAGATTGCAGAAGTGGCATTAGGGGTCTAATATACCCCTGATGTCTCCCTAAAGGGAACCTGTCATCTGCACTATGTTATAACACAGGGGCTTATCAGCCTCCTTGTGATAGCATTACGTTAAAAAAAGTGAAAAAAATGAAATTTTAATAAACTACTGTATATTCAAAAACACCCAAAACAATATTTAACAACATTTGTAAAATTATATCCGACTAAGGTAGACACCTGGTATCTAGCACCTCTTCCCAAGAAGTCAAATGTGCAAAAGAGGTTGGAATGGGATTATCACGGTGCTTACAAATAATAATGGAAACCATACATATATAAAAATATATACATTTATTATGAACATAACAATTCGTTGAGTTTTGTTGAACATCTCCATTATGGTGGTCATATAAGAAGGGTTCCAGTTGAACAAAGATTAAATATTCGTATGATATCCTGACATGTTTCGTCTTATGGCTTCATCAGGGGATATATACGAATCATGAGGGCGACTTGTTGACAATATCTGTTTGCTTGCCAGCATTATTTAATTCATCTCCGCTGGACACATGTAGTTCTACATACAAGTGCCCTTCTATATATGCTCTGAATACATTTTTCTTTTAACCTGGTCCTTGTGTGTTCTCTGTGGCTGCGCAGTACCTCCTCCTCTCGGTAGTCCTTCCTCCGGTGGTGACCTTCCTGGGGGCTTTGAGGTGTTTCTCGTATTCATTGGTTGATTCGTATATCCCTGATGAAGCCATAAGGCGAAACATGTTGGGATATCATACAGATATCTAATCTTTGTTCAACTGGAACCCTTCTTATATGACCATCATAATGGAGATGTTCAACAAAACTCAATGAATTGTTTGTTTGGTTTTTAATCATGTTCATAATAAATTTATATATTTTTATATACAATGCTGTGAAAAAGTATTTGCCCCCTTTCTGTTTTTTCTTTTTCTTAAATGACTAAGATCATCAAACAAATTGTATTATTACACAAAGATAACCTGAGTAAATACAAAATGCAGTTTTTAAATGATGGTTTAATTTATTAAGGCAAAAAAGCTGTCCAAAGCTGGCTGTCTTTATGTGAAAAAAGTAAGTGCCTGCAAAACCTAATAACTGGTCGTGCCACCCTTGGTGGCAACAACTGCAATCAAGGTTTGCGATAACTGGCAATGAGTCTTTCACATTGCTGTGGAGTAATTTTTTGCCCACCCTTCTTTGCAGAATTGTTTTAATTCAGCCACATTGGAGGGTTTTCCAGCATGAACGGCCTGTGTAAGGTCATGATACAGCATCTTAATTGGATTTAAGTCCGGGCTTTGACTAGGCCACTCCAAAACCTACATTTTGCTTTGTTTGAACCATTTGGAGGTGGACTTGCTGTTGTGTTTCAGATCATTGTCCTGCTGCATAACCCAAGTGCACTTGAGCTTGAGGTCATGAACTGATGGCCGGACATTCTCCTTTAGGATTTTCTGGTAGAGCTCAGAATTCATGGTTCCATCAATTATGGTAAGTCGTCCAGGTCCTGAAGCTGCAAAGCAGCCCCAGACCATCACACTACCACCACCATGTCTGACTGTTGGTATGATCTTGTTATGAGATGCTGTATTAGCTTTATGCCAGATGTAACATGATGCACACCTTCCAAAAAGTAAAATTTTTGTCTCATCAGTCCACAGAATATTTGCCTAAAACTCTTGGGGCTAATCAAGATGTGTTTTGGCAAATGTGAGATGAGCCTTTGTGTTCTTTTTGGTCAGCAGTGGCTTTGGCCTTGAAACTCTCCCATGGATGCCATTTTTGCCCAGTCTCTTTCTTATTGTTGAATCGTGAACACTGATCTTACCTGAGGCAAGTGAGGCCTGCAGTTCTTTAGATGTTGTTCTGGGTTCTTTTATGACCTCCTGGATGAGTCATCATCATGCTCTTGAAGTAATTTTTGTAGGCCGGCCACTCCTGGGAAGGTTCACCACTGTTCCAAGTTTGTGGATAATGGCTCTTCCTGTGGTTCACTTGAGTTCCAAAACTTTAGAAATGGCTTTGAAACCCTTCCTAGACCGATACATGTACATTACTTTGTTTCTAATTTGTTTATGAATTTTTTTAGATTGTGGCATGATGTGTGGCTTTTTGTGAATTGTCAGTGTGCTTCACTTTGTCAGACAGCTTCTATTTATGTGATTTCTTGATTCAACAGGTCTGGCAGTAATCAGGCCTGGGTGTGGCAAGTAAAATTTAACTCTGCTTTCCAAAAAATTGTGGTTAAATTAATCACAGTTCATTCGTGATTCAGCATGGGAGGGGGCAATTACTTTTTCACATAGGGCCAGGCAGGTTTGAACAGTTTTTTTCCCCTTAAATGAAATAATAATTTAAAAACTGCATCTCGGATTTACTCAGGTTATCTTTGTGTAATATTAAAATTTGTTTGATCTGAATCCTTTTAAGTGAGAGAAATATGTAAAAAAAAAATCAGGAAGGGGGCAAATATTTTTCACAGCACTGTATGTTTGGTTTCTATTATTACCTGTAAGCACTGTGATAATCCCCTTCCAACCTCTTTTGCACATTTAAGATTTACCAACCTG
Organism: Lithobates septentrionalis; assembly: GCA_037952835.1. Taxonomy (NCBI): domain Eukaryota; kingdom Metazoa; phylum Chordata; class Amphibia; order Anura; family Ranidae; genus Lithobates; species Lithobates septentrionalis. The sequence continues at coordinate 1,889,114 of JBBDGP010001876.1, read as the reverse complement.
CACCCCCATGTACATGCACATACGGTTGGATGTACACACTTACAAAAATGAAGGAACGCATACTGGGTCGAGAGTGATAATTCTAGGGCCATCATTTGCTGTTAACTCTAAACTGATAAGCTGTAAACATCACCTATGTTCATTTTTTGGTAACGTTTTTTTGCCGTTTTACGGACTTACGCAATTTTGAGGCTTAACATATTTGGTCTCTATGCAATGATGAACCAAGGGCTCCAAAGTGCTAGCTACCTAAACTTTTTTAAATTCTTAATTTAGTACTTAAACTTGTGAAACGGAGTCTGTCATATTCTAATTGTCTTGCATTTCTTCATGTACCTGTTATTGCCTTAGGTTTCTGGAAAAGGAGTTGGAGTAATCGCTATATGCAAAGGGGCTGAGATGGGCTTGGCAATGGGAACTTATTTGCCCCAGGTGGCTGCTACTGTCTGTATCAATGGAACCAATGCTGTCAATGGCAACACTCTCACCTATGGTGATCTCTCCATTCCTGGAATTCCCTATCAAACAGAAAGATTGATTTTCACAGACAGAGGGACCCTCAACCTTTCCCGTGCAATGGCAGATCCAAGAAAGCCTGAACACCAGGATTCCATCTTTCCGGTAGAGAAGGCCAGAGGTCCTATTCTCTTCATTGTGGGTGAAAATGACCAGAATTATGACAGCTTATTTTTTGCCAAGGAAGCATTAGCCAGAGCACACAAATACAACAAGAAAGACGTGTATTTACAGAGTTACCCTGGAGCAGGCCATCTTCTAGAGCCCCCTGGTTCCCCCTTTTGCCCTGTGTCCCAATCTCCATTCTTTCCACTTCCACTCACTTGGGGAGGAGAGCTTCTCCCACACTGCAGAGCCCAGGAACACAGCTGGAAAGAGATACTGGACTTCCTACGTAAAAATGTACAATGCTCACGGCGGAATAAGTTATGAAAAAAATGTATGTTTTTGAAAAACTTTTCCAATCTACTAAAGAAAAATAAAAAACAAAATGTGTCCTTTGTGAATTTATAGTTGTCAGTTAGTAGTAACTTTTACATACAGTATATCTGTGTAAAGATGCATACACAAAGTCCTATGATTATTAATTTCAGGAATGATCTGACCCTTCAGAATGATGATTTTCTTACTTGTCCAGTTGATGCTCAAGCAGGGGACAGCATGACTGCTGGAACCATGTGCTAATTCAGTTGTGTTGAAATTGCCAGGTTTGTGTAATAAATCATACCCATAGGTACCTTAGCAGATGGAGAAGATTTAAAGAGGAGTGTAAGATTTTTAATAAAGTCAGTTAATCCCTTCATTGAATATGTACTTTGCCCATGCAGGTCAAAGCAATAAGCTCACTTTATGGTAGCTCTACCGCTTGACCTCCTCCTCTCTTCATTACTTTACTGCTCTTTTGGGCTACCAGGAGCAGGGCCATCTTTAATATTGATTGGACCCTGGGCAAAAATTTTCTTGGGGCCCCCCCATGCAATTTCACTATCTACCTGCTCTGAGACATACAATGAATAGCAGCTAGACTTAAAATCAGTTTATTGTATCAGATCAGGCAGCAATTGTGAATAGTTGCCAGTGGTTACAGCATATCATTACTGCTTACTGACTGGTTGCTAGAGGTTACAGCACACATTACAGCTCACTGATTAGTTGCTAGAGGTTACTGTACAGCAAATGATTTCTGCTTGTTAATTGGTTGCTAAAGATTACTGTACAGTATTACTGCTCACTTATGGGTGGCTAGAGGTTACAGCACATCATCTCCTCACTGCAAGGGGGCATGATCTACATATGAATGCCGCCTTTATTTACATATCGAAGCCACTGGCCGCAGCTATTTACTTATGAATGCCGCAGCTATTTACATATGAATGCCGGTTATTTACATGTACAATTGTTTACACAACAATAAGACAGCGCTGGGCGGCATTAGTACCAGCATTTCACACTGAGACATGGGGACACAGGACAGGACTAAAACTTCAAAGGACAAGGGAATTTAAACTGGGATATTTGGCAAGTATGAGGCAACTGCTTTGGGCCCCACAACAATGACAGGGCCCGGGGCAGCTGCCCCTTTTGCCCTGCCTTAAAGACGGCCCTGACCAGGAGCAAAGAAAATACCAATTACTTCTAGGTATTACATCTGCACATGCACCCATTGCTGCCATTTGGGGTCAGGAAATGAGTCCTGAGCCATGTGTAAACTCTACGGGGAGCTAGAGCATCCTCCCACCCATTACTTCCCACCGCTGAATCACTGGAGGCATTCTGTGGAGAGACTGAGGAAGCCTCCCTTTTTACAGCGAGCGTTCACAGCCATGCCACAGGGACTAGTGAGAGGGCCACGCCATTGTTCACACTGCTAGCAGGGGCTGAGTTACAGGAGGCAGGACATTAAGTATACTGCAAGGAAATGGGGAACAGGTGCACATAGCTCCCAACTGTCCCTGATTTCGAGGGACTGTCCCTGATTTGGAACAAAATCCCTCTGTCCCTCTTTCATCCTCATTTGTCCCTCATTTTGATATGATCAATATAGTTGTATATTAAATGCTTTATTTAGCTTTCAAAAAGTGTTTCTCAGTGCTAAACCTTTCATCCAATTTCTAAATTGCTGCATTTGTAAATGTCAAAAGACAATATAAAGGAATAATAGTAGTAAAAAAAAGTACTTTTTAACTAATCTTTTATTTTATTTTTTATTTTTTTAGCACAATTGTCCTATTAAGGAGGCGTGCCAGGAGGGGTGTGTCCTACGCCTACGTACTTTTGCTAATAGGTGTCCCTCGCTCCCATCTCAAAAACTTGGGAGTTATGCAAGTGCAGTGTTCACAACGGGGAACAGATCAGTGAATTGCACATGGAATCCAAAACAAGTGCTCTGGCTCTTTATACCCTGTTTCCCTGAAAATAAGACCTAGCGTTATTGCCAGTGATGGCTGCAATATAAGCCCTACCCCCCAAATAAGCCCTACCCTGTTTCCCTGAAAATAAGCCCTACCCTGAAAATAAAACCTACAAGGAATTTAACTAGGGCTTATTTGGGGGGTAGGGCTTATATTGCAGCCAGCACCGACAATCACGCTAGGTCTTATTTTCGGGGAAACAGGGTAGTGTCCTCAATACACCAGGATTCAGCATAAAGCAAAAGTAGTAGCTGGCAACAGCCGTATGAATATCTTTATTTCATGCACAGGAGTAGCTAAAACGCTTACATGTTTCAGCGAGTAGCCTTATGCACAGCAAAATACACACTAAAAACATACAGACCATATAGATCAGTGGTCATCAACCCTGTCCTCAGGGCCCACTAACAAGCCAGGTTTGCAAGATAACTGAAATACATGACTGCTGAGGTGCAATAAACCCAGGTCCATACCATGATCCATCCAAACTTAGACCTTACCCCTTCTTCCCATCCAATAAAGACCACTTACCACCATTCATGTTGGAAAGGGCAAGGCCACAGCTTTTATTAAATTGAACTCTTTAACAACTTAAACATAACAGTTAACATTCCACAGTGCCAGTCACAGTAGCACTGTGAGCACTCAATTCCAACTGGTGAAAAGGGAGATAACTGAGGGGCCTGTCCTTACCATAAGTGCCGGACTGCCGTCTATCTCCCAATTAGCATGAAGGGCGTACCTCTTACCGCCGTGTTTTGCTGGCAAGGTCACCAAAAACCACAGGAAGCTGTGACGTACCAACCATAAATAGGGCGGGAGGGTGGGCAGCTCTTACCAATCTTCTTCACCAAAAGGCCCAGAATCCCCTGGGGCAATCACCTTAGTGAGCTCAGGCCCAACCCCATCCCGTCCCCCCACCAATCCACAGTGACCCCTAGTCACCATACTCCGCCCTGGTTATGCCCCCATCAGTCAGGGCTCTCTTTCCCAATGGGTTCAAGAGGCCTGCATCAGAGGTGATATCATTTGCTGTTCAGTGATTGCAGTATTCTAGTCTGCATCTCCCCAAGGTAATACATAAAACCTGGCATGTTAGTGGGCCCTGAGGACAGGGTTGATGACCACTGATATATACTACTACAACTCCGCCCACTCGTGGGCTGTATTGCAATGACCAAAATTAATTAAAATCAAGGAGTAGGTGTGTGTCATTAGAAAGAAAAGATGTAGGCATGGAACTTTGTTAACAACAAAAAGAAAGCCGTATACACAAAAAGACGAATCAATACAGATAGGTATTGCAAAACATATATAGAAACACGCATTATAACCCTAGACAAGTTAATGGCCTGAGGAGGGGGCGTATGAGTGTAGTCCTACCAAAGGATTCACAAATGTTTCCTTATTTAAAATGAATGTGTTTACTTTCAGTGGTTTAGAGAGGGTTAAGAGCGCTCCCGGGGGGAGCTTTCTTAACCCTTAACCACTTAAGGACCAGGCCTCTTTTTTAGATGTGTTGTTTACAAGTTAAAAACATTTTTTTTTTGCTAGAAAATTACTTAGAACCCCCAAACATTATACATTTCTTGTCTAACACCCTAGAGAATAAAATGGCGGTCGTTGCAATACTTTTTGTCACACCTTATTTGCGCAGCGGTATTACCAGCGCATTTTTTTGGGAAAAAATACACTTTTTTGAATTAAAAAAATAAGACAACAGTAAAGTTAGCCAATTTTTTTAATATGCTGTGAAAGATAATGTTACGCCGTGTAAATTGACAGCCAAAATGTCATGCTTCAAAATTGCTCTCGGCTTATGGAATGGAGACATACTTTGACCCTTAAAAATCTCTATAGGTGATGTTTAAAAAATTCTACAGGTTGTTTTGAGTTACAGAGGAGGTCTAGGGCTAGAATTATTGCTCTCACTTTACCGATTCGAACACAGTTTTCATATGCGGGCGCTACTCACGTATGCGTTCGCTTCTGCACGCGAGCTCGGCGGGACGGGGCGCATTTAAAATTTAAAAATTTTTTTTTCTTATTTTACCTTTTATTTTAAATTTTTACACTGTTCTTAAAAGAAAAAAAGAATAAATTGGGTCACTTTTATTCCTAATACAAGAAATGTAAACATCCCTTGTAATAGAAAAAAAGCATGACAGGACCTCTTAAATATGAGGAAAAAAAATGATTTAAAAAAAAATGTCTCTTTAAGAGCTAAGGACAGAAGTGAAGCTTTGACGTCGCTTCCGCTCTGCAATGTCATGGAGACGGGTGGGGGCCATCTTCCCCTCACTCGTCTCCATGTCTAGCCAGGAGAAGGACCGGATCACCTCTGCTGCTGCCGACGGCTCCAGTAAGTGCGGAGGGCACCGGAGTGCGGCGGGAGGGGGGTGCCCCTCTCCTGCCGCCGATAAAAGTGATCTTGCAGCGAATCCGCCGCAGAGACCACTTTTATCTTGTAGCAGACCGCCTGCCGAACACGAGGATACCGGGGTTATGGCAGCTAGCTGCTGCCATAACAACGATATTTGTCCTCAAAGTAAGGACGTACAGTCAGGTCCATAAATATTGGGACATTGACACAATTCTAATCTTTTTGGCTCTATACACCACCACAATGGATTTGAAATGAAATGAACAAGATGTGCTTTAACTGCAGACTTTCAGCTTTAATTTGAGGGTATTTACATTCAAATCATGTGAACAGTGTAGGAATTACAACAGTTTGTATATGTGCTTCCCACTTTTTAAGGGACCAAAAGTAATGGGACAATTTGGCTGCTAAGCTGTTCCATGGCCAGGTGTGTGTTATTCCCTCATTATCCCATTTACAAGGAGCAGATAAAAGGTCCAGAGTTCATTTCAAGTGTGCTATTTGCATTTGGAATCTGTTGCTGTCAACTCTCAATATGAGATCCAAACAGTTGTCACTATCAGTGAAGCAAGCCATCATTAGGCTGAAAAAACAAAACAAACCCATCAGAGAGATAGCAAAAACATTAGGTGTGGCCAAATCAACTGTTTGGAACATCCTTAAAAATAAAGAACGCTCCGGTGAGCTCAGCAACACCAAAAGACCCGGAAGACCACGGAAGACAACTGTGGTGGATGACCGAGGAATTATTTCCCTGGTGAAGAAAACACTCTTCACAACAGTTGGCCAGATCAAGAACACTCTCCAGGAGGTAGGTGTATGTGTGTCAAAGTCAACAATTAAGAGAAGACTTCACCAGAGTGCATACAGAGGGTTCACCACAAGATGTAAACCATTCGCGAGCCTCAAAAACAGGAAGGCCAGATTAGGGTTTGCCAAACAACATCTAAAAAAGCCTTCACAGTTCTGGAACAACATCCTATGGACAGATGAGACCAAGATCAACTTGTACCAGAGTGATGGGAAGAGAAGAGTATGGAGAAGGAAAGGAACTGCTCATGATCCAAAGCATACCACCTCATCAGTGAAGCATGGTGGTGGTAGTGTCATGGCGTGGGCATGTACGGCTGCCAATGGAACTGGTTCTCCTGTATTTATTGATGATGTGACTGCTGACAAAAGCAGCAGGATGAATTCTGAAGTGTTGTGGGCAATATTATCTGCTCATATTCAGCGAAATACTTCAGAACTCATTGGACGGCGCTTCACGGTGCAGATGGACAATGACCCGAAGCATACTGGGAAAGCAACCAAAGACTTTTTTGAGGAAAAGAAGTGGAATGTTATGCAATGGCCAAGTCAATCACCTGACCTGAATCCGACTGAGCATGCATTTCACTTGCTGAAGACAAAACTGAAGGGAAAATGCCCCAAGAACAAGCAGGAACTGAAGACAGTTGCAGTAGAGGCCTGGCAGAGCATCACCAGGGATGAAACCCAGCGTCTGGTGATGTCTATGCATTCCAGACTTCAGGCTGTAATTGACTGCAAAGGATTTGCAACCAAGTATTAAAAAGTGAAAGTTTGATGGATGATTGTTAACCTGTCCCATTACTTTTGGTCCCTTAAAAAGTAGGAGGCACATATACAAACTGTTGTAATTCCTACACCATTCACCTGATTTGGATGTAAATACCCTCAAATTAAAGCTGAAAGTCTGCAGTTAAAGCACATCTTGGGGGGCGTGTCCGGGATGGCGCTGGGAGCAGACGTGTGCTAGCTGAGCTCCCGTCTCCGGCCAGAAATCCTCTCCTTATCCTAGTGTGGAAGATCGATTTATAAACCTATTAAGCCCCGGACCATCTGAGGGAGGATTGGGCGATGCCCGCAGGCAAAAAACCGAACCAGGGCAGGTACAACAACACCCCGATCAGAACCCGCTCTGGGCCGAACTCAGCGACACACGAGGCATCCAAGATGGCGTCGCAGGCAGACCTCCCTCCGGACGGAGCGATACAAGCGGGCTCGGCGGCATTCGATGCCCTAATGCTGGCCATAACCACCTGCCAGGCCACATTAACCACAAAAATTGAACATGTACAGACAGAAACTGCCCTTATCCGGAGAGATATGGACAAATTCAGAGACCGGGTCTCCGAAGCGGAACGCCGAATCTCTGAGGCGGAGGATGTACAGAGAGACCACCATGCGGACATCCAGGCACTAAAATTGAAAGTCAAGCACCTGGAAGGTAGGGCCGAAGACGCCGAGAACCGCAATAGGAGAAGCAATCTGCGGGTTCTCGGCCTTCCGGAAGGTGCGGAGGGGACAGACCCGGTGTCCTTCATGGAGGGACTTCTGCCTAAACTGCTGCCCAGAGCCACCTTCTCTCCTCACTTCTCCATAGAGAGAGCTCATCGGATGCCGGCAGCTAGAGGCCCTCCAGGCGCACCGCCGCGTACTTTTATATTTAAACTGCTGCATTACAGAGATCGGGACATTATCCTAAGAGAAGCTAGACTCCAGGGAGAACTGAAATTCAACAATGCAACCCTTCTGATATTCCCGGACTATTCGGTGGAGACACAGCGTCGCCGCAAGTCCTTTGATCAGGTCAGAGCCATGCTGAGACAAAAGGGGGTGAAGTATAGTATGCTCTTCCCTGCCAGGCTGCGTGTTCAAGACGGGGAGAGAGTGCAGTTTTTTACCTCTCCCAGAGAAGCTATAGCCTGGGCTGAAACACTCCGCAATTGAACCCAAGATAGAACCAGACATATACTCTTTTTCTGATTAGCCTTATATTTAATGACCCAAGTGCTTCATGAATCCCAGGACCTACTATCCCTACTGAGTTCTTATACGACTCTGTCTATGCATAATTTAAGCTGAAGGAAGTGGGAGACAAAACTTTCTGCAGCAGCTCTACCCAGTAACCAAGGCAACCACCGCTGGTTCCGGATCTCGCCTGGAGAAGTACATAAGTCACAGTCTGCCATCCTAAGAGGAGACTCTTGAGCTTCCCTCCTGATTGCACTGCCGACCCCGGGCTGAGGTGAGGAGACGTGGGGGTTTTTTCTTCCCTGACTGTGAACCGGAGGACTGTCCGAGAGACCCTGATGTGGACTGTCCATACCATCTCCTTTCTTGGCCACACCATCTGCACTAAACGAGAGATGCGGTGACTGACCCGGGATCCGGTCTAACTGTCCCGTCCCTCCCTTCCCCTTTCTTTCCCCCCCCATCCCCTCCCTTCCCCACCCCCTCCCTTCTCCCCCCCCCCTTTTTTCCTCACAACCCCCCCCCCCTTTTTTTCCCTCCTTGTTACCCGCCCCCCTATATCTAAGTGAAACGCTGGACACGGAAATGCTGGGAATCTCCTATGGGAGGTACCTGTCCTGGACTTCCTAGGTTGGGTTTTGGTATAGTAGTTATGCATAGATCAAACCTGAGGAGCACTTTACTGTGGTTAAGAAAGCTGGTTAGGGGTTTGCCCTCAAAAAAGTTTAAGATTGCGCCCCCGGGGACCCGGGTGATCCACACTGATTATTCATGCCGGATAACAAATCGCATTTGCGTAAGTGAAGGCTGAGCGCCGACCGCACACTGCCCTCACATTAGGCCTTGAGCCTTCCTTTTGTTGGTTGGGGATGAGGCCCCTCTTACTGTGTTGGGGGGGGCGGGGTGGGGGGGGGGATGTTCGGTTTATCTGGCCTGCGGTTGCAGACCCACCTTTTGTTTTTGTTCTTTTCTGCTCTTATGTTCTCTTTTTTTCTTAGTTATCACAGTACAACAGACCGAATGCCTGAATATCATTCCATGCCGCTTATTGTGACGAATGGCCTACCCGGGTCCGGACCTCCAGACAGGGAGCCTCCACCTCCCATAGATCCTACTACAATTCTGGTCCTTCTAGATGACCTCCCTTAGACTGCTCTCCTGGAACACGAGGGGTCTAAACTCCCCGGTGAAACGCTCGCTGGTATTCCAGTTTATCAAATCATACCAGCCCCATCTGTGCGTGTTCCAGGAGACGCATTTAGTGGGAAAAAAGACTCTCAGTCTCAAAAAACCATGGGTAGGACATCACTACCACTCGACACACTCCACCTTTTCAAGAGGAGTGAGCATACTAGTCCTTAAGACACTTCCATTTAAACTCCTTGATCTGGCTCTGGACCCGGGCGGCAGATATGTGATAATACATGCACTGCTCCATAATATATCGTGGGTTATAGTGGGCCTCTATTTGCCACCCCCGGCCTCCCTTCAGATATTGAACCAGATAACTGCAAAAATAGCGGAATTCTCTACCGAAAACGTAGTAATCATGGGAGATTTTAATTTGGTACCGGATGCACGTTTAGACAGGCTAACTCCCACTGGTGTGTCCTCCCAGGGCCTTGCAGATTGGGCGGACATTTATGGTATGATTGACCTCTGGAGGTGGAGATACCCTAGAGAGAGGGCTTACACCTGTCACTCTGCGTCGCACAGAACCTTCTCGCGTATAGACCTGGTCTATGCGGGGAGTTCTGTCCTGCCTAGGGTCAGGGACATTACAATTCTCCCCCGAGGAATTTCGGACCACGCCCCGCTTCTCCTTGATCTAGACGCCTCGGTCGCCGCATCGGCTACCCAGGTACTGGATCTCGGATGAGGAGGTGGAGCCGAAGTACAGACAAGAGCTGGAAACATATTGGGAAACCAATGAAGGGTCTGCTTCGGCGGCCTCTGTCTGGGATGCTTTTAAGGCATGCACCAGGGGACAGTACCAGACCATCATCTCAGAGACCCGCAGAGAGAGGAGAAGGGATCTTACAAACTTGGAGGCTGAGGCAGAGAGACAGGAAGCTAGATACGTTGGTGCCCCTGACCCCCAGCTATATGAGAGACTACAAACAGTACAGCGTGAAGTAGGGCTGAAACGATTAATCGATATTATCGATAATAATCGATAATGAAAATCGTTGTCAACGATTTTCATTATCGATTAGTTGGTCCGCACCTTCCTTCTGTCCGTCCGTTTAAATAAATCCTCCCTCCTGTGTCCTCGGCGCCGCCGTTTGTGACGAGGCACGTCTGCGCCGCTGCACGTACGTGGCACGCCTCTCCCCCTGCTCACTGACGTCATCCCCACTGATCTTCTCAGCCCCGCCCGCTGCCTCGAGGGAACAGAGAGGCGAGGGCGAGAAGCACATTCATTGTGAAAGGTAGCGGCTAAACACATTAAAAACATAGGAGGAGCCAGTGACAATCTTTGCCATTAAAAGTTACGAGAACAGCAGCAGCTCTGGGGGAGTCACGCTGTCAGTGTCTTGACTTTAACATTTATGCCTAAACACTTGCGAGGTTATGTGAGTGTATCTTTTTGTGGTTATCTCTCTGCTGTGTTCCTTATCTGATCATTGCGCAATGGTGTCTTTATTTTCTCTTCACATGAATCGTTTACATTGAGATGATAAGAAAGTGAAACCAAGGCAAGCCATCATTTACTCTTAACTTGGAAAATATACTTTGAAGCTATTTATGTTTGTGAGGTTAACTATCAGGCTGAATATCAACTTTACTGAGCTTAACCCTTTCAATGCATTTGCCATTGGACTAATGGGTGAATATTGATAGAGGAATATTCCATTTTTTTAATTGCTTTCCTCCTCTTCCTCCCAGTCAGTTTTTTTCAAAAAATGTTTGCAACCTATCACATTTTATTTTTAAATGATTTAATATTATCATGCACTATTCACTAAAGTGGTAGTTGGCGATTATTGGAATTATCACGTTCTCACTAATCATATTTCTGGAAAACTAATTATATAATTTTTTTTTTTTTGATGTTTGGATTTGTGCATATTATATTATAATTATAGTGGTTATCACACAAGTTGATAGTTTAAATTGGAGTGCATCAATATATTTTTTATTAACATTAAAAACAGTACATTTTTATGACCAGTGCCCCATCCTAACAGTATTCCTGGGGAGGGGAGGGGGGGAGTGCCCCATCATTGGTGTTCCGGGGGGTGGCTGCCTGGAATAGTAGTGCCCCATCATTGGTTTTCCTGGGAGGGAATAGACATAGTGCCCCATTGGTGTTCCTGGCAGGGGGGGGAATAGTGCCCCATTGGTGATCCTGAGATGGGGGGAATAGTGCCCCATTGGTGTTCCTGGGAGGGGCGGGGGGATAGTGCCCCGTCATTGGTGTTCCCGGGAGGAATAGCGCCCCGTCATTGGTGTTCCCGGGAGGAATAGCGCCAGTCATTGGTGTTCCCGGGAGGAATAGCGCCCGTCATTGGTGTCCCCGGGAGGAATAGCGCCCCATCATTGGTGTTCCTGGGTGGAATAGCGCCCCGTCATTGGTGTCCCCGGGAGGAATAGCGCCCCGTCATTGGTGTTCCTGGGTGGAATAGCGCCCCGTTATTGGTGTCCCCGGGAGGAATAGCAAAAATGGCACATTACGGGTTTTTTTTATGATTTTATCCGATTAATCGATTAATCGAAAAAATAATCGGCCGATTAATCGATTATGAAAATAATCGTTAGTTGCAGCCCTAGCGTGAAGTCCTCATGTTACGGACCTCACTGACCCAAAAGAAACTACTACATCAAAAACAAAGGATATTTGAACAGGGAGAGAGAACAGGTCGCCTGTTGGCGTGGTTAGCTAGGGAACAGCCGGGGGGGATGTCGATAGGCCAAATTCGGGGGGATGGGGGGTCCACTCTTAATTCCCCGACAGACATTAATAGCCTCTTACTATCAGAATCTATACCGCTCCAGAGTAGATTATGACCCTGCAGAACTGAGGTCTTATTTAGACAAAATAGATATACCGACCCTTACTCCCTCCTACGCTAATAAACTGGATGCCCCTATCAGCACTGAAGAAATTCTAAAAGCACTGAAAATGATGCAGACGGGCAAGACACCAGGCCCGGATGGTATTCCGATCGAATTTTATAAAATGTATGCTGAACAATTGGCCCCTAAATTTCAATCTTTATTGGCTAAGTCCATGGCTGAGGGATCCATTCCTGACTCTATGTATGAGGCGGTAATCGTGGTTATCCCCAAGACAGGAAAAGATCCGATGCTATGCTCGTCCTATCGCCCCATTTCCCTCCTCAACGTGGACACTAAGATCCTATCAAAAATTTTGGCCAATAGAGTAAATACGGTGATCACAGCCCTAATACATCCAGATCAGACGGGCTTTATGCCTGGAAGAGGAAGAGGAACGGACATCAACCTTCGACGGCTGCACACGCATATTGCACTGGCCTTGGATGGGGGTTCGGGGGTGGTGGCCTCACTCGACGCGGAAAAAGCGTTTGATTCGGTCGAGTGGGGCTACCTATGGGAAGTCCTCGCCAGGTTTGGGTTTGGGCCTAGACTTTTGACCTGGATCAAACTTTTATACGCCAGACCTACAGCCCGTATTCGTACTAATGGCACCCTGTCGGATAGATTCTCCCTGGAGAGGGGCACGAGACAGGGGTGCCCGCTTTCCCCGGCCCTGTTCGCTATGGCACTGGAACCGCTCGCCATCTCACTTAGAGCAGACGAGGCGGTCAGAGGTATACGGGTCGGAGCGATTACGGAAAAAATTTCCCTGTACGCCGACGACTCACTATTATACCTGGCGGATGCCTCGGACTCCCTGCGAGCAGCCTTAGCCCTTTTTGACTTATTCGGTCGTTTCTCGGGTATCCGTATAAATTGGAACAAATCGGTGCTCTTCCCCCTCTGCAGATCAGTGCCTCCTGCGGATACAAACACCCCCTTGCAGTGGGTAGACGAGTTTACGTATCTGGGAGTTAGGATAGGGGGCGACTTGAAAGGATACCTAGACAGGAATGTCTATCCACTACTCTCTCAGCTTCAACAAAAATCCTCCACCTGGAAATCCCTCCCCCTGTCCCCGGTAGGCAGAGGGAACCTCCTAAAAATGATATACCTACCTAAGTTTTTGTATTATTTCAGACACACCCCAGTCCCAATACCAAAATCCTTTTTTCGTAGGCTGGAGGGTGTGGTGGTGGCTTTTCTCTGGGCAGGGAAATCCCCACGGGTGGCTAAAGCCATTTTGTATCTTCCGCTGTCCGGTGGTGGACTTGCGCTGCCAAACTTCCTAATTTATTATTGGGCGGCCGTCTTGGTGACGGTGAGGTGGTGGTTTTCGCAGCCTCGCCAGAACCCAGCGGTCACCTTGGAGGCGGCAATCATGGGCTCTTATGCAGCGCTGTCCAATCTTCCGTATAGGGGAATGAAGGCTACTCCTACGGTCACAGGCCCTATGAGGACCACAATCCAAGTGTGGAAAGCCTCTAGAGCAGCATTGCTACAACCACTCACGGTGTCCCCACACACCCCGTTGTGGGCAAATCCGATGCTCCCACACCTCCTTAGTTTGCCGGACCCGGCGGTGTGGGCCAGTCGAGGTATCACTAAATTAAAACAAGTGATGTCAAGGGGAGTAGTCCAACCTTTTAGAGAATTACAACAGGCCCATAACCTACCAAATTCCTTTCTCTTTAAATACTGGCAGCTAAGACACGCCCTCAGGGCCCAATTTCCTTCTCAGGTGACGCTTGAACCAGATTCAATCGAACGCCTTTTGATCTCTGGGATACTGGAGAAGCCCCTGTCCTCCCTATATTTATATTTAACAGTCGCTCATGACATTAAAACGGATAAAACTAGGGCCAAGTGGCAGATGGATATCCCCACGTTGGGGGAGGAGGAATGGGAAGAGTGTCTGACTACATTTATCCCGTCTATGATTGCTGCCAAAGATAGATTTATTCAGCTAAAATTTATCCACAGAGCATACTATACGCCCCAACGCCTAGCCAAAATCTACCCCGAAAAGACTTCTGAATGCACTAGATGCGGGGCAGAAGTGGGCTCCTTCTTCCATATGGTCTGGTCCTGTCCCAAACTGGGTTCGTTTTGGAATGCGGTAGCAAGCAAACTGGAGGTAGTGAGTGGTACAGAGATACCAATGGATCCTTTAATCTTTCTGCTCAGCTATTTAGGGGAGATAGAGGGAGACCGCTATACTAAACAGTGCATAACTTTTTCCTTATTTTATGCAAGGAGAGAAATACTCCTTAACTGGAAGAAAAGAGAGGCACCCACCGCGGAGGCATGGAAAGCAGCGGTAAACAATGTTCTGCCGCTATATCGCCTGACCTATGAGAGCAGGAACTGTCCTCAAAAATTTGATAAGGTGTGGTCGAGTTGGGTGGATGCCTGTGGCCGCCTCTAAAATGGGGTGGCCCCGGGTGACCGCCCCTCCCCCCCCCCCCCCTCGTTTGGGAGGGGGTAAACTAGATTGGATATTTTACACCTTGAAGTAACGTTAGATATTTCCCTGGAGACCTCTTTGCCAATACTGTTTCGCTCGAGTAAGATGTCACAATGCATGTACTGTATATGTTTTATCCGTCGCCACAACTTGGAATGGAATGGAAGAACCCTTTTATATGTAAGATCGCATATTGTAGTTTATTGTCTGCTGTTAGATCCTCATATGATGCTGAAGATGTATGTACTGTCTTGTATGTTCAACAAAATAAAAATTTACTGTTAAAAAAAAAAAAAAAAAAAAGCACATCTTGTTCGTTTTATTTCAAATCCATTGTGGTGGTGTATAGAGCCAAAAAGATTAGAATTGTGTCAATGTCCCAATATTTATGGACCTGACTGTATATTGGCGTTCGGCGGTCAGCAAGTGGTTAAAAGAGAAGTGTGGAGGATCTTTTCCCTGGTGACTAGAACATCTGCCGAACTCAACTCCAGGTGGGATGTGGATCTCTTTCTTCAATACCGGGCATTTTTTACCCCCTTCCTGCCCAGGCCCATTTTTAGCTTTCTTTACTGTCGCACTTTGAATGAAAATTGGGCGGGCATGCTACACTGTACCCATATGACATTTTTTCATCTCTCCACCCCCCCCCCCCCCCCCCCCCCCCACAAATAGAGCTTTCTTTTGGTGGTATTTGATCACCACTGACTTGATTTTTATTTTTTTGCGCTACAAAGAAAAAAAGCCTGAAAATTAAAAAAAAAAAAAAAATGTTTTCTTTGTTTTTGTTATAAAATTTTGTAAATAAGTAAGATTTCTCCTTCACTGATGGGCACTGATGAGGCGGCACAGATGAGGTGTCACCAATATGCAGCACTGATGGGCACTGATAGGCGGCACTGATGGGTGGCAATGACAGGCACTGATAGGCAGCACTGATGAGGAGGCACTGACAGGCGTTACTGATGGGCACTGACTGGCATCATTAATGGGCACTGATTGGCATTCTTTATGGGCACTTATTGGCATCCTTTATGGGTACAGGTGGGCATCACTGGTGGAGTACTGGTGGGCATCATTGGGGGGCACTGCTGATGGGTCTGCACTGATAATCAATGCGCTGATTATCAGCGCAGACCCCCCCCCCCTGTCAGGAGAGCCACTGATTGGCTCTCCTCTACCTGTGCCTTGACAGCGCAAATGGAGGAAAGATGATAAATGGCACTTCCTGGTTACCATGTGATCAGCTGTGATTGGACACAGCTGATCACATGGTAAAGAGCCTACGTCATAAGCGCTTTACCTAGATTGGAGATGCGGTGTGTCGGATTGACACCACACCACCGATCAGCACGCACAAGCGTCTTATCCTGCTGGACGTCATATGACGCCCAGTCAGGATGATACAACCACCCTGCAGCCGTCATTTTGCATGAGGCAGGCGGGAAGTGATTAAAGTGTTTGTGAACCTTTGATTTTTTTTTTTATAAAAATAACACGTGCCTATACTCACCTGCTCTGTGCAATCTTTTTGCACAGAGCAGCCCTGATCCTCTTTATCTGGGGTCTCCCGCTGGCGTTCCAGGCTCCTCCTCTTCATTGTGGCACCACGGAAAGCCGCTTTCCCTGGGGACACCCATGCAGGCTCACTCCTGAGTCCCGCTGCTATGTCAATTGACACAGACAGAAGGGCCCTGGCCCGCCCCCTGCTTCCCATGTCACAGGATTTCATTGATTGCAGCGGGAGCCAATGGCTCCTGCTGCTATCAATCTATCCAATGAGGAGAGAGACAGAGGCTGGAGCCGCTGCTCTAGTGCACTTCACTGGATCGGATTGGGCTCAGTTAAGAAAAAAGGGGGGGGGGTGGGGGAGGGCTGCAGCACAGAAGGTTTTTCACCTTAATGAAAACCTCTGGGCTTTAGAACCACTTTAAATAAGGAAACATTTGTGAATCTTTAGTAGGACCACACTCATACGTCCACATCTAAGGCCATTAACTTGTCCAGGATTATAATGTGTGTTTTCTACATATGTTTTGCAATACCAATCTGTATCAGTTTGTCTTTTTGTTTATATGGCTTTCTTTTTGCTGATAACAAAGTTCCATGCCTACATCTTTTCTTTCTAATGACACACACCTACTCTTGATTTTAAATGTGATCATTGCAATACAGCCCATGAGTGGGTAGAATTTGTAGTGGTATATATGGTCTATGTTTTTAGTGTGTATTTTATTAAGTATACTGCACCTACTGTATACTACACCTATACCACACCCATACCACACCTTTACTGCACCAATGCCGGTTTACTAACACTGTTGTTAAGTGCACCAACACTTCCTAAAGGGCCCCAACAATAGGCGGCAGAAGAACATCATATCAGACTGCCCCTCCTGTAAAACCATCCTGAAAGACCCCTTTGTTTCCTTCTCCCATTTCCTTAATTTCTATAGATGCACGGTCTAGGCCAAGCATGGTCACCATCAATGCATTTGGCAGAATAGCGTTTGGTAAATCAAGCTTTGTTTCTGCTCACTGCTGCACTTCAGGTGACCTTACCACTGTTCATACTGGGCTAGATGGCAAGAGGAAGATTTACTAAAACTGGAGCTCTCAGATTAAGGTGGCTAACATAATTTAGGCATTCATGAGCTCTGTTCAGCAAGTTCCCACTTGGGTGCATTAAAGTGGATGTAAACGCAATTTTTTTTTTAATTAAGGCTTGCACCTTGTACAGTATAGGATTTCATGTCATCTGTGCCCAGTCTTGCCACGAAGAGTTAATTCAGCTCTGAGCAGTCCTCCTATCTTTTTAAGTGAGATAAAAACTGACACACAGAGAAGTAGGAGTCAGTTTCTCCCCCTTGCTGTGAGTGACAGGTGATTTACATATCTCATGCAGGAGCCTGAGAGAGACATTCTGTGTACTTCAGATCCCCTCCTCCTTTCTTCTCCAACTCTCCCAGGATTGGCTGCTCCACACCTCAGCATGATTGGGCATGCTGAAGTCATGTGGTGACTTTTCTGGGGGGGGTTTTGTTTCAATGTATTTTTACTGAATATTTCAGAAATAAACATAGTACACAGTATAGAGGGTATTTTGATATACACAGTCAACCAATATACATCCTGAAAAGTGTTTTAGCATGTTTGCTATCAAATAAAAAATCTTCAAAAACAAGTAAAGTCAACTCAACGAAGTAACCTATTGGGTTGTCAAGATCATTTGGGCCATATAGACCAATATTTGTTGAAAATTCTACAATACATAGAGTTAATCGCTATGAGATGTTCGAAAGTGCAGTTTCTGTGCACAGCTTTAGTGCTGTCGGACATGTTTATGGCTGTGGTGGTTTTCCAGTTGCGTAGGATCAGTAAACATGTCTCTTATGCCCTGTACACATGACCAGGTTTTTCCGACGGAATTCCGCTCAAGCTGTCTTGCATACACACGGTCACACCAAATTCCAACCGTCCAGAACGGTTGACGTACAACACGTACGATGGGACTAGAAAACAGAAGTTCAATAGCCAGTGGCCAATAGCTTCCGTCTCGTACTTGCTTCAGAGCATGCATATTTTTTGGTCAGTCGGAACAGCATACAGACAAGCGGTTTTCCAGATAGGAATTGGTTCCTTCGGAAAAATTTAGAACATGTTCTCTTTCTAGGTCCGTCAAAATTTTCGACGTAAAAAGTCCGATGGGGCATACACACGATCGGAATATACAATGAAAAGCTCCCGTCTGACTTTTTCTGTCGGACATTCCGCTCGTGTGTACACGGCATAACAGTATGTGAGTTATGACTGGTCTGAAGTCTGTTTGGAATTTCTCTATGTTCAAGTGGAGAATTGCCAAAGCCGGATCTGGCGCTGTGAGCATTCCTGTTATAGACGAAATCAATTGGAATACTTGGTTCCATAGGCTTTTTATGTTAGGACATTGCCAAAACATGTGTAAGGCCGCGTACACACAGGGTGACTTTTCGACTGGACTGGTCCGACAGACCTTCCAGCGGACTTTTGACGTACTTCTGACGGACTTTTTAACGACCAGACTTGCCTACACACGATCACACCAAAGTCCGACGGATTCGTACGTGATGAAGTACACCGGACTAAAATAAGGAAGTTGATAGCCAGTAGCCAATAGCTGCTCTAGCGCCGTTTTTTGTCCGTCGGACTAGCATACAGACGAGCGGATTTCTGGGTCCGGCGGAGTTACGACGTAAAGATTTGAAGCAAGTTCCAAGTCTGTCAGATTTACGACTGGAAAAGTCCGCTGAAGGTCCGGTGAAGCCCACAGACGATCGGATTGTCCGCCGGATTTGGTCCATTGGCGTCCGTCGGACAAGTCCGATTGAAAAGTCCAACCGTGTATACGCTGCATAATAGGTTTCCTATTTGTCCACAGTCCCTCCGGCATTTTGGCCATGCTCCTGGGAAGTAATTTGCTATTCTACATGGTGTGTAATGCCATCTGTTTGCCATTTTGATTATTAGTTCCCAGTGTTTAATACAATGAGAAGCTTTATGTGTTTCCCTGAACGATTGTTGCCATTGTTCTTCTGTGAAGGTGGTGCCCAGATCTGTCTCCCATTTTTCATTGCTATAGTTTTTGTAAATGTTAGTTTATCCCGTGTGATGTTGTAAAAGAAAGATATTCCTTTTGTGTCTTGTTTGGCTGTTGAGTAGAATTGTAGAAGTATGACAATTCTACTCAACAGCCAAACAAGGCACAAAAGGAATATCTTTCTTTTACACTTTTCTGGGTTTAGACTGGATGTTAGTGATCATAGCAGAAGTTCAGTGTAAGAAATACACAGAAGAAAATGCATATTGACAATGGGAGTGTAGAGGTGGGCTGGGAGCAGGGCCGGGACAAGGGGTGGGCGGAAGGGACGGATGCCCTGGGCGGATCAATTTATTGCAGGAAGGGGGGCGCAGCAGTGGAGTACTAACTAGGGGGGGGGGGGGTGTCAGGCAGCTCCCTCATCCTCCCCTGTATGAAACAGTGAGAGCGGGACAGGCTTGCTTGTGCAGCGGCGATGTGACATGCTGACAGCGCTGGGAGAGCTCAGGCGGACTGTCCCATTGTCACAATGCTGTGTGTCTCACTCTCTGTTAAATTCTAATAGCCCAGTGAGTTCAACTCCCCCCTCCTCCCCTCTGTTTCTGTGTCCCGTCCATGCTCCGTGCAGCCCGTGTGCTGCCTCTGAAAGGAATGTGGGGGCGGGAACATTTAAACAAGTAGCCGCCGATGGAACTAGTTTTAGCAACCTGGGAACATCCAAGTGAGTTATCAGAGCTGTCACTGTGTCCAGACTCTGCTCTCTCTTTCCCAAATCTTTCACTCCCAATCTTTCCTCTGTTGTCCTCCAGCAGAGTCTTTCATTAACTCTATGCTAATAGTTGGCCCCATCATGTTCCCATCATGTTCCTTTAGCCAGGGTTTTCACTAGTATGATCATAGACATTGCATGTGATTCGCACCGCATTGCTGTACAAATCACATGCAATGTCTGTGCAATGCGAATTCAGCCATACAAACTGTATGGCTGAAATCGCATTTGCACCAAAACTGTGCAGGACCCTTTTTTTGGTCTGCACTGGAATCGGATTGGATGGGTGTTTACACCTATGCAATCCGATTCCTGCACCATTTTACAGTTCTCACTGCAATCTGCAAACTGATCTGGGGGTGTCATTAATTTTACATTGACACTCATAGAAGTTTGCAAAGGGCAACATGGACGGCCGACAAGCAACATGCAATGCAGGAATCCGCACTGGAATCGGTCGGATTCCTGCATCGCATATATGTGAACCAGGACTAAGGATGATCTCTGGCGTGTTCGCATGCTGCACATGCCGAGCCCGCCAGGAAGTCGGCAATGCTCTAATCACAGGCAGTGAGACATTTCCTGATCTCTGCAGCCGCACATCGGGAAATGTCTCACTGCTTGTGATTAGCGCCGTGCAATGCCGACTTCCTAGCGGGCTCGGCGCGTGCAGCATGCGAACACGCCGGAGATCATCCTTAACCAGGACTCAAGTGGGTTCAAACTAAGGCTGGATTCACACCTATGCATTTTTAGTGCTTTTTGCATTTTGCAGATTTGCACTACAGCCCATTAAACATGGTTTCCTATGGAACACTTTCTGTAGAGCAAATCTGCAAAATGCAAAAAGCACTAAAAATGCATAGGTGTGAATCAAGCCTGATACCCTGTGGTTCAGTTGCAGTGCTGGTGTATACACAGTTTTCCTGCATTTACCTTAATTTTCACTACAGTCCCACAGACTTCTATTAGGTTACATATTTTTACAACATTTTCTGAAAGTGCACCAAATGTCCTCTATACTGAATCTTTGGTGTGCTTTCAGAAAACACAGTAAAATTACACAAGCTAATAGAATTCTGTGGAACAGCAGCTAAAAATAGGGATACAATGCAAAAAAAAACTGCGTATATGCCAGCACTGCGACAAACTCCAGGACACCAGTGTGAACCCAAAGGCTTCAGGGTGCTGTGTAATGTAAAGGAGTCCAGAGGTGCAGGGTGCTGTGTAATGTAAAGGGGTCCAGAGGTGCAGGGTGCTGTGTAATGTAAAGGGGTCCAGGAGGTGCAGGGAGTTGTGTAATGTAAAGGAGTCCAGAGGTGCATGGTGCTGTGTAATGTAAAGGGGTCCAGAGGTGCAGGGTGCTGTGTAATGTGAAGAGGCCCAGAGGTGCAGGGTGCTGTGTAATGTGAAGAGGCCCAGAGGTGCAGGGTGCTGTGTAATGTGAAGAGGCCCAGAGGTGCATGGTGCTGTGTAATGTAAAGGGGTCCAGAGGTGCAGGGTGCTGTGTAATGTGAAGAGGCGCAGAGGTGCAGGGTGCTGTGTAATGTGAAGAGGCCCAGAGGTGCAGGGTGCTGTGTAATGTAAATGGGCCCAGAGGTGCAGGGTGCTGTGTAATGTAAAGGGGTCCAGAGGTACAGGGTGCTGTGTAATGTAAAGGGGTCCAGAATTGCAGGGTGCTGTGTAATGTGAAGAGGCCCAGAGGTGCAGGGTGCTGTGTAATGTAAATGGGCCCAGAGGTGCAGGGTGCTGTGTAATGTAAAGGGGTCCAGAGGTACAGGGTGCTGTGTAATGTAAAGGGGTCCAGAATTGCAGGGTGCTGTGTAATGTAAAGGGGTCCAGAGGTGCAGGGTGCTGTGTACTGCAAAGGGGTCCAGAGGTGCAGGGTGCTGTGTAATGTAAAGGGGTCCAGAGGTACAGGGTGCTGTGGAATGTAAAGGGGTCCAGAGGTGCAGGGTGCTGTGTATTGCAAAGGGGTCCAGAGGTGCAGGGTGCTGTGTAATGTAAAGGGGTCCAGAGGTGCAGGGTGCTGTGTAATGTAAAGGGGTCCAGAGGTACAGGGTGCTGTGTAATGTAAAGGGGTCCAGAATTGCAGGGTGCTGTGCAATGTAAAGGGGTCCAGTTTTGCAGGGAGTTGTGTAATGTAAAGTAGTCCAGAGGTGAAGGGTGCTGTGTAATGTAAAGGGGTCCAGAGGTGCGGTGAACTTACAATTTAACCATTTGCCGACCCGTCGCAGTACATATACTGCGACAGGGCTGCAGCTACAGTATTGTATTGTTGTATTGTAATGTTGTATTGTTTTAAGTGTTTTCTGGTTTTGAAAGTCACTGACTCTTTCTTTATACCCGGGGGGGGGGGGGGGGGGGCGTAGTTTGCCATCTTCGCCCTGGGCACCAGATGGCCTTGTCCCAGCACTGGCTGGGAGTCTACTGACATCACATGACCCCACCCACCGAGCTCCGGCCAACAGACCGCCCGCAGAATCTGCAGTTTTTCAGTTCTCATAACAGACAGAGGGTAGACATTTGACAGGTAAGGATTAATGCAGGAGGCATGTATATCCTTATAGATAACCCCTATGCCAGTAGTTTAGAAAGGATGAGAGTGGGTTTACATCCACTTTAAGCCCTACCCACATGCTGTCCCTCAGAAATAAGAATGAGCCGAACACCCCCCGGTTCTGTTCGCACCAGAACTTGCGAACAGACCAAAACTTCGCAAGAACGTTAGAACCCCATTGAAGTCTATGGGACTCGAACGTTCGAAATCAAAAGTGCTCATTTTAAAGGCTTATATGCATGGTATTGTCATAAAAAGTGTTTGGGGACTTGGGTCCTGCCCCAGGGGACATGAATCAATGCAAAAAAAAGTTTAAAAACGGCCGTTTTTTCAGGAGCAGTGATTTTAATAATGCTTAAAGTCAAACAATAAAAGTGTAATATTCCTTTAAATTTCGTACCTGGGGGGTGTCTATAGTATGCCTGTAAAGGGGCGCATATTTCCTGTGTTTAGAACAGTCTGACAGCAAAATGACATTTCAAAGGAAAAAGGTCATTTAAAACTACTCGCGGCTATTAATGAATTGCCGGTCCGACAATACACATAAAAGTTCATTGATAAAAACGGCATAGGAATTCTCCACAGGGGAACCCTGAACCAAAATTAAAAAAAAAAAATGACGTGGGGGGGTCCCCCTAAATTCAATACCAGGCCCTTCAGGTCTGGTATGGATATTAAGGGGAACCCCGCGCCAAAAAAAAAAAAAAAAGACGTAGGGGTCCCCATCAAAATTCATACCAGACCCTTCAGGTCTGGTATGGATTTTAAGGGGAACTCCGCACCAAAATGAAAAAAAAAATTGGCGTGGGGTCCCCCCAAAAATCCATACCAGAGCCTTATCTGAGCACGCAACCTGGCAGGCTGCAGGAAAAGAGGGGGGGATGAGAGAGCGCCCCGCCCCTGAACCGTACCAGGCCACATGGCCTTAACATTGGGAGGGTGCTTTGGGGTCCCCCCTAAAGCACCTTGTCCCCATGTTGATGAGGACAAGGGCCTCATCCCCACAACCCTTGCCCGGTGGTTGTGGGGGTCTGCGGGTGGGGGGGGCTTATCGGAATCTGGAAGCCCTGGCCCTCCCCCCTGTGTGAAATGGTAAGGGGGTACAAAAGTACCCCTACCATTTCACAAGAAAACTGTCAAAAATGTTAAAAATGACAAGAGACAGTTTTTGACAATTCCTTTATTTAAATGCTTCTTCTTTCCATCTTCTTTCTTCTAACTTCTTTCTTCCTTCATCCTTCGGTTTCTTCCTCCACCTTCTTCTTCTTCTGGTTCTTCCTCCGGTGTTCTCGTCCAGCATCTTCCTCCGCAGCGTCTCCTTCTCTTTATCGTCTTTTCTTCATCTTCTTCTCCGGGCCGCTCCGCATCCATGATGGCATGGAGGGAGGCTCCCACTGTGTGGCGCTTCTCCTCTTCTGACGGTTCTTAAATAACGGAGGGCGGGGCCACCTGGTGACCCCGCCCCCCTCTGACGCACGGGGACTTCCCTGTGGCATTATCTGTGATGTTAAAAGGGGGCGGGGTCAACTGCCCCGTCAGAGGGGGGCGGGGTCACCCACCCTCCGTTATTTATGAACCGTCAGAAGAGGAGAAGTGTCACACAGCGGGAGCCTCCCATCCAATAGTGGATGCGGAGCGGCCCGAGAACAGAAGATGAAGAGAAAAAGGTGCCGCTGAGGAAGATGCCGGACGAGAACACCGGAGGAAGAACCAGAAGATCCAGAAGAACCAGAAGAAGAACAAGATGGAGGAAGAAACCGAAGGAAGATAGAAGAAAGAAGATAGAAGAAAGAAGAAGCATTTAAATAAAGGAATTGTCAAAAACTGTCTCTTGTCATTTTTAACATTTTTGACACTTTTTTTGTGAAATGGTAGGGGTACTTTTGTACCCCCTTACCATTTCACACAGGGGGAGGGCTGGGATCTGGGGGTCCCCTTGTTAAAGGGGGCTTCCAGATTCCGATAAGCCCCCCCACCCACAGACCCCCACAACCACTGGGCAAGGGTTGTGGGGATGAGGCCCTTGTCCTCATCAACATGGGGACAAGGTGCTTTAGGGGGGACCCCAAAGCACCCTCCCAATGTTGAGGGCATGTGGCCTGGTACGGTTCAGGAGGGGGGGCGCTCTCTCGTCCCCCCTCTTTTCCTGCGGCCTGCCAAGTTGCGTGCTAGATAAGGGTCTGGTGTGGATTTTTGGGGGGACCCCACGCCAATTTTTTTTAGATTTTGGCACGGGGTTCCCCTTAAAATCCATACCAGACCTGAAGGGCCTGGTATTGAATTTAGGGGGACCCCCACGTCATTTTTTTTTTAAATTTTGGTTCGGGGTTCCCCTGTGGGGAATTCCCATGCCGTTTTTATCAATGAGCTTTTATGTGTATTGTCGGACCGGCAATTCATTATAGCCGCGAGTAGTTTTAAATTACTTTTTTCCTTTGAAATGTAATTTTGCTGTCAGACTGTTCTAAACACGGGAAACACGCGCCCCTTTACAGGCATACTATAGACACCCCCCAGGTACGAAATTTAAAGGAATATTACACTTTTATTGTTTGACTTTAAGCATTATTAAAATCACTGCTCCCGAAAAAACGTCTGTTTTTAAAACTTTTTTTTGCATTGATCCCAGGTCCCCAAACACTTTTTATGACAATACCATGCATATAAGCTTTTACAATTAGCACTTTTGATTTCTCCCATAGACTTTTAAAGGGTGTTCTGCGGCATTCGAATTTGCCGCGAACACCCCAAATTGTTCGCTGTTCGGCGAACTGGCGAACAGCCGATGTTCGAGTCGAACACGAGTTCGACTCGAACTCGAAGTTCATCCCTAACAGCCACCTTTGTACCCCCCATACACAGCCACCTCTGTACCCCCCATACACAGAAACCTCTGTACCCTCCTGTCCACAGCCTCCTCTGTACCCCTCCGGACACTGCCACCTCTGTACCCGCCATACACAGCCACCTCTGTACCCCCCCTGTACACAGTCACCTCTGTACCCCCTCATACACAGCCACCTCTGTACCCCCCGTACACAGCCACCTCTGTGCCCTTCCCCCCATACACAGCCACCTCTGTACCCTCCCCCGTACACAGCCACCTCTGTACCCCCCATCCATAGCCACATCTGTAACCCCCCTCTGTACCCCCCTATCCACAGCCACTTCTATACCCCCGTACACAGCCACCTCTGTACCCTCCCCCGTACACAGCTACCTCTGTACCCCCCCATCCATAGCCACCTCTGTACCCCTCATCCACAGCCACCTCTGTACCCCCCATCCACAGCCACCTCTGTACCTCCCGTACACAGCCACCTCTATACCCCCGTACACAGCCACCTCTGTACACCCCCTGTACACAGCCACCTCTGTACCCCCCATCCACAGCCACCTCTGTACCCCCCCTGTACACAGCCACCTCTGTACCCCCATCCACAGCCACCTCTGTACCCCCCGTACACAGCCACTGATGTACCCCCCCCATACACAGCCACCTCTGTCCCCCCCGTACACAGCCACCTTTGTACCCTCCATACACAACCACCTCTGTACCCCCCATACACAGCCACCTCTGTACCCCCCTGTCCACAGCCACCTCTGTACCCGCCATACACAGCCACCTCTGTAACCCCCCATACACAGCCACCTCTGTACCCCCCCCGTACACAGCCACCTCTGTACCCTCCCCCATACACAGCCACCTCTGTACCCCCCTGTACACAGCCACCTCTGTACCCCCCCATCCATAGCCACATCTGTACCCCCCAATCCAAAGCCACCTCTGTACCCCCCCATACACAGCCATCTCTATACCCCCCCGTACACAGCCATTTCTGTAACCCCCCCTCTGTACCCCCCCATCCACAGCCACCTCTATACCCCTGTACACAGCCACCTTTGTACCCCCATCTGTACACAGCCACCCCTGTATCCCCTCAATCCATAGCCACCTCTGTACCCCCCCATACACAGCCACCTCTGTACCCCCCGTACACAGCCACCGCTGTACCCCCCGTACACAGCCACCTCTGCACCCCCCCGTACATAGCCACCTCTGTACCCTCCCCTGTACACAGCCTATCAGTGTCCATCAGTGCCCACCAGTGCAGCCTATCAGTGTCCATCAGTGCCCACCAGTGCAGCCTATCAGTGTCCATCAGTGCCACCTCATCAGTGCCAACCAGTTCAGCCTATCAGTGTCTATCAGTGCCGCCTAAACAGTGCCCACCAGTGCAGCCTATCAGTGTCCATCAGTGCCATCTCAACAGTGCCCACCAGTGCAGCCTATCAGTGTCCATCAGTGCCACCTCAACAGTGCCCACCAGTGCAGCCTATCAGTGTCATCAGTGCCCACCAGTGCAGCCTATCAGTGTCCATCAGTGCCACCTCAACAGTGCCCACCAGTGCAGCCTATTAGTGTCCATCAGTGCCACCTTATCAGTACCCACTAGTGCAGCCTATCACTGTCCATCAGTGCCACTTCAACAGTGCCCACCAGTGCAGCCTATCAGTGTCATCAGTGTCCACCAGTGCAACCTATCAGTGTCCATCAGTGCCACCTCAACAGTGCCCACCACTGCAGCCTATCAGTGTCCATCAGTGCCACCTCAACAGTGCCCACCAGTGCAGCCTATCAGTGTCCATCAGTGCCACCTCAACAGTGCCCACCAGTTCAGCCTATCAGTGTTCATCAGTGCCACCTCAAAAATGCCCACCAGTGCAGCCTATCAGTGTCCATCAGTGCCACCTCAACAGTGCCCACCAGTGCAGCCTATAAGTGTCATCAGTGCCCACCAGTGCAGCCTATCAGTTTCCATCAGTGCCACCTCAACAGTGCCCACCAGTGCAGCCTATCAGTGTCCATCAGTGCCACCTCAACAGTGCCCACCAGTGCAGCCTATCAGTGTCCATCAGTGCCACCTCATCAGTACCCACTAGTGCAGCCTATCACTGTCCATCAGTGCCACCTCAACAGTGCCCACCAGTGCAGCCTATCAGTGTCATCAGTGCCGACCAGTGCAGCCTATCAGTGTCCATCAGTGCCACCTCAACAGTGCCCACCAGTGCAGCCTATCAGTGTCATCAGTGCCCACAACTGCAGCCTATCAGTGTCCATCAGTGCTACCTCAACAGTGCCCACCAGTGCAGCCTATCAGTGTTCACCAGTGCCCACCAGTGCAGCCTATCAGTGTCCACCAGTGCCCACCAGTGCAGCCTATCAGTGCCCATCAGTGCCCACCAGTGCAGTCTATCAGTGTCCATCAGTGCCACCTCAACAGTGCCCACCAGTGCAGCCTATCAGTGTCTGTCAGTGCCCACCAGTGCAGCCTATCAGTGTCCATCAGTGCCACCTCAACAGTGCCCACCAGTGCAGCCTATAAGTGTCATCAGTGCCCACCAGTGCAGCCTATCAGTTTCCATCAGTGCCACCTCAACATTGCCCACCAGTGCAGCCTATCAGTGTCCATCAGTGCCACCTCAACAGTGCCCACCAGTGCAGCCTATCAGTGTCCATCAGTGCCACCTCATCAGTACCCACTAGTGCAGCCTATCACTGTCCATCAGTGCCACCTCAACAGTGCCCACCAGTGCAGCCTATCAGTGTCATCAGTGCCCACCAGTGCAGCCTCGCAGTGTCCATCAGTGCCACCTCAACAGTGCCCACCAGTGCAGCCTATCAGTGTCATCAGTGCCCACAACTGCAGCCTATCAGTGTCCATCAGTGCTACCTCAACAGTGCCCACCAGTGCAGCCTATCAGTGTTCACCAGTGCCCACCAGTGCAGCCTATCAGTGTCCACCAGTGCCCACCAGTGCAGCCTATCAGTGCCCATCAGTGCCCACCAGTGCAGTCTATCAGTGTCCATCAGTGCCACCTCAACAGTGCCCACCAGTGCAGCCTATCAGTGTCTGTCAGTGCCCACCAGTGCAGCCTATCAGTGTCCATCAGTGTCACCTCATCAGTGCCCACCAGTGCAGCCTATCAGTGCCACCTCTTTAGAAAATCCACAGGCAGCCATCACATTGGGTAGAAGGACCTACCTGCTAGTCAGCTCACTGCACATCCGATCTGTGCTCCGGGGATGTCAGCGCTGCCACTGCTACTCTAAACCCGTTACTTAACTGCACGGTGCACCTGCAGTCTCAGGCCTTCTCCTCCATGCAGACTGCATCGGGCGGAGTCTGAGAGTAAGTGGCGCTCCCAGCCCCACCGCTTCTCCTGCTCCCTGCGGACTACAGGCATCGTGGGGTGGCCCCCTATGTGCAGGCGGCGTGGGTTCCAGGGGCAGCTCTTTTGGGTTCTAAAACAGTGACTAAGCCTGGGGCATTTGCCCCGCATGAAAGACAGCCCTGGCACCGCCCCTCTTAAAGTGCTGCCTGCGTCCCATGGACCCGGCGGGACCCATGGTAGGGCCGGCCTTGTGCACACCAGATGTGTCATGTACACCAGACACTTCCAGAATATATACACATGAACCTGCAACTGACTACTAATAACATTTTTCTGGTTTGCTTGTTGGTTCCCCAGTGCATTCTGGGATATTTCGTACCTGCAATACCTCCAAAACAAAGCGAAGCTAACGCTGAATAAAAACCCCTCAAATGCTGCAGGTGGTTAGGGAGTGTTGTGATAGACTTCTATGGAGGCTTTGGAGGTGCTTTGAAGCACCAAGAAAACGATAGACATGTGCAATCTGTTTCGTTCCGAATTCGTGTTTCGACGAGGTTAAAATTCGTTACTTCGGAAATATTCGAATTAACGAAAACCCGAAATCCGAAAATGCAAAAGAACAAAAATCCAAAAATAAGAATGAAAATTCGAAAAACCGAAAATCTAAAATAACTAACAAAAAAACTAATAATAACTATTACTAACTGTTAAATTATAGGTATTGGAATTTCCTTTCAAATTTGGCTGTTAGTGAACGTAACAAATACGAATTTATCCGAAATAACGAATGTCGTATCTAATCTAATTGAACGTAACAAATTAATAATAATAAATAATAATAATAAAAATGTTTATTATTATTATTATTTATTATTAATTTGTTACTTTTCATTCGTTTAGATGCAACATTCATTATTTTAGATAATTCTTATAATAATTCCTATAATTTAATAGTTAGGTATTGTTAGTTAGTTAGCTATTATTTCAGATTTTCATTCTTATTGTTGGATTTTCGGTGGCACGGTGGGCACTGATGGGCACTGATAGGCAACACTGATGGGCACTGAAAGGCTGCACTGATGGGTACTTATGGGTGGCACTGATAGATGGCACTGCTGGGCACTGATGGGCACTGAAAGGCGGCACCGATGGGCATTGATGGGCACTGATGGCTGGCACTGGCACTGGATTTCACTGATAGGCATCACTGGCACTGGCAGGCATTTTTCAAAGGCACTGATTGGCAGCTGCCTGGGCACTGATTGTCATTTCCCCGGTGGTCTAGGGTGGCATACCTGGTGGTCCAGTGTGGTGGCCATCCCTGGTGGTCCTGGCGGCATCTTGGTGGTCCTGGGCGGGCATCCGAGGGGGGGCTGCGCTGATAAACAATCAGCACAGACCCCCCCTGTCAGAGGAGCAACCGATCGGCTCTCCTCTACTCACGTCTGTCAGACGCGAGTGAGGAAAAGTTGATCAACGCCTCTTCCTGTTTACATCGTGATCAGCCGTGATTGGACATGGCTGATCACGTGGTAAATAGTCTCTGTCAGAGACTCTTTACCTAGATAGGAGTTGCAGTGTGTCAGACTGACAAACTGCGATTGTCGCGATGCGTGGGGGGGCTCAGCGGCTTGATATCCTGGCGACGTCATATGACATCCGGTCAGGATATCGCAACCACTTTGCCGACGCCATATTGCTATATGATGGGCGGCAAGTGGTTAACCACTTGCCTACTGGGCACATTACCCCCTTCCCTCCCAAGCCAATTTTGCGGACAATTGCGCGGTCATACAAAACTGTACCCATATGAAATTTTTATCATTTTCTTCACACAAATAGAGCTTTCTTTTGGTGGTATTTAATCACTACTGGGGTTTTTATTTTTTGCTAAATAAATAAAAACAGTTTTCATAGTTATAAAATTTAGCAAACAGGTAATTTTTCTCCTTCACTGATGTGCGCTGATGAGGTGGCACTGATGGGCACTGATAGGCTGCACTGATGGGCAATGATAAGGCACTGACAAGGCAGCACTGATGAGCACTGGTGGGGGCTTATAGGTGGCACTGATGGGTGGCACTGATAGGCAGCACTGATTAGTGAGGCCCGGAATGATGGAAAGAGGAATAGTGCAGGGCCGGGCATGACAGTGTGTCTAGTGACACACATAGGGTTAATGTTTCAAGGAAAAGTGTGGGAGGAGATAACAGGAAAGTAGGGAGGAGTGGCCATATAAAAGAGGGGAGGAGCAAAAACGGAGCAGTGTGCTGGGAAGGAGACACGAGGAGGCAGAATTTCTCTGCTCCTCAGACACAATGGCGGACGTTGAGGCGATTTTGGCACGGTTGCGGCAGGCGGCGGCGGCGGCGAATGGATCCGACTGGCTTCACAGCCAGGTCGCAGCGATGCTCGGGGAAGAAGCAAGCCATGCAGGGGGAGAAGGTGAGACTTCTGCGCGTGCGCGGAGATCGCGGCCTCCGGCGCGCTATTCACCCGGGCCAGCACACGGAGCGGGCCGTCTGGCACGGAGCCCGAGGGGGGAGCAATCGACACCGCCGGCCAAGAGGAGCCACACAGTTGATTCAGCGGGGCCCGGGTGAGTTACACGCCGCGGTCACGGAGCGGTGGGCGGGGCCACGGGCCAACATGGCGCCGCTTCCCCGCAAGCTGGCACTGCACGGAGGGTTTCAAACAGCCCCTCAGCACCTCTGCACGAGTGTGAGCGGGTGGACAGAAGGGGGAGAACGGCGCCGAGAGCAGCAACGTCGAGGTCGCGTGGATCGAGCGGCACCGCGGGTGGGCGGAGCTTACCGGGCGGGGGGGACGTGTCCCAAGATGGCGATGAAAACAGTGCCCAGGCTGGCCCAGTAGCTGGAAGTTCAGGGCAGCAGGGATCAGCGGTGACTCGTCGCACAGTGCAGACCTCACACCAGCGTGGGCTTCCGGCCTCCAGGAGGGCTTCTCCTGGGGGGCTACCTCTGACGCCAGTCCCAGTGCAAGGGGAACAGTCCGAAGATGGGGTGTCCGATGAGGAAGATGGGCTACAGCAGCCGGAACCAGCAAGTGAGAGCAGCACAGCGGCTGTTGGGAGGACTCCTGGTCAGCCCGGTAAGTCTAGTGATAACTTTTCCTTTACTAATGCTTTGCAGGGTTTGCTGGGGGGGATAGCAACGACTGCAGGAGGGATGGTGACACCTTCGCAGAGCGGGGTGGGTCAGGCTACTGACCAACAACTGGCGAGTACGGCACCCGCCAGTTCGGGGTCAGGGGGACAGCTCCAGGAGCTATTGGAGGGTTTAAGGGTTCTGGTTGGTCGCTTTGGAGAGGGACCAGGGCAGGCTCCGCTAGGGGACGCACAAAGGGGGACAGGGGGGGCTGCGGTCACAGAGGTGCCAGCTACCACAACGCCAGAGAAGGTGGCAGACAAGGAAACAGCAGGTGAGAAGGGGGCTGCAGAAACAAAAGGCAGGACTGATGTGGTTAGGCTGGCAGATGCTGCGAAATGTGAGATATATGTTTGTTTCGAAGGCCCGTTAGGGGCACACTTGAAACCTGAAGTGAGAGAAAAAATTTATAAAGGTGAGTATGTGGAAATTTTCTCCTTGTTGCCATTTTAAAAGTTTAACCTGGATAGGGTTAAACCCGGCGATTCCAAGAAGGAGGATGAGGAGAAGAGGAGATATCGATTGATACGGCGGACGTTTGTGAATTGGTTGCAAGCGTTCGCTATCATGGCTAGTGTCATTGGCGAAAAGAACCCCGAACATTGTTCGGGGTTGTTTTGTTATATGGATGCTATAGGTGAGGCACATAGAGTGTACGGGGGAACTGCGTGGTTACGATACGATGAGCAGTTTCGTCAACACAGAGCGGTGCGTCCGGCTCTGCGTTGGGACCATAAGGATATTAGCCTGTGGATGAAACTGATGTCGTCGGCTAGGACCCCGCCTCAGTTATTTCAAGGGGGGGCCGGGGGTACTAACTCCTCAGGACTACCGGCCGGCAGAAAATGGGGGGTATGCTGGCAGTATAATGAAGGATCCTGTAAGTTTGGGGGGTCCTGCAAATTCAAGCACGCGTGTTCAGGCTGTGGGGGAGCCCACACCCTGGCTCGGTGTTTCAAAAAAGGTAAGCGTGCAGGGGAGTCTGCTAACCAAAGGGAGGACGCCGGTGAAGGTGGAAAGGATGCAACCTTTCCTAAGTAAGTTCCTGGATAGGAAAGCGGCGTTACTGATCACTGAGGGTTTTAGAGAAGGGTTCAAAATTCCGTGTTCATTGGCGGTGGTTCCTCCAGTAGCACGGAATTTAAAATCTGCATTGCAACACCCGGGGGTGGTGGGGGAGAAATTGGAAAAGGAAGTGGCTTTAGGACGGATGGGGGGGCCGTTTGGGGCAAAACCATTGAAAGACTTGGTGGTTTCCGCTCTGGGGTTGGTGCCAAAGAAAGAGCCGAATAAGTTTTGGCTAATTCACCACTTATCATTTCCAAAAGGGGGTTCGGTTAACGATTTCATTGACCTGGACGTCTGCACCGTGTCATATACTTCGTTTGATGCGGCGGTTAGATGGGTCAGGCGCTATGGAAAAGGGGCACTGATGGCAAAAGCTGATATTGAGGCGGCGTTTAGGCTGCTTCCAGTACACCCGGACAGCTTTTGGCTGTTGGGTTGCCAGTGGCAGGAACAATTTTATGTGGACAAATGCTTACCTATGGGTTGCTCCATTTCCTGCGCCATGTTTGAAGTTTTCAGTTCCTTTTTGGAGTGGGTGGTAAGAGAGGTGTCCGGGCTTGAATCTATGATACACTATTTAGATGATTTCCTATGCATAGGCCCACCTTCTTCCAGTGTGTGTGCGATTTTATTGTCAACGTTGCAACACATTGCAGAACGGTTTGGAGTTCCCCTGGCCGCTGACAAAACTGAGGGCCCCACCACAGAGATTAGCTTTTTGGGCATTGTTATTGATTCAATGGCAATGGAATGTAGGTTACCGCAAGAAAAGTTAGTGGATTTGCAGACGGAAATAAGGCAGATCCATGGGATGAAGAAAATACAGCTGAGGGATCTCCAATCTTTGCTTGGTAAGTTGAACTTTGCTTGTAGAATCATACCCATGGGTAGGGTCTTTTGCCGACGGCTGTCTGCGGCTACAGCTGGGGTAAAAGCACCGGCCCATTTCATTAGGCTTACTAAGGATCATCGTGAGGACATAAAGGTATGGCATCAATTTTTGTCGGAATACAACGGGAGGTCAGTGTGGATGTCTGGTCCGGTAAGTAACTTCGATGTAGAATTGGTTACTAACGCGGCGGGATCTACTGGATATGGGGCGTTTTTTAAAGGTCAATGGAGCGCGGAACCATGGCCAAAATCCTGGGTTGAAGCAGGTTTCCTTCGTAACTTGGTACTACTGGAATTGTTTCCAGTAGTTCTGGCTATGGAATTATGGGGCAAGGCTTGTCAGAATTTAAAGTTGAGGTTGAACTGCGATAATATGGGAGTGGTGCAGGTAGTCAATCACTTGTCAGCGTCTTCTCAACCTATCATAAGACTATTATGACAGTTGGTATTACGGTGCTTGCAATTGAATATTTTCATATATGCTGTGCATATACCTGGGATTGAAAACACGCTGGCTGATTCACTGTCTCGCTTTCAGTGGGACAAGTTCAGGGAATTAGCTCCGGCTGCAGAGAAGGAAGGGATTCCTTGCCCGGGTTGGATCTGGGAGCTGGCATTGGAGTCATCGCAGGATGGATACAACAGTCTGTGATTGAGTCCACATGGTCGGCCTATGTGAAGGTATGGGGAGAATGGTTGGGACTTGTACGGGAATCCGGAGCAGAGGATGACGGGGGAGAGTTGAGATTATTGGTCCTTTATTTTGTGTCCAGGAATATGGAAAATGGGGTGGGGGTATCGTCTATTGGTAAGAAGTTGGCGGCACTGTCGTTTCTGTTTAAGTTACAGGGGATGGAGGATTGGACGAAGGAATTTTGGGTACGGCAGGCATTAAAAGGGTACCGGAAGGGGCACAAGAAAAAAGATAACCGTAGACCGGTCACTTTTGCCAACCTGTTGGCAATTTGTGATCAGCTAGGGTTGGTGTGCAGCTCAAGTTATGAATGTTTACTGTTTACAGCAGCTTTTTCGCTGGCGTTTTTTGCGGCGTTTCGGGTAGGGGAGTTGGTCAGCCCGTCCAAAAAGGAAGCGGGGGCTATTTTGATACAGGACGTGCGGGCATGCACGGGTAGGGTGTGTTTACGGCTGAGGAGGTCGAAAACAGACCAATTAGGAAAAGGCATAGATGTGTGGCAGCATGCATTACCGGGATCGCCAGTGTGTCCGGTGAGGACGGTTGGTGAATTCGGGAAGATTAGACCGGTAGGTGAGGGTCCATTTTTATGTCATGAGAATGGTGCTTACCTATCAAAGTTTCAATTCGTGGCGGTGTTTCGAACATGCTTATCGATGATAGGTTTGGATGAGAAGGCATACGCCTCACACTCATTCCGCATTGGGGCGGCTACAGAAGCTGCCAGATGCGGGTTGGATGAGGCAGCGGTACGGAGGATCGGTAGATGGGAATCAAAGAGATTCCGTTCACACATTCGCCCTCAATTAGCAGTGGAATAATGATTAAAAAAAAAAAAAACCCCGTATGTTGTATAAGTTTGGTTTTCACATATAGGTAGTGGGTGTTTTTTGTTTGCTGCATTGGTGATATCACCCTGCCTTGTTGTCTTTTCGTTTCAGATGGAGTGTCTCCACGCCTCGTCTGGATACTGGGACACTCCTACGTTTGTTGGGGGGCAAGGAGAGGTGATGCGAGACCAGATGGGCGCCAGTTAGGCATATCGCGAAGGGAGGCTTTTATCAAGTGGCTGGGGAGACCAGGAATGATGTGGGGCAGAGTGGTTTCAGAGGTGGAACGATTTGCGTGGCTAGATAGACCTCCGGATGTGTTGGTCATACACGCTGGAGGTAACGATTTGGGGGTGAGGACGGTCAGGGAACTGATAGTGGATGTAAAGGCGGATCTTTTGCACTTGCACACTAATTATCCGAACACTTTGCTACTATGGTCTGATATTGTGGCACAAACTTCATAGCGCAATGCTAGGTCTG
Organism: Lithobates septentrionalis; assembly: GCA_037952835.1. Taxonomy (NCBI): domain Eukaryota; kingdom Metazoa; phylum Chordata; class Amphibia; order Anura; family Ranidae; genus Lithobates; species Lithobates septentrionalis. The sequence continues at coordinate 1,853,282 of JBBDGP010001876.1, read as the reverse complement.
TGGTAAGGATTAACAAGGCTCCTATACGTGTTAACAAGGTGGTGGGAGGTTTTTGGTTCAACAAGGGGGCATGGTGATTCGGCACAGAGAGCTCGAGATAAATGTAGGCCTTTATTTGAGGAGGGATGGGGTTCACCTCACAGATGTGGGGACGGATCTTTGGACCATGGATTTGCAGGAAGGAATACAACGGGCCTTGAGGGTGTGGAGGGGCCCTTAAGGATAAGGTTTCATCCTTTTGGGCTGTGGCTGGTTTGTTGTTGTTGGTCGGTGACGGTAGCGGTAAATAAAAGGTTAAAAGGGGTGGGGGGTCAGCAATAGTATGGCCCCTCCTGTGTATTCCTGAAAGGAATACCGGTATGTTGCACTGTGGGAGGGGGTTGTCTCCGAGCGGCACAGCTGGAGGCCTTATCAGTTTTGAAACATGTTCCTGCAGTGCACTCTTGTGGATATGTGGTAAACTGGGGTAGCTCCGTCATTGACCAACAGATTGTTTAAAACATGTTCTTTTATCTGAGTGTATATGTTATTTATATATTGAAGTTAATATTGGAGGTATTTTTATACAGTTGTTTAATAAAAGGCTGTTATGGCCATTTATACTCCAGATGAAAGGTGTGGTCTCGTTATTTAAGTTGGTAAGAGGGGGAGTATGGGTGGCTAACAGTATGGGTTAAAATGGGGTACATCTGGACTACACTAGTCAAGTGAGGCCCGGAATGATGGAAAGAAGAGGAATAGTGCAGGGCCGGGCATGACAGTGTGTCTAGTGACACACATAGGGTTAATGTTTCAAGGAAAAGTGTGGGAGGAGATAACAGGAAAGTAGGGAGGAGTGGCCATATAAAAGAGGGGAGGAGAAAAAACGGGGCAGTGTGCTGGGAAGGAGACACGAGGAGGCAGAATTTTCCACCCTCCCTCCCTGTGTAATGTGTTGTTAGTGTTGTTAATGTGTGTGTTTATTTTTCAGGATTGGAAGCAATTGGTCGTCATGACAGCTGGATGGTTGGCTGGTTTGTTGTTGTTGGTCGGTGACGGTAGCGGTAAATAAAAGGTTAAAAGGGGTGGGGGGTCAGCAATAGTATGGCCCCTCCTGTGTATTCCTGAAAGGAATACCGGTATGTTGCACTGTGGGAGGGGGTTGTCTCCGAGCGGCACAGCTGGAGGCCTTATCAGTTTTGAAACATGTTCCTGCAGTGCACTCTTGTGGATATGTGGTAAACTGGGGTAGCTCCGTCATTGACCAACAGATTGTTTAAAACATGTTGGTTTATCTGAGTGTATATGTTATTTATATATTGAAGTTAATATTGGAGGTATTTTTATACAGTTGTTTAATAAAAGGCTGTTATGGCCATTTATACTCCAGATGAAAGGTGTGGTCCCCTTATTTAAGTTGGTAAGAGGGGGAGTATGGGTGGCTAACAGTATGGTTTAAAATGGGGTACATCTGGACTACACTAGTCATGCACTGGAAGGTGGCACTGGTGGGCGCAGATGAGTGACTCTAGCTGTTCGGGACCGATGTCCCTCTGACAGTAGCCAGTGATCGGCTTTTTTTTTTCTTCTCACGCTGTAAACGTGAGGAAAAAAATAGCAGATTATCAGCTCTGTTTACATCACGTGATCGGCTGTCATTGGCTGACTGCTGATCATGTGGTAAGGGGACTGGGACCATCGATACCTGCGGGGAACCACACTATCATTATGAGGGGAATCGACAGGTGCGGATAGGAGCCGTCAGAAGCTGACACTGGTAACACCATTAACTGATATCCTGCTTCATAAATTCCATCAGCCTTGACATGGACACAGACACGTGAATTTTTTTCTGTTTCCATTTGCTGCCTTTCCGTGATGGTGTGGGCTTGACATTCATTTGCAGACTTCTCTGTTACCAATTGCCCCCTACAGATCTGGCATCCATTTGAAGGTGTTTGCATTACACCCGGCATTCTACAGGTTTGTGTTATCTGCAGGCTATTGCACCCCTCTGATACCTGCATAGGATATCTTCTGACTGACATATCCTTGGATTACAGTCAGTCACTATCAGCTTGGTGTCCTTGGCTCCTTCCAACTGCTGCTTGATGGTAACCTTCCATCACACTGACTAACCTGGCCATTATAGGGTTCATCTTGAGGGACTGCACCTAGGATACTCTTGTGATTTTTAAGGCTGCTGGACTGTCCATTTACTGCTCATTAAAGTTTTCCACTAGTCCCATTTTGCCAAGTCTATGAATCTATGATCAGTGGTGCACCCATACCTCTCAACTTTTGAACTTCAAAATGAGGGACACTTATGGGAGGAAGCGACCGACGGCGCTCTATGTGCACGGCGGCAAAAAGAAAGAGTTTTACTGACGCATACAAACCCCAGCACAGTCATTTAAAAAAAATATATATGAATGAAAAGCTTCCATTACAAATGATTTTGCATAAACTATGGAAGTGTGCATTACACAAAGTGTGGAAGGATTCAGGAGTGCGTTATGTACAAAGCGCATGGTTCAGGAGTGCGTTATGTACAGAGTGCATGGTTCAGGAGTGCGTTATGTACAAAGTGCATGGTTCAGGAGTGCGTTAGGTACAGAGTGCATGGTTCAGGAGTGCACTATGTACAGAGTGCATGGTTAAGAAGTGCAGGGCTCAGGAGAGCACTAGGTACAGACTCCAGGTTTCTGGAGTGCCTTTTGCATATGTTCTGGTGTGTGTTACGCACAGAGTGCAGGGTTCAGGAGAGTGCTAGATACAGAGTGCAGGGTTCCGGAGTCTGTTATGCACAGGGTGCAGGGTTCTGGAGTTACATATAGAGTGCAGGGTTTTGGTGTGTGTGATGTACAGAGCGCAGGAGAGTGTTAGGCGCAGTGCATGGTTCTGGAGTGCATTAGGTACAGAGCGCAAGGTCTCAAGAGCGCTAGGTACAGAGTGCAGTCGTCCATCCACATTTCACTATTGCCCTTCTCCTCAACTATAACCTCTGCACCCTCCCCCTCCCTACACACAACACACACACACACACACATACATACCACCCACACATACCACACACATAGCTCCCAACTGTCCCTGATTTCGAGAGACTGTCCCTGATTTGGAACAAAGTCCCTCTGTCCCTCATTTCTTCTTATTTGTCCCTCATTTTGGTCTGATCTATATAGCTGTATATAAAGTGCACTTTTTATCTATCAAAAAAGTGTTTCCCAGTGCTAAACCTTTCATCCAATTTCTAAGTTGCTGCATTTGTAAATTCCAAAAGCCAATATAAAGGAATAGTAGTGGTAAAAAAAAAGCACTTGTGGGTTTAACCAATCTTGTTTTTTTGTACAATTCTCCTTAAAGGGGGCGTGGCAAGGGGTGTGTCCTATGCCTGCATACTTTTGCTGATAGGTGTCCCTCATTCCCATTTCAAAAAGTTTGGAGGTATGCACACACACATACATACATACCACACACACCCCCAACCACATACATACCACACACACACATACATGCATACATATACACACACACCACCACCATACGCACACACGCACACATACATACACACACACACACACTTTTGTAAAAGTAGCACCTTTCTGTAGATGTCTTCTATCCAGTGCAGCCACAGCTTCCTTCTCCTTTCAGTGCACTGGGTATTTTTGGCTCCTGGGCTTCCAGAGCAGGAAGGAGATAAGGATTAGGGGGCAGCTCACCCCCCTCCCCCCTCCTCAAACACTCTGCAGTCAGCCTTTCACTTGTCCTGACTCTAGTGCAGAGCAGAGAGGCTGTTGAAGAAGCTGTTACTTTCACTTTCAACTACAGAAGCCAGGCTTCTGTGTTTAGGTGAAAGTGGGGAGCTGCCTGTGAGTGCAGGGCTAATGGAGGCTGAGAAACCCTGGGGGGAGGAATAGACAACTGATCCTGACCCTTTGCAACTCTATCCCAGCCAGCAATGTGTGAGTGCCAGCTTTTTCACTATGCACTGGTTTGACAGAGGGGCGGGTGTGGGTAGCAGTCCGGCCCATACCCGACATCACACTCTCGTTTTGACAGGTGAAGTCTCTCATTGGGGCTGCGCAGTGCACATCCAGCTGACTTGCTAGCCAATCCCTGGCTGTGCTGGATGTGCACACTGCTGTAGGTCCTATTGAGACAGAACTTAGCTTGTAGTCAATAGCATTATGCGGGTGTAGCGCTGGTAGATTTTTAATCTACCGCTTATAGGTAAATTTAGTGGGTTACCTGTTCATACATAGTCAGATTTAGCCTCTGTTCCAGTTTGGCTGAGTTGCATGTAGTTTCACACTGTGCCTGTGGGTGTCGTTGTTACCATGGGTCGGTGTTGGAAAGGCAACACGGTAAAGTGTATAAGTGCTCCTCTGTCCCGGAGATAACTCGGTGGAGGTGGTCCTCCGAGTTGCATTCTGGGAGAGGGTATTTATGGGACAGACGCCATGTTTTAGGGTCTTTCGTTCCACCTGCTGGCCCTCCTGGCTGACAGGTATGTGTTAGGAGTACTACCTCGTGGTCCTCCGACCAGGAGGACCATGTTGCTGCAGCGTTTGGGTGGGCCCAGATGCCTCTCTGGGGCCTACCACAGTGGCGAAGGAATGGTCCTGTGCTGTCTGTCCTACGGGAAGAAGCTGGACAACTGAGAAGATCCCAGGGGAGGACCCGGAAGGATCATGCAGAGTGCTGGTCTGGACAGGGGCCTGGTGACTCAGTTGGAGGACGCATCCTAAAGTTAACCTACCACATAGTACTGCCGGGTCGGCTTAAAGGTTCTAGTGCTGTGTTTGCTATTCATCGTAAACCATTACATCCTGTGGCAGAGGATCGTACGGGTTTCTATTACATTCAAGTCTGTGGCAGAGACTTTTGTTCGTGCTGCGTATCGGCTGCTAGGTTAGTGAGAGAAACCTATCCGGGCGGGCAAAGATTCAACTCTAAAAGGAGAGTACATTCATCTACAAGATTCCAATTCCTAATACTACACAAAGAAAAGGTATTTGAACTTCCCTGCAACTCTTCTCCTACCTCTTTCCTGCTACTTCCTTCAGTTACTCTTTATTAAAACCTTGGAAAAGATACTCAAGTGTCCAGTGCCTACATTGTCTGGTATTAAGCTCAACGGGACCCTAGACCCGGTTCTGGTGAAATTGAGGTAACGAAGGTGACGGTAACAGCCCGCTTTAAACCAGCAGCTCCACCGTGAGTTATTGCTACACGGGACAAAGCCCCTGTATGGCGGGATAGCGGGACAAAGGTGTCGATGCGGGAAAGTCCCACCCAATCCAGGACTGTTGGGAGGTATAGGTACACCACATGCCCTCCCCATCTCTCAATTTTTTAACATAATAGCCTTGGCTCAAGTGATGTTTATGTGTGGCATGTATGTGGACGGTGTCTAGATGCTTCACTTTGTATAGACAACGTTGTCTTTTTAGATGGTGCTTTGGTGGAGGTGTGTGTGGTTTTTGTACCAGTCTATTTTTACCGTATTTTAGCAATAAACTTTTGCTATTTTTCATTTTTTGATTGTTTCTTGCTTTTTTGTACTATATCCCTGAGTCTCTACATATGGTGCTTTACTTTTTCTTTTAGTTTAGTTCCTGTCAGACTTTACTTACCAGACCGGTGAGTCTGCTTGGGCAGAGGGTGGTCTCCCGTACGTATCCCACTCGCAGCCCCTGGTAGAATGGACAGGAAGCACGGGAGTAAGGAATGGTAAGAGAGCCTGATGAGGGATCCAGGTGCTGGGTGGAAGAGGATCTTCAAGCAGCAGATAGAGAACTGGAACACAGGCAAAACAGGTGCTGAGCAGGAGCAAGCAGGCAGGTCAGGACACAGGCAAAGTTCGGCAACAGACAGGCAGCACGGTACAAGGGAGCAGGCAGAAGAAGGGTCAAACAAGCCAAGGTCGGGTACGGGCAGCAATCAGCGGAAAGTCCGAGGCAGGCCAGGTCGTCAGGAGATCAGGAATACAGGAACTCTGGAACAGGTAGTGGGAGCAAAGGAACCGGAAGCTGTTGATCAGGCATCACCGAGCAGAGTGCATGGCAAACCTAAATAGGGCGATTGGCGCCAAACAGCACGCGCACGTGCACGCCGCTGCTCACAGGCGCGCGCGCACACGCATGCGCCCGCACGCCAGTACACCGACCAGCGCCTGCAGGGACATGCACAGCAGCACGCACAGGAGCGCGCGCGCCAACGTGCACCGGCGCACACCAGCACCGCGACCAGCAAGGTGAGCTCTCTGACAGTGCCCCCTCCTAAAGGGCAGCCTCCGGATGCCCAGTTGAGCCAGCTTGGAGGCATGAACGTTCTTGAAAGACCGTAAACGTTCTGGGGCAAGCAAATTGCTCTCTGGCTCCCAGGAGTTGTCTTCCGGCCCATACCCCTTCCACTTGATGAGATATTGAATCCTGTTGTTCCTCTTTCTACAGTCCAAGATTGCTTCAACCTCAAACTCCTCTTCATCATTAATTATGACAGGTTTAGGTGGACCGGTCCTACGGCCAGTAAAGGGATCCGGAATAGCAGGCTTTAATAGAGATACATGAAATACTGGGTGTATTTTTAGAGAATCAGGCAGATCAAGCTCATATGCAACATCATTTATCTTCCTCTTTACAGCGAAGGCACCCATAAATTTGGGGCCCGATTTCCTTGAGGGACAGGCCATTTTCAGGTTAATGGTGGACAACCACATTTGGTTGCCGGTTTCCAGGATCAGTTCTCCACGCCTTTTCCTATCATACATCCTTTTGCTGTACTCCTGAGACTTGGCCATAGTTTCCTGCAAAAGCTTGTTATTAGAGGAGAAAAAATTCATGGTTTCAGCAACTGCAGGAACGGTACACTCGGGTAATGAGCTAGGCAAGAAAGAAGGGTGAAAACCGTAGTTGGCAAAGAATGGCGTTTGGTTGATAGCAGAATGCAATGTGTTGTTGTAACTGAACTCTGCAACAGGTAGCAGAGAGACCCAGTCGTTTTGAGAGAACGCAGAGAAGCAGCGGAGGTATTGCTCTAGGGTTTGATTGGTTCTCTCTGTTTGCCCATTTGTCTGGGGATGGTAGGCTGATGAGAATGCCAACTCAATTTCCAGGGAACCACAGAGAGCCTTCCAGAACCTCGAGGTAAATTGGACACCGCGATCGGACACAATACTTGCTGGGAGTCCACGCAGCCTTACCACTTCTTTAACAAAAATCTTTGCAGTGTCCATGGCCGAGGGTGTGCCCTTCATGGGCAAAAAATGTGCCATCTTGGATAGCCTATCTATGACAACGAAAATGGTGGAAAATCTACGATAAAGTCGATAAAGTTCTACGATAAAGTCCATCAATATCATTTTCCATGGTCTCTCTGGAATGGGTAAAGGTTTTAGTAGGCCCCAAGCCTTTGTCCAGGTGTTTTTGCTTCGGGCACAAGTGGTGCATGAATCCACATAACTTTTGCAATCGTTAGACAGTCAGGGCTACCAGAAGGTGGGCTGCACCAATTCCGTAGTTTTCAACACACCATAATGTCCGGCTAATTTATGGTCGTGGCAAAGTTCCATCACCGCCACCTGTAAAGGTGCAGGGACTACGATCGTATCTTTATGCCAAAACAGACCCTCACTCAGATTGGTTTCAGGGTATGGGGACATTCCCACAGAGGCCTGTTTTATCCGGGTTAAAAGGTCCACTTGAAGGAGCAAAAAGTTCCCAGAGGGAAAGATCGTGTCAGAGTCTTTTCAGAATCCAAAAACATGCGTGACAGCGTGTCTGGCTTAATGTTCTTAGAACCTGGTCTATAGGTGATATGGAATTGGAATCGGGAAAAGAAAAGTGCCCATCTGGCCTGTCGTGGTCTCAATCTTTTGGCTGTCCTCAAATATTCCAAATTCTTGTGATCTGTATACACCAAGATGGGATGAGCAGCACCCTCCAGAAGGTAAAGCCACTCCTCCAGAGCTGATTTGATAGCAAGAAGTTCCCGATCTCCCACATCATAGTTCCTTTCCGATATTGAGAGCTTGCGTGAGAAGTATGCCACTGGATACAAAAGAGCTTTGGCACCTTGCCGCTGAGAAAGAACCGCTCCAACTGCTATTTCTGAGGCATCGACTTCCAGGACAAACGGTAAAGCAGGATTAGGGTGTTTCAGGATGGTAGCCGATGTGAAGAGCTCTTTAAGTTTCTCAAAAGCTGCCTGGGCCTGAGGAGTCCAAGAGAATCGGGTTCCCTGCCTGGTTAGTTCGGTTATTGGGGCGATTATTGCTGAAAACCCCTTAATGAACTTCCGACAAAAATTCAAAAAGCCGATGAAGCGTTGCACACCTTTTTTATCCACAGGCGCAGGCCAATCCAGGATGGCGAACACCTTTTGAGGGTCCATCTTGATGCCATCCACCGAGATGATTAGACCTAGGAATTGGATGCTCTGGAGTTCGAATTCACATTTCTCAAATTTTGCATAGAGACCGTGTAGTCTAAGCCGGGTTAGGACATTCCGGACATGTTTGCGGTGATCGGCCAGTGAGGAGGAGAAGATCAGAATATCATCAAGATACAGTATTACGTATAAATCCAGGTAGTCACGAAAAATGTCATTGACAAAGTGCTGGAATGTTGCAGGGTCGTTGCAGAGGCCAAAGGGCATGACAAGGTACTCGAAGTGCCCAAATCGAGTGCGGAATGCCGTTTTCCACTCGTCTCCTTCCCGGATTCAAATTAAATTATAAGCTCCACGAAGGTCAAGCTTCGTGAACAGGACTGCGGTTCCCAACCTTTGAAAAAGTTCTGGTACTAAGGGCAAGGGATAACGGTTCTTGATAGTTATCCTATTCAATTCCCGATAATCTATGCAAGGACGTAGGGAATGGTCTTTCTTTTCGACGAAAAAGATGCCCGAAAGCGGAAAGATTCTTCCGAAAGGAACCTCAGTTCCCGGTAGGAGTTCTATAGGACAATCATAAGGCCTGTGCACAGGCAGTGTTTCAGCTCTTTTCTTACTAAATACGTCCACAAAGTCTCGGTAGGGTTCAGGGATGGACTGTCGTAGTTCCTGATCTGAGTCCATACAAAGGAGTGGAGAGGTTTCAGTAGAGGACCTGTACAGGCAGTGCTGTTGGCAGTACTCGGAAGGAAAAGTAACTTCCCCTGTGGTCCAGTTAATGCTGGTATTATGGGCTTGCAGCCAAGGTATTCCCAAGATAATGGGGAAGAGGGGAGAGGAGATGGCATCCAGACGAAGGCGTTCCTGGTGATGGGTGCCAATGATGGCCAGTAAAGGGACGGTCTCTTGGGTGACCGGGCCAGAACGAAGGGTGGAGCCATCTGCCAGGTGTATTGTGAGTCCTTGGGTCTTAGGTTGAAGCGGGATGCGGAGATTGGCAGCAAAAGTCAGGTCGACGAAGCAACTACAGGCACCAGAATCAATGATGGCCGTCACTGGGGTAGTCCCTCCTGGAAGCTGCAAAGTGATGGAGAGAGCAAGGTGAGAACCGGTCTTAGGTACAATAGATGCACAAAATGAAGAAGCAGGAAGGCACTTACGCATCTTGTTGGGGCAGGCACTCACGTAGTGCCCGGGTTCACAGCAGTACAGACAAAGGTTGCAGGCTCATCCACGCAGCTTTTCCTTAGGAGTCAGTGTGGGGCGGAGCAGGCCAAGCTGCATAGGCTCTGGGGCGTCTAGAGCAGGTGCGGTAGAGATGGGAGGAGGCTGACTGACCGAACTGGGAACCTTAGGTAGCATCCAAGTAGGGCGGAACTAGTGAGAAGAACTCCTTTCTGACCGGCGTTCCCTCAACCGACGGTCAATCTGGATGGACAGGTTGATGAGTTCACCCAAGGAGGGGGGTATTCAAACACGTGCCGGCTCGTTTTTTAGGGGATCCGAAAGTCCCATTCTAAACTGGTGATGCAAGGCAGCGTCGTTCCAGTTGGTGTCAGAGCTCCAGCGCCTGAACTCCACCGCATAATGTTCCGCTGCCCTGCGACCCTGCTGTAGAGAGTGCAGAGCGGCTTTCGCAGTCACAGTCAACTGTGGATCCTCATACAGTTGGGACATGGCCAGGAAGAAAGCCTCTAAGCTATCCAAGGATACTAATTTTTGTTCCAGCAGGCGGTGGGCCCAGGTTTGGGGTTCACCGGACAGCAATGAAATGACAAAACCCACTTTTGTTGCTTCTAACAAAAAGGTGCGTGGTTGCAGAGCAAAATAGAGCTCGTAGGCGTTGCGAAACGCACGGTACTTGCTGCGTTCTCCGGCAAACCTTTCAGGAGTGGGTACTCTGGGCTCATGAAGAAGCATTACCACGGAGGGTGCAGATGACAGTCCAGCAGAAGATGCTCCCTGGGGATTGGAGGGAGAAGATAGAACTGAAACTCGCTCCTCCAATCTTGCATAGCCTTCCTGAAGGCTCTTCACGGCTTGGGTAAGACCGCCAGATGTCTGCAAAGTTCATCCATGGGGGAGGCCCCCTGCCCGGACTTAGTCATGGCTGCCTGATGCTGTCAGACTTTACTTACCAGACCGGTGAGTCCGCTTGGGCAGAGGGTGGTCTCCCGTACGTATCCCACTCGCGGCCCCTGGTAGAATGGACAGGAAGCACGGGAGTAAGGAATGGTAAGAGAGCCTGATGAGGGATCCAGGTGCTGGGTGGAAGAGGATCTTCAAGCAGCAGATAGAGAACTGAAACACAGGCAAAACAGGTGCTGAGCAGGAGCAAGCAGGCAGGTCAGGACACAGGCAAAGTTCCGCAACAGACAGGCAGCACGGTACAAGGGAGCAGGCAGAAGAAGGGTCAAACAAGCCAAGGTCTGGTACGGGCAGCAATCAGCGGAAAGTCAGAAGCAGGCCGGGTCATCAGGAGATCAGGAATACAGGAACTCTGGAACAGGTAGTGGGAGCAAAGGAACCGGAAGCTGTTGATCAGGCAGCACCTAGCAGAGTGCATGGCAAACTTAAATAGGCCAATTGGCGCCAAACAGCGCGCGCACGTGCACGCCGCCGCTCACAGGTGCGCGCGCACACGCATGCGCCCGCGCGCCAGTACACCGACCAGCGCCTGCAGGGACATGCACAGCAGCACGCACAGGAACGCGTGTGCCAACGCGCACCAGCACCGCGACCAGCAAGGTGAGCTCTCTGACAGTTCCATTGTCATGGGTCAAGATCAGCCCCTTATTCCGATCTATGATCAGCCGAGTCTTGTAAACACGCTGATCACAGAGCGCGCTACGTGTGCCCCGCAGGGGGCGTGCAGGCAGCTCATGCACGGGAGGACGTACATGGACCCCCGCCGGCAATTTAGGCCCGCGCTGTAGCCATCTTTCAGCTATAGCGTGGGCATGAAGAGGGTAACTCCTTCAGACCCGCACTATAGCCGAATGATGGCTACATCATGGATCTACTTTGCCGAGAGGCCGTCAACAGACGTCCTCCCCATTGCACGCTGCGCGCGCGCTGTGATCACCGAGTCAATGAGACTCGGGTGATCACAGATCAGAGTAAGGGGGCCGATCCTGGCCCCTTACCACGTGATCAGCTGTCAGCCAATCACGTGATGTAAACAGAAGATCGGTAATAGGTTTTTTTTTCAGCGTGAGGAGAAAAAAAATCCGATCACCGGCTTCAGTGCAAGGGACATCGGTCCCGAAGAGGAAGAGGCGAAGCTGCCTCATCTGTGCAAACCAGTACCGCCTTCCAGTGCCACCTGCCAGTGCCCACACAGTGCCATGAATCAATGCATAGGTGCCAGCAATCAGTGCCACCTATCAATGCCCACGAGTGCCCCCTATCAATGCCCACTAGTGGTGTCAATCAGTGCCACCTAGCAGTGCTGCCTATGAGAGTCACCTACCAGTGCTGATCAGTGCCCATCACTGCCACCTATCGTGCCCATCAGTGCCATGTATCAGCGCCACCTATTAGCACCCTTCAGTGCCACCTATCAATGCCCTTCAGTGCTGGCCATCAGTGCTGGCCATCAGTGCCACCTCTCAGTGCCCACCAGTGCCACCTATTAGTGCCCATCAGTGCCGCCTATTAGTGCCCACCATTGCCGCCATTATCAGTGCCCATCAATGCAGCCTCATCAGTGTACATCAATGAAGGAGAAAAATTACCTGTTTGCAAAATGTATTAACAAAATATAAAACGGTTTTGTATTTTTTTTTTAAAATGTTGGTCTTTTAAAAATTTTTTAACAAAAAATAAAAATCCCAGCTGTGATTTAATACTTTAGTACAGTGTGGCATGACCGCGCAATTGTCATTCAAAGTGTGACAGCGCTAAAAGCTCAAAATTGGTCTGGGCAGGAGGGAGGTTTAGGTGCCCAGTAAGCAAGTGGTTAAGATATCGTAACTTACAATCATAAGTTATCCATCACACTTCTGCTTCTACCATGTAATGTTATCATCCTATCAATCAGAAAATGATTGTGTTCATGAACAAAGTATCTGAATGATGCAAAACAATCGATAGAATTCCCTTTGGGCTGTTCGATAGTTTGATTGAATCTGATGGAAATTAGGTCATAATCGATTGAAAGGGAAGTTCCGGCTATTCGATTGCAGAGTCAATCGTTTGGTTCGGATCACACATCAATTGGATAGAAAAAAAAAAAACAGTATTGGATACAACTTTTCTGTTTTTATCAGTTTTGGTGAGATATTCCTAAAGGGTTAATTTCTAAAGGGAGTCAGGCCCTGTAATTGTCCTCATTAGAAGACTGCAAGTGCATCAGCTGATTGATAATAAAAGTCACTCCCATTCAGGATCAGGATGTAAAAGGCATGTAAGAATCTGCACAAAATTTGTTAAAACCCTGTGCAATGCACATAAATCACCCAGAGGGGAATGTTCCCCCCCCCCCCCCCAACCCAAAATCATGCACCTGGTGAATGTCAGATTCACTGCTTTAGAAATACGGCCTTTGCTTTAGTTCTGTTGGTTAGTTTGTAGATCTGTAGAGCCAAAGGTCAAATGAGGTGTGTTCTGCATACCTGGGAATACTTAAAACTTTAGTGAAGTATCACCGTCACTGCATGCATTTAAATTCACGTGGATTTTATGACGGTGGACATTTCTCCTTTGGGTGGCCAGGGAGCCCCCCCATACCCCGGGCTGTTCAGGGAGGTGACTATAGCGATGTTTATAGACAGGTGCTGCCTGCATCCCCTTCACCAGCTTCTCTGTACATGTAGAAGTTCTGTAAGGTTGGCCACACATTATGCAATTTTTATCTGTCAGGTATACAAAATTTTCCAAGAACTATTGAACTTGAGAAAGACAAATGCCTTAAGCCCGGGTTCACATCATAGCGATGCGGGAACCAGTGCAATTCCAGTGCCGGTTTCCACATTCGGAGCAAGGCCATCCAGGGCAAACATACCAAACTGCCCCCCCCCCACCCCCATCCCTGCAATAAACCATTGCGCCCAGGGCAGTTGTCCCTTCTGCCCACCAATGCCCACATCGCGTCTTCCCCCGCAGGCAGTTCACACTGCCCTCTGCAAACTGCTGTGGGTGTCAATACAAAGGTAATGACACTCCCAAATTGGTTCACAGATTGCAGTGTGAACTGTGAACTCAGACAGGAATCGGATCGCATGGGTGTGATTAGCAGAGCGCAGTGCTGACTTCTTGGCGGGCTCTGCACGTGGGCTGTGCGAACACGCCTGAGCTCATCCTTACTGTGGATAATAATCATCTCTCCACAATGACAGCTATGTTTTGCTACAATCCTAATTAAAGCTGTCTCTGTGGGACTAGCAACTTGACTCAATCAACCAGCCTTTAACAGGGGTCTTTTTGTTAAAAGGGTTTCTAATTAAACCTAGTGACAGGACGTACTTTGTTACGTATGGTGCGTGTCACTGAGATCAATAGTCTGATCCATAAATATTACCTACTCCAATTAACAATAGCCTTGCTATAGGTGTGTGCATGCATGGTTGAAGCGTGATGCAGCTGTTCCTAAACAGACAACGTTGTCTATTTTTAACATGATCTTGGTGTTGGGTACCTGGTCTTGGCCCTCTTTTTGTATTAAACATATTTTGCTAATAAAATGTATCCCTTTATTAAGCAGCATGGTCCGCCTGTGTGTCTTCTCAGTGGGAATCTTTCCCTTGTAAACTTTCTTTCTCTATAGTATTTAGGCACAGAGACCGTACCTATTATTGGTGAGCCTGCCAATTTTGGGACACCACACGTTTATATTGAACACCCAGTGTTGTGGTAACTAATAGTGAGTACTCATCTTCAACCAATTTTTCTAGGAGCTGGAGTGGGAGCTGCTGAGTTGGCAGCACTGAGAGTCCACCTGCGGAAGTAGCATTGTGGATGGTGTCATGGTGAGCCCAGCTGTCCAGCACTGTTTGCACCGAAGGGCTTGGAATGCCCGGAGGGATTCTCCCTCCTCCGCCCCTCATTCTGCTTGATTGGTATAGGTGAGTCCAGTGCTGGAGGTGGCACATAACCAAAAGTTTACATGCGCTGTATCTCCACTGGAAAAGGGGGTACTACATGGATGGAATAATGGTGCTGGGGGATATCAAGGGTGTGTGTGGGGAAATCCATGCTGAGGGGGGATCTGGGGTGTATAGGGGGTAGCAATGGTTGGGGTAGCTTGGGTGGCTATAGTGCTAGAGTTACCAGGGATGTAGAGAGGCCACAGTGTAGGGGGTATCAGGGGTGTAGTGGGGTCACAATACAAGGGTTATCTTATGGTATATGGTAACAATTGCTGGGGGAAATATCTAGGGTGTAGAGGGGTCACAGTGCTGGGGGGATATCTGGGGTGTAGAGGGGTCACAGTGCTAGGGGGATATCTGGGGTGTAGAGGGGTCACAGTGCTGGGGGGATAGCTGGGATGTAAAGGGGTCACAGTGCTGGGGGGATAGCTGGGATGTAGAAGGGTCAGAGTGCTGGGGGGATATCTGGGGTGTAGAGGGGTCAGAGTGCTGGGGGATATCTGGGGCATAGAGGGGTCAGAGTGCTGGGGGGATATCTGGGGCGTAGAGGGGTCAGAGTGCTGGGGGGATATCTGGGGCGTAGAGGGGTCAGAGTGCTGGGGGGATATCTGGGGCGTAGAGGGGTCAGAGTGCTAGGGGGATATCTGGGGCGTAGAGGGGTCAGAGTTCTGGGGGGATATCTGGGGCGTAGAGGTGTCAGAGTGCTGGGGGGGGATATCTGGGGCGTAGAGGGGTCAGAGTGCTGGGGGGATATCTGGGGCGTAGAGGGGTCAGAGTGCTGGGGGGATATCTGGGGCGTAGAGGGGTCAGAGTGCTGGGGGGATATCTGGGGCGTAGAGGGGTCAGAGTGCTGGGGGGATATCTGGGATGTAGAGGGGCCAGAGTGCTGGAGAGGCATCAATCTAGCAGATATATTATATGCCCAGGACAGTTATGTACAGTCTGGTCCATAAATATTGGGACATCGACACAATTCTAATCTTTTTGGCGCTATACACCACCACAATGGATTTAAAATGAAACAAACAAGATGTGCTTTAACTGCAGACTTTCATCTTTTATTTGAGGGTATTTACATCGAAATCAGGTGAATGGTGTAGGAATTACAACAGTTTGTATATGTGCCTCCCACTTTTTAAGGGACCAAAAGTAATGGGAAAGATTAACAATCATCCATCAAACTTTCACTTTTTAATACTTGGTTGCAAATCCTTTGCAGTCAATTACAGCCTGAAGTCTGGAACGCATAGACATCACCAGACGTTGGGTTTCATCCCTGGTGATGCCCTGCCAGGCCTCTACTGCAACTGTCTTCAGTTCCTGCTTGTTCTTGGGGCATTTTCCCTTTAGTTTTGTTTTCAGCAAGTGAAATGCATGCTCAATCGGATTCAGGTCAGGTGATTGACTTGGCCATTGCATAACATTCCACTTCTTTCCCTTAAATAACTCTTTGGTTGCTTTCGCAGTATGCTTCGGGTCATTGTCCATCTGTGAAGCGCCGTCTAATGAGTTCTGAAGCATTTTTCTGAATATGAGCAGATAATGAGCAGCCTGCTCATTGTGAGACTGGTGGAACTGGTCTAAGTGGTGAGTTAAAAACCAGAGGGAGAGTGAACAAGTCTTACTTTTGCTTGCATTTTTAGGGCTTTTCCTTTTAGCTTTTCAATCACCTTTTTCTGTCACTTTTTAAATAGCTTTTTTTTTCTTTTCTTCTTTGGTTTCAGACTAACAATAAAGGGGAGTGGTTAATTGCTCACAGGTGCTTGAGGTCTATATAACTCTTCCTGAGCCTGCTCATTGTGAGTCTGTTGGAGCTCTGCCTAAGTGGAACTGGTCTACGTGGTGAGTTAAAAACCAGAGTTTAAAACAGGAGGTTATAACAGGGGTCATAGTACCTGTGTAGTGTAAGTACCTGAGTGTTGTCTGAGTAGTGTGTGTGGATCGTTAGTACTTGTGTATTGTGTACTGTATATTTGTGTATTGCGAGTGCACGTATGTCTGTGAGTACCTGTGTATTTTGTTGTGTACCTGTGTATTGTCTTGAGTATTAGTGCCAGGAAGCTAGCTGTTGGGTAATTTGAACAGGGTAAAATCCCCAATCCTCACTAAATTTAAAAGGTACGATCTTGCTGCATGTATGTGTTCCTTGATCATCTGATCGAGGGCGAATACTGCTGTGCAAAATGTAAGCACATTGTTTCCCTGGAAGCCCAGGTCCTGAATCTGGAGAAGCAACTGTCAGCACTGAGAAGTCCCTCCATACTAAAGGAGAGCCAGGAACATACACGGCAGGGGCCAGCACAGAGGCGGGTGGAGACAAAGAGGTGCAGGCACTAGCAAAGAGTAGATGGGTGACAGTCAGGAGGGGTAGAGGGGGAAGTGCCAGGGAGGCCGATCCAGGACTGGAACATCCCAATAAGTACGCTCCATTGAGTGACATTGGTGAAACCAGTCAGGGACCAGCACTGCTGGAGCTGAGGGACTTTCCTAGCTGCCGGGGGAAGAACTCCTCTAGTGAGAGTGGGGGGGCAGCAAAGGGAAAGGAAAGACAGATTCTGGTGGTAGGGGACTCAATTCTTAGAAAGACAGAGAGGGCAATCTGTAACCAAGACCTGAAGCGCCGAACAGTATGTTGTCTACCGGGCGCTCGGGTTCGGCACATCACGGATCTTGTGGACAGATTACTGGGAGGGGCTGGGAAGACCCGGCTGTCATGGTGCACGTTGGTACCAATGACAAAGTCAGAGGCAGATGGAGTGTCCTGAAGAACGATTTTAGGGACTTAGGAGCTAAATTGAGTAAAAGGACCTCCAAGGTAGTATTCTCAGGAATACTACCGGTACATCGAGCCACACCAGAAAGGCAGAGGGAGATTAGGGAAGTAAACAAGTGGCTGAAGAGCTGGTGTAGTAAGGAGGGGTTTGGGTTCCTGGAGGACTGGGCCGACTTCTCAGTCGGTAACCGGTATTATAGAAGGGACGGACTGCACCTAAATGAGGAGGGTGCAGATCTGCTGGGAATGAAGATGGCCAAAAAGTTAGAGGGGTTTTTAAACTAGGGGGGGGGAGGGTCCAGATATATGGCAGAGATAGCCAGCGCGGAAGATATTCCAGAGGGTAGTATTGGGGGCATTAGTGGTAGGTTAACCAAAGCACAAAAACACAAGGTGAGTATAGTAGCAAGTCCCAGTTGCAATCTCGAAACACCCAATACGAGGACAATATGCGACCGGTCTAAACTGTGTGGCATGTTCACCAATGCCAGGAGCATGGCGGACAAGATGGGTGAACTAGAGATACTGTTGTATGAGGAGGATTTGGATTTTGTGGGAATTTCAGAGACCTGGTTCAACAGCTCTCATGATTGGCTCGCAAACATTCAAGGGTATACCCTATACCGCAAGGATAGAGAGGGTAAAAAAGGGGGAGGGTTATGCCTATATATCAAGTATAATGTACAAGTAAATGTGAGAGATGACATCACTGAGGGAGCTAGAGAGGAGGTGGAATCCTTATGGGTAGAGCTCCAAAGGGATGAAGCTAAGGGGAAAATAATACCGGGAGAATGCTATAGGCCCCCTAACCTGAGGGAGGAAGTGGAGACAGATCTCCTATCCCAATTTGGATTAGCAGCAAGGATGGGAAGTGGTATCACTAATTATTTTAATTATCCAGACATAGACTGGGCGGAGGGTACCGCGCATTCATTTAAGGCTCGCCAGTTCCTTAATGTCTTGCAGGACAATTTTATGGGTCAGATGGTAAACGCACCAACTAGAAATAAAACATTACTGGATCTACTGATTACCAACAATACAGACCTGATCACGGATGTGGAAATACGGGGCAATTTAGGTAACAGCGATCACAGGTCAATTAGTTTCAGTATAAATCACACAAATAGGAAACATAAAGGGAATACAAAGACACTGAATTTCAAAAGAGCCAACTTCCCTAAACTACAAACCTTGCTAAAAGGCATAAATTGGGATAAAATATTAGGAACAAAGAATACAGAGGAGAGATGGGTTTGCTTTAAGAGCATATTAAATAAGGGCATTAGCCAATGTATCCCATTGGGTAATGAATTTAAAAGAGCGAACAAAAGTCCTGGATAGCTTAACTCCAATGTAAAAATGCATATAAAAGCAGAGGAGAAGGCCTTCAAAAAATACAAGGTTGAGGGATCATTCTCAGCATTCAGATTTTATAAAGAATGCAACAAGAAATGTAAGGGTGCAATTAGGACAGCTAAAAGAGAACATGAAAGACACATAGCGGAGGAGAGCAAAAAAAATCCCTTTAAGTATGTAAACAGTAAAAAAGGGAGGACAGACCATATTGGCCCCATAAAGAATGAGGAAGGACATCTGGCTAAAAAGGGGAGATGACGAAGGTATTGAATTTATTCTTCTCCTCAGTCTTCACAAGTGAATCGGGGGACTTCAGTAACCAAAACTGCAGTGTTTATCCTCATGACACAACACAGGAAGCACCTCCATGGTTAACAGAGGACAGAATTAAAATTATACTTGAGAAACTTAACATTAATAAATCACCGGGACCAGATGGCTTGCATCCGGGGGTACTTAGAGAACTCAGTCAAGTGATTGCCAGAACGTTGTTCCTAATTTTTACAGATAGTCTACTGACTGGAATGGTACCAGCTGATTGGAGAAAAGCCAATGTAGCACCAATATTTAAAAAGGGCCCAAAATACATGCCTGGGAATTACAGACCAGTTAGCCTAACATCAATAGTATGTAAACTCTTGGAGGGGATGACAAGGGACTATATACAAGATTTTAGTAATAAGAACGGTATCATTAGCAGTAATCCGCATGGATTCATGAAGAATCGTTCTTGCCAAACCAATCTATTAACCTTCTATGAGGAGGTGAGTTGCCATCTAGATAAAGGAAGGCCCGTAGACGTGGTGTATCTGGATTTTGCAAAAGCATTTGACACACTTCCCCATAAACGTTTACTTTACAAAATATGGTCCGTTGGCATGGACCATAGGGTGAGTACATGGATTGAAAACTGGCTACAAGGGCGAGTTCAGAGGGTGGTGATAAATGGGGAGTACTCAGAATGGTCAGGGGTGGGTAGTGGGGTTCCCCAGGGTTCTGTGCTGTGATCAATCCTATTTAATTTGTTCATAAACGACCTGGAGGATGGGATAAACAGTTCAATCTCTGTATTTGCAGACGATACTAAGCTAAGAAGGGCAATAACTTCTCTGCAGGATGTGGAAACCTTGCAAAAAGATCTGAACAAATTAATGGGGTGGGCAACTACATGGCAAATGAGGTTCAATATAGAAAAATGTAAAATAATGCATTTGGATGGCAAAAATATGAATGCAATCTATACACTGGGGGGAGAACCTCTGGGGGAATCTAGGATGGAAAAGGACCTGGGGGTCCTAGTAGATGATAGACTCAGCAATGGCATGCAATGCCAAGCTGCTGCCAATATTCTGTTTGCTTTGTTAGCATGCATTAAAAATGGGATCAACTCCAGAGATAAAACAATAATTCTCCCACTCTACAAGGCTCTGGTCCGGCCGCACCTGGAGTATGCTGTTCAGTTCTGGGCACCAGTCCTCAGGAAGGATGTACTGGAAATGGAGCGAGTACAAAGAAGGGCAACAAAGCTAATAAAGGGTCTGGAGGATCTTAGTTATGAGGAAAGGTTGCAAGCACTGAACTTATTCTCTCTGGAGAAGAGACGCTTGAGAGGGGATATGATTTCAATATACAAATACCGTACTGGTGACCCCACAATAGGGATAAAACTTTTTTGCAGAAGAGTTTAACAAGACTTGCGGCCACTCATTAAAATTAGAAGAAAAGAGGTTTAACCTTAAACTACGTAGAGGGTTCTTTACTGTAAGAGCGGCAAGGATGTGGAATCTCAGCGGGGAGCATTGATAGCTTCAAGAAACTATTAGATAAGCACCTGAATGACCGCAACATGCAGGGATATATAATGTAATACTGACACATAATCACACACATAGGTTGGACTTGATGGACTTGTGTCTTTTTTCAACCTCACCTACTATGTAACTATGTAATATTGCCCAAAACACTTCAGAATTCATCCTGCTGCTTTTGTCAGCAGTCACATCATCGATAAATGCAAAAGAACCAGTTCCATTGGCAGCCATACATGCCCACGCTATGACACTGTGTAGAAGACTCCTGCGCTGTCAGAGGAATCCTATACTAAGGGAGTACTGCTGCAACACACAAAAAACTGCTCCAGAACAGATCGAAAAATGGTAATAAGGGGGTAGTGGCTGCGCTGTAATAGGGGGGAAGGGGGAGGAGTGGGGATCGACAGGGGGGTGGGGCTATGCTAAAACATAATAAAAATCCTGTGACCGTAGTGAGATAAGGCAAGCTCAAACTATGGGTGTGTAATCAAATATACTTAAGATATAAGCACAAACACAAAATATGTATATATATAGATTACATAAATATATAAATACCAGCAAAAATCATGTGCAAGGATAAGTGAATCTACTAGGAAAAAGGCATAAATCCAAAATCTATCGTGATGACATAAGAAATCACTCCAATGACATTGCTAAACCTTGTCTATAGCAATAAATATAAAATAATCAACAAATAAATCCACACGTGAAATAATGAATAATGTGAATACAAAGTGAAAATAGGTGTCCATAAACAATAGTCCCAGTGATTAGTGTTGGTGTCCCGCCAACACTTGGCGAAAGAATACCATAAAATAAAGGATGAAAAATGGTAAAAAATGACAAAAAAATGACAGCAGTCCCACCACCAAATTTGACAATCCTGGATGTAAATACGATGTTGAATGAATCAGGGGAAAGGAAGAAACCAGTGTGCTGACAGGTGGGGGCACCTTCGTGTTCCCAGGCACCTTACCTTACGGCTGTAAGGTATACAGCATATGCCAAAGAAGCTCCACAGGCGGAGGAGTTCAGCAGTACAGCAGATAGCGTTGATTGATGTTGCAGGCACCTGTGAGCAATTACCCCCTCCCCCTAATTAATAGCCACTTAGAAAAGTTCCTCATTGCTGCTCATTGGGAGATTGCTGGAACTTAAACCAAGTGGAACTCCAGGATTGTCAAATTTGGTGGTGGGACTGCTGTCATTTTTTTGTCATTTCTTACCATTTTTCATCCTTTATTTTATGGTATTCTTTCGCCAAGTGTTGGCGGGACACCAACACTAATCACTGGGACTATTGTTTATGGACACCTATTTTCACTTTGTATTCACATTATTCATTATTTCACGTGTGGATTTATTTGTTGATTATTTTATATTTATTGCTATAGACAAGGTTTAGCAATGTCATTGGAGTGATTTCTTATGTCATCACGATAGATTTTGGATTTATGCCTTTTTCCTAGTAGATTCACTTATCCTTGCACATGATTTTTGCTGGTATTTATATATTTATGTAATCTATATATATACATATTTTGTGTTTGTGCTTATATCTTAAGTATATTTGATTACACACCCATAGTTTGAGCTTGCCTTATCTCACTACGGTCACAGGATTTTTATTATGTTTTAGCATAGCCCCACCCCCCTGTCGATCCCCACTCCTCCCCCTTCCCCCCTATTACAGCGCAGCCACTACCCCCTTATTACCACGCTATGACACTACCACCACCCTGCTTCACTGATGAGGTGGTATGCTTTGGATCATGAGCAGTTCCTTTTACTTCTCCATACTCTTCTTTTCCCATCACTCTGGTACAAGTTGATGTTGGTCTCATCTGTCCATAGGATGTTGTTCCAGAACTGTGAAGGCTTTTTTAGATGTTGTTTGGCAAACTCTAATCTGGCCTTCCTGTTTTTGAGGCTCACCAATGGTTTACATCTTGTGGTGAACCCTCTGTATTCACTCTGGTGAAGTCTTCTCTTGATTGTTGACTTTGACACACATACACCTAACTCCTGGAGAGTGTTCTTGATCTGGCCAACTGTTGTGAAGGGTGTTTTCTTCACCAGGGAAAGAATTCTTCGGTCATCCACCACCATTTTTAAGGATGTTCCAAACAGTTGATTTGGCCACACCTAATGTTTTTTCTGTCTCTCTGATGGGTTTGCTTTGTTTTTTCAGCCTAAAGATGGCTTGCTTCACTGATAGTGACAGCTCTTTGGATCTCATATTGAGAGTTGACAGCAACAGATTCCAAATGCAAATAGCACACTTGAAATGAACTCTGGACCTTTCATCTGCTCCTTGTAAATGGGATAATGAGGGAATAACACACACCTGGCCATGGAACAGCTGTGCAGCCAATTTTCCCATTACTTTTGGTCCCTTAAAAAAATGGGAGACACATATACAAACTGTTGTAATTCCTACAGCGTTCACCTGATTTGGATATAAATACCCTCAAATTAAAGCTGAAAGTCTGCAGTTAAAGCACATATTGTTAGTTTCATTTCAAATCCATTGTGATGGTGTATAGAGCCAAAAAGATTAGAATTGTGTCGCTGTCCCAATATTTATGGACAGCACCGTTTACCTGATATGGAGCCCATACCTTTTTAAGCAGTAATCCATAGTAAATTGTTAATTGTAGATCTTCCTGATTTAGGGGTGTAGCCCTTCTGTTTGGCACTGTTCAGGAGCTCTATACATTTTAGAGACTCGTTCCCTTTAGGCCCCATTTAATGCTATGCGATTCCAAAGTGCAACTTTGAGTGTGACTTGGATGTGACTTTGACCATTTGATAATAGACAATTGTTGCACAACTGTCGCATGTGTAACATTCAGGTGCAACTTTTGAGGGTTTACATTGCAGTCTATGGCAGTCAAGCTGCATGAAAGTCGGACCAGAGAAGTGCAGAGTTTTTTTTTTTTGCTCTGGGAGCACCGGGCACTGTCAGGATTCTGCAACTGTGTGTTACTTGTTACAAGCATGTGAGTGGAGCCTACTTGTACTGCACATCTTCTCGTGTATGTGCTCACTAATGCCCGGGACCAGACGGGGCTGCGTTTATGTGGACTCAACATTAAGATTAACCCCCGACTTAGAAGTGAGCCATGTAGCTGTGAACAATATGCAGATTCCTACTGTGAAATGCTCTGTCCCTTATCACTACACACCTTGTCTTCCAGAATGCAGAATTTATAGGGGGACATCGCTAAGCTTGTGTCCCACTTCACCAGTCCAGCTTACCTCTGCCACCTCACTCCCAGTGACAGAATAGGGTCTCGCCGTGCACTAAGCGCCTATCTCATGCGTGCACTTAATTAACTTCTTACTCTCCAGTACCTGCGGCTAGGTAGATGGAGTCTCCATGCTGCTGTGGGGCACCGACCACTAAGTAGGGCGCCAGAGCACTGAACTCTACACCCCCCCCCCACCAGAGGACCCATCACCCATGCCTGGTACCACGCTCCACAGTCTGGCAGCTATTACATTTCCACCAGTTCATGGTCACCCGTAGCAACTACACATTTCCTGACAACTCTTGCTGGGTTAGCTCTTTGTGATGGCCCTCCTTTCCTCCCTTCCTTCTCATCCCCGTATATGCTTACAAGCCTTGTTCTTCCAGGTACGCCATGTGCCACTTTCAGTAACTTCAGACCAGGCATAAAACCGTTGAGAATTTGTTCTAAAAATCTGGGTAATACAGTCCAGCAAAATACAAAACTTCTGCAACCAACCTTCCTAACTCTGACAGTAGGCTGCCCACTGCATACCTTCCCATAAAGTCCTTAGGGGATAAGTTCACCTTTACAAAAAAAAAGTGCTTTTTTTTTCATACAGTATCTAGAGCTGCATGATTCTGGCCAAAATGAGAATCACAATTTTTTTGCTTAGAATAAAAAGATCACGAATCTCGCGACGTAAAATCTTTCACATTAAAAAATTTGAAAGACCGCTGCGCAAATACAGTGTGAGATAAAATATTGAAACAACCACCATTTTATTCTCTAGGGTGTCTACTAAAAAAAAAATATATGTTTGGGGGTTCTAAGTAATTTTCTAGCAAAAAAAAATTTTTTAACTTGAAACCAACAAATGTCAGAAAAAGGTTTAAAGTTTTTTCACTTACACACAAAGTCTATTCCATTGACAAATTGTTACAATGTTTATACTTAAGTTCAACTGATAAAGAATGTTTTGATTCTTGGCAGACTGCCCAGTTTTTCTCTTCCTTTCTTTTGACGGCTGTGGCTTCAGAAGAGCAGAGAGAATTCTTTGTATAGAAAGAATTGTGAAACACTTTAGTCAAGATCGCGATAACGATTCTTGACGATTAATAGTGCAGCTCTAACAGTGTTTGACAAAAGTGAGTACACCCCTCACATTTTTGTACATATTTTGTTATATCTTTTCATGTGACAACACTGAAGAAATTACACTTTGCTACAATGTAAAGTAGTGAGTGTACAGCTTGTATAACAGTGTAAATTTACTGTCCCCTCAAAATAATTCAACTCAACACGCAGCCATTACCGTGTAGACCACTGCCATCAAAAGTGAGTACACCCCTAAGTGAAAATGTCCAAATTGGGCACAAAGTGTCAATATTTTGTGTGGTCACTATTATTTTCCAGCACTGCCTTAACCCTCTTGGGCATGGAGTTCACCAGAGCTTCACAGGTTGCCACTGGAGTCCTCTTCCACTCCTCCATGACGACATTATGGAGCTGGTGGGTGTTAGAGACCTTGCGCTCCTCCACCTTCTGTTTGAGGATGCCCCACAGACCGAGGCGGCTCTAGGCTTTGTGAGGCCTTAGGCAAACCTTAGACATGAGGCCCCACTCACTCCCATAACTGAAAAAAATATTTGAGCGATAGAAATTAGTGCAGAAAAGACCGCAGACATGATACAAGAGATGGTCAGAGACTGCAGACATGATACAAGAGATGGTCAGAGGCCGCAGACATGATACAAGAGATGGTCGGAGACTGCAGACATGATACAAGAGATGGTCAGAGACTGCAGACATGATACAAGAGATGGTCAGAGACTGCAGACATGATACAAGAGATGGTCAGAGACTGCAGACATGAAACAAGAGATGGCCAGAGGCTGCAGACATGATACAACATGGTAACGCCACATTGCTGCAGCAGCCACCCAACACTAGGACCACAGACAATCCCTCCACAGACAGTGCAGACAGATAATCCCTCTATACACCCCTCTGTCCCCTACTAAAAGCAGGAGAAGCTGACATATTGGCTTTTGGTGCCCTGCAGTGCATCCTGGGAGGTATAGTCTTTGCAGAGCGCAGGCACTGGAGGGCCAAGTCTAGTATGTGGTGTGGAGAACTACAACTCCTGCCATGCAATGTGGTTCCGGCTTTGGGTGAAGGCTAGGATGGCGGTAGAGCCTGCTATTGCCTGCAGCTGATGAGATGTTCCCTGTGTGAGGGGGGGTGTTACAGCTGGTTGTAACCTCCATGGCTTTACCCAAGTGTGTGCCGGCCGCTCACCCCACCAGCCCGGGGACACCAGGGCCATCTTTATTATTGCTTGGACCCTGGGCAAACATTTTCCTGCCCCCACGCCAGCAATTCCACTCTCCATCCCAACATCCCAAAAAACACACACAGAATTATCTAAAAAAACCCATGTTAATAATGTAAACATAAAGATCTGGTTCACACTCACTTATTGCTTCAGGCTCACTGATTGGTTACTAGAGGTTACTGCACATCATTACCGCTCACTGATTGGTTGCTAGAGGTTACTGAACATAATTACCGCTTACCCATTGGTTGCTTTAGGTTACTGCACATCATTACTACTCACTGATTGGTTGCTATAGGTTACTTCTTATCATTATCACTCTCGGATTGGTTGCTAGAGGTTATTGCACATTATTAATACTCACTGATTGTTTGATAGGGGCTACAGCACATAATTACTGCTCACTGGGTGGCAGAGCAGTTTTGTGGTGTGTGATGCAATGGGGTACTGTTGGTTGGATGACAGGATACAGTTTAGGGTGATGGTGGCAGCATTGGGATGAGAGGCTGAGATATCTCCCCTATAATGATAGGGGGTAGGGTGATAGGATATACAAAAATGCAAAAATACTCTTGCGCACAGGTGTATTAGCTAAAAGATCCCAAGGGTTCAGGAAGGACTGTGGATTTCGGCCTTGCTGCTCTTAAGAATGGAATGTCCCAATATTAGATGAAAAGAAAGAAAAAAAGAGCGCACCAGCCTAGTGCATTATCCTTGACAGATTTATTGATTAAAAACAAGATAAAATCTACTCACAAAGGTTGAAGAAAAAAATCGCATTTGTATATGGCACAGCGGCGATTAGTCCAATGGTAGCAGTTTTCCAGGTCCCAGGAAGGAGGCGTACGGACTACTGCTGGCTAGCCTTCAGGCTCTGATGAAGAAGGGTAACCTTCGAAACGCGTTAGCCAGCAGTAGTCCGTACGCCTCCTTCCTGGGACCTGGAAAACTGCTACCATTGGACTAATCGCCGCTGTGCCATATACAAATGCGATTTTTTCTTCAACCTTTGTGAGTAGATTTTATCTTGTTTTTAATCAATAAATCTGTCAAGGATAATGCACTAGGCTGGTGCGCTCTTTTTTTCTTTCTTTTCATCTAATATTAGGGTGATAGGATGCCAGAGGTGGGGTACAGGAGGGATGTGGATGATAATGACAGGAGGCAGGGTTGTAAGATGCCAGAGGTGGGATACAGGGTGATGATGACAGGGGGGGGGGGTGGTAGGATGTCAGCAGAGGGGGAGGATGATGACAGTGAGGAACAGGGGGGATGAAGATGATGATGATGATGGGGATAGGATGGTTGGATGCTAGAGGTGGAGTACAGGGGGGTGATGGGGATGTTGATGACAGGGGGCAGGGTGGTAGGATGTCAGAAGTAGGGTATGGGGATGATAATGATTATAGTAGGTGTGGTGGTAGGAAGCTGGAAGAGGGGTACTGGGGGAGGTTGAAAATGACAGGGGGTGGGGTGATAGGATGTCAGAGATGGGGTACGGGGGGATGAAGATGAGAGGGGGTGGAGTGGTAGGAAGCTGGCAGATGGGTATAGGGGTGAAGATGACAGGGGGTGGAGTGGTAGGAGGCTGGCAGAGGGGTACAGGGGGGTGTAGATGACAGGGGGTGGAGTGGTAGGAAGCTGGCAGAGGGGTGCATAGGGGATGAAGATGACAGGGGGTGGTAGGAACCTGGCAGAGGGGTACAAGGGGGATGAAGATAACAGGGGGTGGGGTGGTAGGAAGCTGACAGAGGGGTGCAGAGGGGATGAAGATGACAGGGGTGGAGTGGTAGGGAGCTGGCAGAGGGGTACAGGGGGTGAAGATGACAGGGGGTGGAGTCGTAGGAAGCTGGCAGAGGGAATGAAGATGACAGGGGGTGGTAGGAACCTGGCAGAGGTGTACAAGGGGGATGAAGATGACAGGGGGTGGGGTGGTAGGAATCTGACAGAGGGGTGCAGATGGGATGAAGATGACAGGGGTGGAGTGGTAAGGAGCTGGCAAAGGGGTACAGGGGGGTGAAGATGACAGGGGGTGGAGTGGTAGGAAGCTGGCAGAGGGGTGCAGAGGGGATGAAGATGACAGGGGGTGGTAGGAACCTGGCAGAGGTGTGCAAGGGGAATGAAGATGAGAGGGGGTGGGGTGGTAGGAAGCTGACAGAGGGGTGCAGAAGGGATGAAGATGACAGGGGTGGAGTGGTAGGGAGCTGGCAGAGGGGTACAGGGGGGTGAAGATGACAGGGGGTGGAGTGGTAGGAAGCTGGCAGAGGGGATGAAGATGACAGGGGGTGGTAGGAACCTGGCAGAGGGGTACAAGGGGGATGAAGATGACAGGGGTTGGGGTGGTAGGAAGCTGACAGAGGGGTGCAGAGGGGATGAAGATGACAGGGGTGGAGTGGTAGGGAGCTGGCAGAGGGGTACAGGGGGGTGAATATGACAGGGGGTGGAGTGGTAGGAAGCTGGCAGAGGGGTGCAGAGGGGATGAAGATGACAGGGGGTGGGTGGAACCTGGCAGAGGTGTGCAAGGGGAATGAAGATGAGAGGGGGTGGGGTGGTAGGAAGCTGGCAGAGGGGATGAAGATGACAGGGGGTGGGGTGGTAGGAAGCTGGCAGAGGGGATGAAAATGACAGGGGTGGGGTGGTAGGAAGCTGGCAGAGGGGTGCAGATGACAGGGGGTGGGGTGTTAGGAAGCTTGCAGAGGGGTGCGGAGGGGATAAAGATGACAGGGGGTGGGGTGGTAGGAAGCTGGCAGAGGGGTGAAGAGGGGATGAAGATGACAGGAGGTGGGGTAGAAGGAAGCTGGCAGAGGGGTGCAGGGGGGATGAAGATGACAGGGGGTGGGGTGGTAGGAAGATGGCAGAGGGGTACATGGGGGTGAAGATGACAGGGGGTGGGAATGTAGGAAGCTGGCAGAAGGAATGAAGATGACATGGGGGGTAGGAAGCTGGCAGAGGGGATGAAGATGACAGGGGGAGGGGTGGAAGGAACCTGGCAGAGGGGTGCAGGGGGGATGAAGATGATAGGGGTGGGA
Source organism: Lithobates septentrionalis (assembly GCA_037952835.1). Taxonomy (NCBI): domain Eukaryota; kingdom Metazoa; phylum Chordata; class Amphibia; order Anura; family Ranidae; genus Lithobates; species Lithobates septentrionalis. The sequence goes on along the minus strand of JBBDGP010001876.1, from coordinate 1,824,271 downwards.
TGTAGGAAACTGGCAGAGGGGTGCAGGTGGGATGATAAGAAGTATGATGATAGGATGCCAGGAACAGGATAATGATGATGACAGGGGTCAGTAGGTGGCATCATATGCTGGACGGCAAACCTATCATCAGTGCACTGCTCTGTGTCTGAGTGAGGTCACAGGTGGCTGGCAGCGGTGATTTTCGGGGTGCCGGTCATGGGATGCTGTTAGTGTCCGGCAGGAGTGTTGTGTAGTACCTTGAGACCCGGATGATCGGCAGGCGCTAGCTCCATTACGGATTTGATCAGGGGGCTGCTCAGCCGCTGCGGGCATTATCGGAGCTCTGTCTGCAAGTGCACATGGTAGGAGAAGAAGATCCTCAGAGCGCGGCAGAAGGGGAGGAGCCAGAGGAGGGGACTACATGCAGCCGCTCGTGATCCTGGGCTCTCAAGCAGTGCTCAAGTGGCCGGGGAAAACCTAGTTGTGCGTACCGCAGGCTTTTGCCCCGCATTAAAGGCTCTGAGGGCGCTGATCAGGGGACATTCACTTCCACACGCGGTAGGCAAATTAGGCAGCTGCGAGGCCCCTGGGAGTGGGAGGCCTTAGGCGACCGCCTAATTTGCCTAATTAGAGAGCCGCCTCTGCCCACAGATGCTCAATAGGGTTTAGGTCTGGAGACATGCTTGGCCAGTCCATCGCCTTTACCCTCAGCTTCTTTAGCAAGGCAGTGGTCATCTTGGAGGTGTGTTTGGGGTCATTATCATGTTCTAATACTGCCCTGCGGCCCAGTCCCTGAAGGGGGGGGATCATGCTCTGCTTCAGTATGTCACAGTACATGTTGGCATTCATGGTTCCCTCAATGAACTGTAGCTCCCCAGTGTCGGCAGCACTCATGCAGCCCCAGACCATGACACTCCCACCGCCATGCTTGACTGTAGGCAAGACACACTTGTCTTTGTACTCCTTACCTGCCACCACACACGCTTGACATCATGTGAACCAAATAAGTTTATCTTGGTCTCATCAAACCACAGGACATGGTTCCAGTAATCCATGTCCTTAGTCTGCTTGTCTTCAGCAAACTGTTTGCGGGCTTTCTTGTGCATCATCTTTAGAAGAGGCTTCCTTCTGGGACGACAGCCAAGCAGACCAATTGGATGCAGTGTGCGGCGTATGGTCTGAGCACTTACAAGCTGACTCCCCACCCCTTCAACCTCTGCAGCAATTCTGGCAGCACTCATACATCTATTTCCCAAATACATCCTCTGGATTCGATGCTGAGCACGTGCATAGCTGGATGCTGCGTTCGTCCTTTGGGGGGTTTACCCATTGGGTTGCCAATGTGTGAAAGACACCATCTCAGATCCCGAACAGATGTTTCCCCGTTTGGGGATACTCGTGGCCTGCAGTACCATATTACCAGCACATGGATGCCTGTGGGCATCATATGGGGCACTATACCCTCTTTGGCAGTTCCAACATTTTGTGACTATATTAGTCTAATTAGTAATTTTTAACTTGTAGTTTCAGTGATAGACTGACACACTTGCTCCTGATGAGTGACATAAAGTCACAAAACATGTTGAGCCAACAGATGTCGTGTTTTAACCACGTGTATTCATACCCCTATCTACTGTGGATTTTCCCATGTATTCTTAATACATTATATCTTAACATGGATTTATATATGCTGGGTCCCAATATATTTATCATGTGTTATCTTTGTCAAAAGAACTATTATGAACTGTGTATTTTATGGCCAATTAAAGCTTTTTATCTAGTATATATTTTCCATCTTTAATACAAGAGATTAGAGGATTTTTTAGATCATACAGGTATCTAATTGTGTGTGTATAATATATATTTGAATATGAAATATATATATAGTGTATTATGAATTACCAGTATATGTTGTAGATATAATTACATTTACCTAACATTTTTTTTGACCCATCGCGTGCTTCTTCATTTAGAGTCCCGCCCCTATTTTCTAGGGATGGAGATTGATGACTATGTCATCATCTCATATAAAGTCCCAAAGGGTCTGGAGGGTATTAGTTATGAGGAAAGGTTGCGAGCACTGAACTACTTCTCTCTAGAGAAGAGACGCTTGACAGGGGATATGATTTCAATATTCAAATACCAATAGGGATAAAACTTTTTTTCGCAGAAGGGAGTTTAACAAGACTTCCACAGACGGTAGTCTCAGCGGGGGGGCATTGATAATATTAAGAAACTATTAGATGAGCACCTGAACGACAACATACAGGGATATACAATGTAATACTGACATATAATCACACACTTAGGTTGGACTTGTGTCTTTTTTCAACCTCACCTACTATGTAACTATATCAATTAGATATGGTATGCAGACACACATTTCAGAAGATTATAACCCTCAGTCCCAAATCTTATTATATTTGGATGGGCATCCCCTATGATTGTATAAGATTTTCTTAAAAGACAAGGTATTGTTTGTTTTACGCATGCAGGTGCAAAACTCACGAGGTGAAGCCCTCATCTATTGTTTGGCTATCACTTTTCTGGCTGTGAATAGTGTTTCTTGCAGGAAAGTCTTGGTGAACTTATCTAGATTTGAGTCAGGGAATATTCCTAATAGGCATTGCTTGGGGTGTAATGTTAATGGGGAGCCCATGGTGTCATGAAGGAACTTGACTACCTATGTCCAGGAACCCTACATGATTTAACAACTCCAGAGCAAGTGGTAGAAAGTACCATTAGTACAGTTACACATCAGACATAACGTACTTTGCTCACTTTTATAACAGGCCAATCTAAGAGGAGTAAGATAGGAGTGATGTAGTGTATATATAATTGGGTAAGGCTGTCTGATAACTTGGGTAACACTCTTATAGGGCGTACACACGGTCAGACTTTGTTCGGACATTCCGACAACAAAATCCTAGGATTTTTTCCGACGGATGTTGGCTCAAACTTGTCTTGCATACACACGGTCACACAAAGTTGTCGGAAAATCAGATCATTCTAAACGCGGTGACGTAAAACACGTACGTCGGGACTATAAACGGGGCAGTGGCCAATAGCTTTCATCTCTTTATTTATTCTGAGCATGCGTGGCACTTTGTCCGTCGGATTTGTGTACACACGATCGGAATTTCCGACAACGGATTTTGTTGTCGGAAAATTTTATCTCCTGCTCTCCAACTTTGTGTGTCGGAAAATCCGATGGAAAATGTCCGATGGAGCCCACACACGGTCGGAATTTCCGACAACACGCTCCAATCGGACATTTTCCATCGGAAAATCCGACCGTGTGTACGGGGCATTACAGGTGTCCAGAGCATCACTCCATTCATCATCCTCTGTACCCATGTCGTTCTCCACCTTGTCTTAGTCCTATAAAATATTGGATGAGGAGGGAAGGAGCAACATACCATAAAATATAGAGGTCAAATTATGGGGTTCCGTACTTTTAACCACTTTCATTAATGGAAGTGACTGTGGGAATTCTGATAAAAACTGTGTTTGCATGGCGTGGTGAACCTGTAAAAACCTGAAGAACATATAATTGGGCAGTATGAAGTCCTCCCTGAGTCTTAAAATATTTATTTTTAATATACTTGCAGCTACTTTTTGAGCATGGCACCTTTTAATATCCCATATGTATTAACACTTTTTTTTACTCTATTAAATAGGTCATCGAAGCGTTCTTCCCTGTACCTTATAATCAAGCTTTTTTTGTTTTTGGCAATCTGTGTCCATTCTCTTCTTTAAAATCCACTGCATTTTACTATGGTGCATCTCACGGTCACACCAGAGTCTGCCTTAGCAGTTGAACCAGTGAAGATCAAAGCTTGGGGCCTTCCTCCACATCAGATTGTTACCATTAGAGCATGGCTGAAAGATGACAGAGGAGAGATGTTTTACTCCAGAGCTTTCTACAGAAGTGACCATGAAGGAAAGGTGGATCTTCAGCAATCCCCAGCCACTGGTGGAGACTATCATGGGGTTCATCCAATGGGACTTTTCTGGTCTCTGAAGCCAGTTACTCCATTCTTCAGGTTGCTCAAGCGGGATGTGATGGGGAGTCCCTTTGAGATTCACCTGGAACTCTACGGTCAGTTGGAACCTAACGCTATGCCAGAATGTTCTCCTAATGCTACTGCGCGTCTAAGAAGATGGTATGTAGCTCCTGGGGTCCAAAGATTGCAAGTCCGAGAAGGGCGACTTCGGGGAGCTCTCTTCATTCCTCCAGGCAAGAAACTCTTGTGTTTTCTTTCAATACAAATCTGCAATTTAATACAAAAAATTCACTTGCTATTTTATGAAAATATAATAAGATTGTGTAAATGAATCATAACAATTGTACTCTATCTACAGTATCTCACAAAAGTGAGTACACCCCTCACATTTTTGTAAATATTCAATTTTATTGTATCTTTATGTGACAACACTGAAGAAATTACTTTGCTACAATGTAAAGTAGTGAATGTACAGCTTGTATAACAGTGTAAATTTGTCTGTCCCCTCAAAATAACTCAACACATAGCCATTAATGTCTAAACCGCTGGCAACAAAAGTGAGTAGACCCCTAAGTGAAAATGTCCAAATTGGGCCCAAAGTGTCAATATTTTGTGTGGCCACCATTAATTTCCAGCACTGCCTTAACCCTCTTGGGCATGGAGTTCACCAGAGCTTCACAGGTTGCCACTAGAGCAGTGGTTCTCAACCTAGGGGTCGGGACCCCCTTGGGGGTCGAATGACGATTTGCCAGGGGTCACCAGTTTCTGGGCTGTTCCTGAAGCCCACGCTGCTCTCTCAGCCTTTTCGTGGCCGCCCAGCAGGACCCTATCTCCTGATTTCAGCATAGGTGTCACTGCTACGAGACACCACAAAGTCGGTAACACTACCTGGGATTATAGTTGCCATTAAAAGTCCCCACTACAGTTCTCAGATCAGCAGATGACCTTGATCAAGAGCACCTAAGTTGGCTGATCAGAACCCCCCCCCCCAGCACTACCACTGATCCCATCCCCCACCAGCTCTGGCACTGCCACTCATCCCAACTCCCTGCCAGCACTGCCACTCATCCCATTACCCCCCCGCACCAAGGAGAAAGAGAAGGAGTAAAAATAGAGAATACATGGAAGGGAGAGGAAAAGAGGGGGAGGAACAAAGAAAAAGGGAGAGGAAAGAATAAGAGAAAGAACAAGAAAGATGGCTAGAGGGAGGTGTGGGGGAAAAAAACAAGAAATTAGGATAGAGAGAGATAAAAGGAGAACAAAGAGAAAGAGTGGTACAACCTAAAATGTACCATAAGGGGTTTTAATACTGTACGAGTGGAAGGGACTCAGGGAGGGCTAAATGTATATGGGCTAGGAGCGCAAATGACTTGTCTTACTTTGGGTGCTGACAACCCACGCTACGAAAATAATTTTACTGTTAGGGGTCCCCACAACTTGGGAAATTTTATCAAGGGGTCACGGCACTAGCAAGGTTGAGAACCACTGCACTAGAGTCCTCTTCCACTCCTCCATGATGGAGCTGGTGGATGTTGGAGGCCTTGCGCTCCTCAACCTTCCGGTTGACGATGCCCCACAGATGCTCAATAGGGTTTAGGTCTAGAGACATGCTTGGCCAGTCCATCACCTTTACCCTCAGCTTATGTTGGAATACTGCCCTGCAGCCCAGTCTCTGAAGGGAGGGGATCATGCTCGGCTTCAGTATGTCACAGTACATGTTGGCATTCATGGTTCCCTCAATGAACTGTAGCTCCCCAGTGCTGGCAGCACTCATGCAGCCCCAGACCATGACACTCCCACCATCATGCTTGACTGTAGGCAAGACACACTTGTGTTTGTACTTCTCACCTGGTTGCTGCCACACACGCTTGACACCATCTGAACCAAATAAGTTTATCTTGGTCTTATCAGACCATAGAACATTGTTCCAATAATCCATGTTCTTAGTCTGCTTGTCTTCAGCAAACTGCAGGCTTTCATGTGCACCATCTTTTAAAAGGGGCTTCCTTCTGGGGCGACAACCATGCAGACCAATTTGATGCAGTGTGCAGCGTATGGTCTGAGCACTGACAGACTGACCCCCTCCCCACCCCTTCAACCTCTGCAGCAATGCTGGCAGCACTCATACGTCTATTTTCCAAAGACAACCTATGGATATGATGCTGAGTATGTACACTCAACTTCTTTGGTCGACCATGGCGAGGTCCTGTTAAACTGCTGTATGGTCTTGGCCATCGTGCTGCAGCTAAGTTTCAGGGTCTTGGCAATCTTCTTATAGACTAGGCCATCTTTATGTAGAGCAACATTCTTTGCCATGAGGTGCCATGTTAAACTTACAGTGACCAGTATGGGAGAGTGATAATGTCAAATTTAACACACCTGCTCCCCATTCACACCTGAGACCTTGTAACACTAACGAGTCACATGACACCGGGGAGGGAAAATGGCTATTTGGGCCCAATTTGGACATTTTCACTTACGGGTGTACTTGGTTTTATTGCCAGCAGTTTAGACAGTAATGGCTGTGTGTTGAGTTATTTTGAGGAGACAGCAAATTTACATTGTACACACACTATACAAGCTGTACACTCACTACTTTACATTGTAGCAAAGTGTCATTTCTTCAGTGTTGTCACATGAAAAGATATAATAAAATATTTGCAAAAATGTGAGGGGTGTTCTCACTTTTGTGAGATACTGTATATCAGCAATAAATATTTCCCATCCAGCCCAGTGTGTCACAGTGAGTGATGCTATTTACAGGGTTGTGGGCAAAAGAACAGGGAACCCAAAAAACAGCTGCTCCTTGGGGGGTACAATAAATGACAGTAAATAAATATTGGGAGACAGCACTAGGAGCCATTCGGATATACTGTAGTGGACATGAACTGGTGAGAAACATGCTGACGAGAGGGCAGAGTGAACAGAAGGATGTCTCATCAATGTACTGTTGCTCCTTTACAGTTCAACAAATTAGGGATTGGGAAGGAGGGGTGACCTAGCTGTATTGTTAATCTACAGTAGAGAAAAGTCAGGTCACCAGCCTAGTTGTGCTACCTGGATGGGCTGTGTAAATCTTATGCCCTGTACACACGGTCGGACATTGATCGGACATTCCGACAAGAAAATCCATGGATTTTTTCCGACGGATGTTGGCTCAAACTTGTCTTGCATACACACGGTCACACAAAGTTGTCGGAAAATCTGATCGTTCTAAACGCAGTGACGTAAAACGCGTACGTCAGGACTATAAACGGGGCAGTAGCCAATAGCTTTCTTCTCTTAATTTATTCTGAGCATGCGTGGCACTTTGTGCGTCAGATTTGTGTACACACGATCGGAATTTCCGACAACGGATTTTGTTGTCAGAAAATTTTATAGCAAGCTCTCAAACTTTGTGTGTCGGAAATTCCGATGGAAAATATGTGATGGAGCCTACACACGGTCGGAATTTCCGACAACAAGGTCCTATCAAACATTTTGCGTCTGAAAATCCGACCGTGTGTACAGGGCATTAGGATTGCATAGATAGAAATCAGGGCTGCTGACAAAGGGTGTATCACCACTTTACCAGGCCTTCTGTGGGGGCCCCGGGCACACAGGGGAGGCTGGACAGCAGGGGGATCGGTGCAGGAGGACAATTAGAAAATGCTGCACTGTGTCTGTGTGTCTCCCTGCAACAGTTAAAAGACGGTTTCTCCCTCTCCCCCCTGTGATTACTCTGCTTCAGTTTATGAATGGACAGTAGCCTCTGTCTCCTGTTCATTCATCTTCAGGGCAACTGAGGCTACAGAGAAAGAATTGAATCTGTCCTCAATTCCTTCCTCTGTCTCAAAGGAGAGATGTCAGGGGTCTGTTTAGACCCCTGATATTTCACCCCCCCCCCCCCCCCCAACAACGTTGTAAAAAAAAATTTTTTATAAAGAATAATTTAAAAAATGGGAAAAATTAAATTAAAGTTAAGAGCAGTTTTTGCTGCTTGAGACGCTTATTATTCTATAAGGATACACAGTGGCTGTATGAACACAGCTGCAGGTCCTAATTTGATAGGTGTGTGGGTGAGTGGCCCCAAATTCACACTATCTGTATTTGGAGCTGCACACTTGCATCCACCCGCCAGTCAAATTAGGGCCTGCGGCTATGTTCATACAGCTGCTGCATCCCCATAGTGAATGAGCCTCAAGACCCCATTTACATGCAAACTATATTAACTCAAAGCAGTTTTATCTTTTAGATTTAGCAGGAATTTTGTAAGTTATGCTTGCGTCTGCTAATAATATTTGTGTATTTTCAGTGAAAATATTGTTTTGATATTTTCAGGAAGGGGGACCCCTTCAGGTAGGTTGTATGCCTGTGATTTCTAAAGGCAGCCCTGGTAGAAATACAAATGCTTTGGCACGTAAAACCGTTATCATATGTATTGCGACTATGTACAATATATACTGTAGCTGTTTTCCTGTAGTTCAGATTGACCTTAAAGCGGTTGTATACCTTTATTTGTAACTTTTACCTACAGGTAAGCCTATAATAAGGCTTACCTGTAGGTAAAAAAAATATCTCCTAAACCTGTAAGGTTTAGGAGATATTCCCCTCGCAATGAGCCGCTGACTGCAGCGGGGCATGCGCACAGGGGACTCTCTTCTGACAGCCCGGCAAACTCCGGAGCTTGCCGGGCAGAAGTCTCCCGCGGCGCGTGCGCGGGAGTGACGACATCGCGGCTCCGGCCACTCACAGCGCCGGAGCCGCGATACCCGGAAGACACGCCGGGGGGAGATGTCGGCCCCCTCGGCGTGGACCAGGTGAGATGCCGGCGCCTCGTTCTAAGGTAAGTATCTCATAATGAGCTAGTATGCGGTGCATACTAGCTCATTATGCCTTTTCCCTTGCAGGTGTAAAAAAAAAAAAAAATGACAGCGGGTATACAACCGCTTTAACCATAACTCCCTATAATGTATACTGCTTACCCTGTGAGTAATATATTGGAAGCCTATAGAAGTGAACTTTCTGCTCTCCATCCAGGTGAAGGCCCATTCCAAGGAGTCATTGATCTATTCGGGGGTTCTGGTGGCCTCATAGAGTTTCGAAGCAGCCTCCTGGCTAGTTGTGGCTTTGCCACACTTGCTTTGGCTTATTTTGCTTATGAGGATTTGCCAAAGACCCTCAACTATCTGGATATAAAATACTTTGAAGAAGCTGCTCTGTTTCTAAGCAGTCATCCAAAAGTAAGTCTAAACATTACTAGTAGATAAAATTGTTGCTCTAAATGAATGTCCAGATCGAACCTCATGAAAAAAATTTAGAGGCTAGGAAATGTGAAACTTCTGATAATTCCACTGACAATCTATGAGCAACAAACCAGCTGTTGTTACAATACACAAGTAACAAATAAGCAATAATTGCAATACATGGCAACAAATGGGCCACACATACACATAGGATGATAGAACATATCTCATCCCATACCGCCTTCAGATCTCTCCTCTCCAATGCCAGCGCAACACTCCAGATCCTGGCTAGCTGGAGTAGACTTATGTCCCTTCTCCAGTCAATTATTCAGTGGCTGAGACACAGGGATCTCCTGTACGCCTGGACACCCAGTAATCAAAGTGGGTATTTACTGTCTCCAACTGAAATCCAAAGACTTCATAGCTACAATGGTGAAAAGTGAAGCCGGATTGTCCCAAATGTAAGTCCGAAATCCTTATAATGCGGGCAAATGCCCCTCTGAACCAAAAACCAAGGTATGTTTTTTTTTTTTTTCAGTTTGCTACCTGCCACCAAGAAATCAAATTGCTCTTTGGTTTATTGTGCACAGTATTGAAATGATGCGCTGGAAGCTTCTTGGATACGGCAAACAGCTTTACATTTATAAAGGATTAGCAATGCATGTCTTACAGCATTAGAAACAATAACAGGAACAAGGAGCATACAACTACAGTACATCAGTGTTGCCAACCTACCAGACTAAAATTCACCGCCATGAAACTCAAAATTTACTGGCACAGCCAAGTTTTTACTGCCATTTTTGTAAAAGATACAAAATTAAAGTTTTCAGTGCAATTTTCAGTACTTAAGCTACAACCAAGTACAATATGCAGTTAGCAATGTGGTTTAAGATAGATATTAAGGCAAAAAAAAAACCTATTGTCTTTCTGTCTCCATCCCTCCTTCACCTGGTCTCCGGTCTCCATCCCTCCTCTCCCGTCTCCATCCCTCCTTCACCTCCTCTCCCGTCTCCATCCCTCCTTCACCTCCTCTCCGGTCTCCATCCCTCCTTCACCTCCTCTCCGGTCTCCATCCCTCCTTCACCTCCTCTCCAGTCTCCATCCCTCCTTCACCTCCTCTCCCGTCTCCATCTTTCCATAACTCCATCCTTTGCGTTATTACTCCATTTCTCTGTCTCGCTCACATCCCTCCATGCCTTGCTCTATCTCATCATCGATCTCTCTGTCACCCAATCTATATCTAGGGCTCTTTCACACATATATGTCTGTTTCCACTTGCTCAGCAGGGATCATTCCATTGATCTCCGCTGAGCCGGAGGATGACAGGTCCGTCTCCACTCACTGTGCAGGGACGGACCTGTCAGAGCCCCGCTCTCCTCAATGGGATCGTATGAAAATGGACAGTCCTGCTACACAGAGCCCATCCTCTCCCCTCTCCTCCTTCTCCTCCTGCCCACTAAGATGAGCCGCCGACAGGACTGTCTGCATGTTGCTCAGCTAACTTACCTTATGCTGGCCATACATATCGGCCAAAATTTGGTCACTTAGACAGTTCGCTCATTTTCCGGCCAGTTAACGGGCACAAAATCGATAAACGTTGGGACGTTTTTGAGCCGAAAAAACAAAGGACAAGTTTGGAACTTTTCTGCCGAACGAACGATAAATTGAAAGCTTAATGTGTTTCCCGTCTGAACTGTCTGCACTAGGTATATGTAAAAAATGAACAAAAAATGCATTTATGTCCACTGAACAATTTATCAGTCAATACATGATGGCACTATCGTTTGCTCTCACGGCTGAATGTTTGTTTTTTGAAAATGGGTTTGGCCGATTTTTTGTATAGTGTATGGCCAGCATTAGGCTAGGCTGAACTCCGTCCTCCACTGCAGACTGTTTCCACTCCTCCTCCTCTCAGCATCTCCTGTGAGGAACTCAAATAAGACGCGCTGAGAGAAAGGGGGGAGGGTACAAGTAGCTTCACTCAGTCAGATCATCGGAAACTCTCGAACTGCACATGCGCAGTCGAGTCAAGAGCGTTACCGGCTGAAAGCGTATGTTTTCACTGGCAGGCTTTTCACTTTACGGACTTTTATGGGCACCGAAAATATGCTCGGTTTTTACGGGCTGCCCGTAAAAACGCGGGCAGTTGGCAACACTGCTGTACATGCACTGAGAAAGACAATACATCCTGTTATATCATAGAAAACATGAACTATACATTATAATACTACAGAGCCGTCTGCTGCATAGATAGGTATAATGCATACAGTACAGTTTATTAACAACTTTACATTACATGCTGCTGTTTTTCCAACATGTTTAGGATCCCCACTTATCTCTCTTCATCTGAGTGTCCAACTTTTGCCATCCCAACCAATAGCTGCCACATGCATACAACAATCCCATTGCTGATACGATTGATTAGCCATATCTCAGTACAATGTAGACACTTTCACTGGCGATCAGCTTGGTATTGACATGTCAGGTCATATGACATTAGCAGGCGATACATGTCACTGCCAACTGCTCACCAGTGATTTTGGTTCCCTGCAAATTCTTTATAAAGCTGATGCATTACAAGTAAACACCAATTTCTCTATCATCCATAGCACCATCATGAGGTTTGCTTTACAAACCCTGTGAAGTATGAGTAGACCAGGTTCTACTGCTTTCCACAGTGCAGTAATGCTGTGAACATGCTTGTAGGATGGGGGAACATAGGGATGACATCATTAGTTTGCTGCTGCTATTTTACTGTCCAATCAGCAGGCTGGGAGAGAAGAGGTGATTAAGGAAACAGAACTAAGCAGGCTTTTTTTTTTTTTTGTATAGTCACCCATCAGACGGGTGAATGCCTCTACCTTGATATTTGCGATAAGGACGGTGCTGCTCTAAACATTTCACCAGTTTTATAAAGGAGACATTGGAAAGGTGGGGAGACGTTTTGTGAAAACTAAAAGTGTAAGGCCTAACAATTAACTTCTCTTATTTGCTCCAGTTTTGGCCTGTTAAACATTGAAAGTGTTTTGTTTTACCTGTCTGTGTGCAAAAAAAATACCGGTTGATCCTGCCAGAAGTCTTGTGTGTTGATAACTTCCTGTACATTCAATTCTCCTCCTGTGCTTATCTCAAGCAGTCTTATTTTCAACTCTATAAACTACAGGGCACCTTGCAGGCACTGTCATGGAAGGTAGATGTGGCATTACTTTAGGATAGAGCAGTGGTTCTCAACTCCACTAGTGCCGTGACCCCTTGATAAAATTTCCCAAGTTGTGGGGACCCCTAACCGTAAAATTATTTTCATAGCGTGGGTTGTCAGCACCCAAGGCAAGACAAGTAATTTGCGTCCCTCACCCACAGACATTTAGCGCTCCCTGTGTCCCTTCCACTCGTACAGTATTAAAACCCCTTATGGTTCATTTTAGGATGTACCACTCTTTCTCTTTTGTTCTTCTTTCTTCCCCTTTTATCACTCTCTATCCTAATCCCTATTTCTAGCCGTCTTTCTTGTTTTTTCTCTTCCTTTTTCTTTGTTCCCCCTCCCCCTCTCTTTTCCTCTCCCTTCCATGTATTCTTTATTTTAATTCCTTCTCTTATGCCGCGTACACACGGTCGGACTTTTCGGCTACAAAAGTCCGACAGCCTGTCCGACAGACTTTCGACGGACTTGCGGCAGACTTTCTAACGAACGGACTTGTCTACATACGATCACACACAAGTCCGATGGATTCGTACGTGATGACGTACACCGGACTAAAATAAGGAAGTTGATAGCCAGTAGCCAATAGCTGCCCTAGCGTGGGTTTTTGTCCGTCGGACTAGCATACAGACGAGAGTATTTCTGAGTCCGGCGTAGTTACGACGTAAAGATTTGAAGCATGTTTCAAATCTAAAGTCTGTCAGATTTGCGGCTGGAAAAGTCCGCTGAAAGTCCGGGGAAGCCCACACACGATTGGATTGTCAGCCGTATTTTGTCCGTCTGACTTTTGTAGATGAAAAGTCCGACCGTGTGTACGCGGCATTACTCCTTGGTGGGGGGAATGGGATGCGTGGCAGTGCTGGCGGGGACTTTGGATTCATGGCAGTGCTGGCGGGGAGTTCTGATCAGCCAACTTACGTGCTTTTGATCAAGGTTATCCACTGATCTGAGAACTGTAGTGGGGACTTTTAATGGCAACTATAATCACAGGTAGTGACTCACTGTGTCTCTGGCTTCACTGTGTCTCCGACTTTGTGGTGTCTCGTAGCAGTTACACCTATGCCGAAGACAGGAGATAGGGTCTCCTCCAGCCCCTCCCACTTCACATTCCTCACCAGTCAGCTGACCTCTAGTCTCTCCCCCCCCCAGCCATGCCGTGAACTGAGTGGGCGGCCGTGGGCTCCGGGGACAGCCCTGCTGGGCAGCCGCAAAAAGGCTGGGAGAGCGGTGCAGACTTCAGGAACAGCCAAAGATTTGGTGACCTATGACTTTTCAACTGAAGGACATCAAGTAGGAGGTGACCAAGAGGGCCACCAGCATGGCAAATTTCAGCTGTTTCCTCAAAATTCATATAGTGTGACAGTACGCAGCTTAGGAGAGTGGATGCTGCAGATGATTGAGTTGGTAGCATGTGCTGTAGACTGGTGTCACGTACCCGGTAGGTGCTGAACTAATGAGGGATCCCTTACACCTCTTGTGATGTTTCTCACCTCCAGCAGTGACGCGCTATGTGCGTGGTGGCAAGGAGTGGGTGTGGTTAAATGATGCTACATATTGGGCGTGACTTTTGAGTCGGATTAGAAACAAAAAATACACACAACCAGTAAATTATCCCAAATTAAATTCACCCCCTATACACACTGTCCCGCCTTCTCTACACCCCCCCCCCCATATACACTGACACTCTGTATACACTGACTCTTTTTCCCTGTACACACTGCTCCCACTCCTTTTTGAAATTCCCTGTACACACTGCCCCCAGTCATAAATGCCTCTCCCAGCCTATCAGTGGCCTGTATTTATGTATGACTGTATGCAGTAGGGGGGTCAGGAGGGTACAGTACAGGGGGGTTGGAGGACACAGTAAAGGGGAAGTCAGCAGGGTGCAGTATAGGGTGTAGTAATGTATAGTGTCAGGTTTGGGTAGTATAGGGTGGTATAGTGGAAGGTTTGGGTGGTATAGTGGCAGTTTAGGGTAGTATAGGGTGGTATAGTGGCAGAAGGACGGATCCTCTGTCATGGCCTTCTGTAGTGACTTTCCCCACATGTCCGCACCGATGGGTAGGTGCTGTAAGTGATGCTAGAAACAGGATGTCCGACAGTGGGTAACAGGAGTAGGCCTCTTAGGCCTTGTGGTGGAAGTAGCGTTCCGCGTGGTAGGCCGCAACCTCACTCTCTCTCTGTGTCAGGGCTGGGCTCAGCCCTTCCTTCTCAAAGCTGGCCGTTCAGCTGTCGGCTAATTGCCACCTCCTATCTCTCCACAGTTACTCAGCTGTTGATATCCCGCTCACCAGTTTTGCCTACTTAAGCTGTCCAGTCCAGAGGAGCTCTGCCTTTGCCTTGGTCACATCACAGAAACCTGCAATCCTGTTCTGACATCCCTTCTGGCTCCAGATCCTGCTTGCTGTTCCATTATATTAATCCCTGACTTCTGGCTTGGCTGAATATCCATTCCGGTTACTAAACTTTGGCTAAGTTTTGACTACGTTTGTTCTTTAATTTTTTGTGTGATTTAACTGTACTTCTGTCTCGGCCTGATTCATGGTTTCTGACAGTAGGCGAAGGCCATGAATTCAGAAGATGCCGTCAATCCTCCTTTTGGTAATATTTTTTCCAGATTGGATGAGCAGGATCACCGCATGGATCAGTTTGCCATGGCATTACAAACGCTCCTGAGTCGCACTGCTCAAATGGAATCTCCCACTGTGTCTGCTCTGGTACAACCGGTGTTGCAGGCTGTCACTGCTGCTGCTTCAGTCTCTGTGCAGGCACCCGCCTCAAATATTACCTCTTTAAGATTTTATGTCTGCTTCCGCTCTGCTTCCCCAGCGATTTTGGCGTGATCCAGTCCAATGCAGAGGGTTTCTCAACCAGGTTGAGATATACTTTGGGATGCTGCCTCAAGCGTTGCCCACGGACAGAAGCAAAGTAGGTTTCCTGATATCTTTGCTTTCTGAGAGAGCCTTGGCCTGGGCAAACCCTTTATGGGAGACGCGAAAACATGTTGTCTTGAGTTACCCTGAGTTTGTGACTTCTTTTAAAAGGGTATTTGATGTTCCCGCATGCTGCGCTTCTGCTGCCAAGTGCCTCATGTCAGAGTACGAGAACTGTTGACTACGCCATAGAATTCCGTACCCTGGCAGCAGAGGTTGCTTGGAACAATGAGGCCCTCATAGCCCTCTTTTTTTCATGGTCTCTTGGATACCATCAAAGATGAGATAGCAGCCCGAGATATACCCACTGAGCTGGAGAGGTTGACCATGTTTGCCATCCTCGTTGACTCCAGACTCAGAGAAAGACTCACTTTTAAGGAGCGCTTGCAGAAGCCTCCTGTACATTTGTCTCCAAACTTTGCAGTCCTACCCTTGTTGTGAAGATGAACCAATGCACTTGGGCTTCACGCGTCTCTCTGTGGATGAGAGAACCCTTAGGAGGAGGGAGAGATTGCCTTTATTGTGGCCAGGCAGGTCACTTTTTGAAGTCTTGTCCAACCCATCCAGGGAACGCCTGAACATTGAGGTTCTGTTACTGACAGACCTTAGGTGGCGTTTTTTCATCCCCAGTTATCCAGAAGGATAAGCACCTGGTTTTGGTTACCCTTTTTTGGGCTGAGCCGTCCATCGAGATACAGGCTCTAATCAACTCTGGGGCTGCAGGCCTGTTCATTGATGCTGCCTTTGTATCGAAGCACTCGATTCTGCTGCAACTGCGTGACACCCCCTTTGCCATTGAGGCTATTGATGTAAGATCTCTACAGCCTGCCCATGTAACTCATGAGACCGTTGTCCATGGCCGTAGGGGCTCTTCACCATGAGATAATCCAATTCCAAGTTATTTCCTCACCTAAGTTTCTACTGGTTATTGGTTACCCTTGGTTAGAGGCAGAACCCCTCTTTTGATTGGCTCCGTGCTGAGGTTCTCTCCTGGTCGCCACTATTCTGACTCAGATTGTTGTGAAGCGATTTATCCCTTGTGAGACCTCTATGCCTGGCCTGTATAAGAAGATATAATCACTGAGGACAATCCTTATCAGATAGCTTGAACTCACCAACACCGATTCCATCCACAGATGCTTTATTCTGAACATCAGATTACAGCAGATGACAGGATACAAACAGATGAATAGGTTGTGGTATTGTGCGGTCAAAAGATGATACTGTCTGTAGCTTACAATGGAGCATACATGTGCCCTGCTACATGTGGCTTGTTAACTGCATAGATGACACAGGACGTACAAACACAGGAAGAAGGGTGGAGCATTACATTCAAAGGAAGTGTGTCATAACATAAGGGAAAAATGAACTTGAGAGACAAGTGCATTACCACAAAGGGTCACTAGATGTCAGCATGTAAACTAAACATAAAAGTCTATAGAAAAATGGTTAGGAAAACAATATATATATATATATAAGTCTTGAATTGATTATGGCAGATGCCTCTGCCAGGAAGGTAGTTAGAATCGCGTGGGTAAGTCTTGTGGAATTAAAGTCCATAAGCATAGAATCCAATATTTTCCCATGAACCACCCATGTGGGAAGAAAGAGGAGGACTGAAAATCCATGTACAGTCTTTTTCAGCTAACATGTCTTGGATTGGCCTAGAGTTGAGCTGTAGCTCTCGACAGGCTCCAACGAAATTAGTTCCACAGTCAGATCTTAGTGTCTTGACTGGTCCTCTGATGGCTGGGAATCATCTTAGAGCATTGATAAAACTTGAAGCATCCATAGATTCTATTACTTCAAAGTGTACTGCACGCACACTCATGCAAGTGAACAGCACTGCCCATCGTTTGCTATTTGCTTGGCCACCTCGAGTTCTGCAGGCTGTTACCATCCATGGCCCAAAGACATCCAGACCAACATGAGTGAAAGGTGGGTCAGTACTTAACCTGTCAGCTGGCAAATCTGATATGTGCTGTTGCTGGTGTTTCCCTCTCAGTTTGCGGCACTGAACACAGTTGTGTAGTGAAGCTGTGATCTGTCTTTTTGCTCCTATAATCCAAAGGCCTGCAGCTCTTATGGCACCCTCTGTGAAGTGTCTACCTTGGTGCTTAACCCCTTCATGGTAGTGCCGTATGAGCAAAGTGGTGATGTGATGGCGGGCAGGTATAATGAGAGGATTCTGTTCTTGCTCACTCAACTCAGCCTTGTTTAAACGTCCACCAACCCTTAACATACCATGATTGTCAATGAATGGATTCAGGTTGGCAACTGGGCTGTTTTTTGCAATGTACCTCTTGTCACGGATACATTTAATTTCTGAGCCAAAGACACTCTGTTGTACACTTCGTATTATGATCAGTTCACCTACAGCAATGTCTTTTGTAGAAAGAAGCTTTTGGCACACGTGCCAACCTTGACAGTGAGCATCTTTGGGCTTTGTGTGGAAGCAATCTGCAATATGAACTAACCTTGCGATGGTGCGTATAAGCCTTCTCCACTTGGAGAAACGTTCAAAGCATTGACAGCCCAAGGTGAGTCTTTGTTCAGTTCTGGTGATGAGGGTTTTAACTTCAGGACGAGTCTCTGGATCCTTATCAGGTTCTAGAAGACCGAAGACATCAGCTGTGGTTTCTTCTGGATGATCCAGCAGGAATTCAGGCCCTGTTAAGCAAGAAGAATTTGCGAAGACACTTGCAGACACTGGCCTGGTGGCATGATCATTGTCAAAAATCCTTTTCATAAAGGTGATGAAATGGTCCTTCATTTCAGGCCTGTTCTTTAGTGTTCGTTGAAGTGAGTTGAATTTGGATAAAGCCTGTTCACGATTGGTTGGGAGTTTAACCCTTGCAGCACGAAGATGTAATGGTGCAACCTAGCTGTTAGACTCATCCTGGAAGAACTCTTTGTTCATTATTTTGATGAACTCTCTGTCTTCGACTGACAAGGCTACTTTGTTGTCATCGCTTGTAGTACCAAACACTGTGGTACCTAGGTTGTCATCACAAAGGTTAGGAGTGACATCAGGTACTTGGATGATGTCAAGAGGCTTCTCTTTTTTTTTCCATTAAATGTAAGTTTATTGAGCATTGACAAGAAAAAAAAAAGGAGTACAGTGTACATAATGAAAACCAAAAAGAATAACAATACATTTTCCAAAACGTACAAATAATATTTGTGTACAGTATTGTAACCCATGTCTGGTCTCTTTTTTTTTTTTTTTTCTTCCCATGATGTATGTGTAGAGTTAATTGGTCTTATCTTACTAGTTTGGCTGGGTCGCGCTGCAGTATCTCAGCATGCGTGGCATGGGGGAGGGTGACGACTGAGACCACTTAGGGCACAGCAAATGCAGGAATCTTTCTCTGTCTTATCCACATGGAATATTTGGGATAACTGCGCTGCAATATAGTAAGCATTGAAGTCAGGTACAGCCATTCCTGCTAAATCTGTGGGGTTTTTAAGTTTTTGCCAGGCGATTTTATGTCTGTTACTACCCCATACGAATGGCTTTATGATGGCTTCTATTAGTTTGAAATGCCTAAGCACTAGGTATATTGGCGAATGCCAAATCATGTAGAGTATTTTAGGTAGGAGGACCATTTTGGCCACGTTTATTCGTCCCATTACTCCCAGTGGGAGGCGGGCCCACACCTGTGTTTTGTGCTTAAGCATTGCAAACAGCGGCGCTATGTTGAGTGTCTCGTAATCTGCTGGGTCTCTTGTGGTTCTTATGCCCAAATATTTGATGGTCTCTACTCTCTGTAAGGGCAGTTTAGCTCTGTCTTTGGACTGCGGGAAGCTGTCAAGGGGTAATATCTGGGATTTGTCCCAGTTTATCCTGAGGCCGGAGAACGTGCCAAACCGTTCTATTAGGTCCAGTGTAAGGGGCAGGGAATTCTCAGAGTCGTCCAGATATAGTAGGGTGTCGTCTGCGTATGTACTAATTTTTTCCGTCACGTCCCCCCTGTGAAGCCCCTTTATTTCCGGGTGCGCCCGGATGGCTATGGCCAGGGGTTCTGCCACCAATGCGTACAGCAGAGGCGACAGAGGGTATCCCTGTCTCGTGCCCCTAGACAACAAGAATTGGTCGGATGGTATTCGCTAGTACCCTTGCCGATGGAGATTGGTATAAAAGTTGCACCCATTTTATATATTTTGGGCCAAAGCCGAATCTGCCCAGGCACCTCCACAGGTATCCCCATTCCACTGAATCGAACGCCTTGGCTGTGTCCAAGGCGACGATTATTCTTGACCCTACGTTGTCATGTGTGGCTTGTAGGTTTATGAACAGTCTACTAAGGTTGAAGGATGTATTTCTACCTGGCATAAACCCTGCCTGGTCACTATGTATTAAGGAGAGGATTACCTTGTTGAGACGGATGGCTAGTATTTTTGCAAGTATTTTGATGTCTACTTGGAGTAGAGATATGGGGCGGTAAGACTCGGGGATGAATGGGTCCTTCCCTGGTTTAGGGATCAATACTATGGTGGCTTCTCTCATGGACGCTGGCAGTGTGGAATCTTTGAAAATGGCCTCGTATAGCTGTAGTAGTCTAGCGATCAGTATTTCTGAGTATGTGGAGTAAAACTCCACTGGTAGGCCGTCCGAGCCCGGGGACTTCGAAGCGGGAAGTTCCGCCAGGGCTCCTGATATCTCGTCTATTGTTAGTGGGGCCTCTAGTTCCTCGACCTGTTCTGCGGAAAGCTGGGGAATTGTCAATTCTCCCAGGAATGTTTCCATTGGGGAATTATCTGACAGGGCTGTTGCTGTGTAGAGCTTGTTAAAGAAATCTCTAAAGATGTCTGTAACTCTATGCGGTTCTGTTTCTATAGCTCCATTGGATGAGCGCAGTGAGATTACCACGGGAGGTCTATCTTCACTATGTATTAGATAAGCTAGGAGTTTCCCCGCCCGGTCCCCGTGCTCGAACGATCGCTGTCTATGGAAAAATAGTTTTCGTTTGGATTTTTCGTAGTGTAGCTGGGTCAGCACCCTTGAACAGAGTTTAAGGTTGTCAGCTCTATCTGCAGTGGGGGCCTCGAGAAATATCTTTTCTGAGTCTCGGAAGTTCTCCTCCGCTCTAATTATTGCCAGCTCTGACACTCTTTTTAGTTTGTTAATCCTGTTGGTTAGGATCATGCGGGCGTGTTTCTTGAAGGCTTCCCATACCACCTGGACCGAGGCAGAGCCTTCATTGATTAGGAAATAGTTTCCCCACTCCGTTAAAAGGTCGTCCTCCTCTGGCAGCAAGGTCAGCCAGAAAGGGTTCAACCTCCACGTCGTCGGAGGGCGGTTACGGGGAACGGTAAGTATGACCCAGTAGGGGCAGTGATCTGATAGGGACCTGGGGGAGAAGCCCGCGTCTGACAATCTAGGGAGGAGCACCTTAGATAACAATATTAGGTCTATTCGGGACATAGCTCGGTGTGACGTGGAGAAGCAGGAGATTTGTCTGTCTACAGGATTCCTGACTCTCAATGTATCTACTAGGTTAAAGTCTGGTAGGAGTCTGGCGAATCTTGTGCGGTGAGACTTCACTGGTTCTGTGGTTGACATGTTAAGTCTATCTAGGGCTGGATCAAGTACATTGTTAAAATCGCCTAGCCACACAGCCGGGATGTTAGGGTGCAGGGTCATGAAATCAAACCCAGCAGCTATAACAGTCGCGCTGAATGGTGGAGGAACGTAAAATGCCATGAGGAGAATCAGGTCTCCATATATCTTAGCTTTTAAAAGAACATATCTACCCGATGGGTCGATCACTGAGTCCTGGAGCTCGAAGTGGGTATTTTTAGCAATTAAAAGTGAGACTCCCCTGGAGAGTGTAGTGTGCGTCGAATGGAAAGCCCATCCAATCCACGGTCTCTTAAGTGCTCTATGTGCAAGGCCTTCAGCGTGTGTTTCTACTAGAGCCACCACATCTGCTCTTTGTTTCTTGAGGAGTGAAAACACCGCCGACCTTTTTATAGGTTCCCCAAGTCCGCGAATATTCCACGTGATAAATTTCAGACTAGCCATTTAAATGTGGATATGAGGTATTGAGCTCCGGGACTCAGATCTCCCCTCCCTCCAAGCAACCCAGCACATATATCAAATAACATGACCATTATCAAAGACACTATGGGGTTATTTTGGTAGCGATTGCATTTTTTAGACATTGGGTAAAACAATAAAACTTCTGCAATTCTGATATCCCCTTCCCCCCACCCCGCTCTGCACCTTCCAAACCTGGTGCGAGCTTCGATCCCGAACTGCCAACTGGGCATAAACATTGTCCAACCTGTGGAGAAAAAGAGCTTGACCATGTGTGAGTGGCAGTCGCTGTGTTAAGGATACTGATAATCTCAGGAGTCCCAAGCCACATACACAGCGTTGCCAAAAACTGTGTGCTCCGTTTCAGGTGGTGAACTGTGGTGCGTGGGGCGATAGTACGCTGCGTGTCGTTGCAAATTTCAGGACTTGACTCACCGCCGTTGGTGAGTACTTTTTAGACATTGGTTGGCTCCGTCGGTTGCATGTGTGGACTCTGCTATGAAGAGTATGAGTAAATACCTGAGGTGTGTCTCTGTGGCAAGGGGCTACAAGAAACCTGTTGGTGTAACCCTGCCGGTCGTTACAGGGTATAAGTCTCGCGGTTTGTTGCCAGCCGGGTGCTCATGAAGAGATGTGTAGCTGTGGTGTTCATTGGAACCCGGCCGTGGTCAAGTGTGTTCAGGGGTAGATTCAATCCAAGTGGAGTTGATGAGCAGTCTTCCATCACCGAAGGATATTAGGGAGGATAGGGGGAAAGTGGGAAGACGGACTGTTCATCCTATAATTTTATATGTGATTTCAGATTTGAAGTCATTCCGTGTGAAAAATTAGATTATGATAGGATGGGAGACCTGGAAGGGTCACAGATTAACATAGGCGCAGAGATGAGTATGATAAACGCCAGGACTTATCCGTGGGCTTCCCTCTGTTTCAGCCATGTGATGGCGGCTTCTGGATCCTCAAAGAAGTGTGCTCTGTCTTCTCCCTCCACACGGAGGCGGGCCGGGAAGAGCATGGCATACTTGATGTTTTTTATGCGAAGGCGCCTTTTAACCTCCATGAATGTGCGTCTTCTCCGCTGTACCTCTGCGGAGAAGTCCGGGTAGACTGCTATCATTTTGTTTCCCAAGGGGATGTTACCCTTCACTCTGCTGAGGCGAAGTATGGCATCTCTGTCCCTGTAGTTCAAGAACTTTGCGATAAACGTGCGCGGGGGGGGCTCCAGGTGGTGGCAGTCTGCCCGACAGGCGGTGTGCGCGCTCTACCACAAATGTTGGGGAAAAAAGATTCTCTTCCATATGTATCGCAGAGCAGATTTTCAAGGAACGTGGGGGGGTCTCTCCCCTCTGACCCTTCAGGGAGACCCACAAATCTGAGATTGCATCGTCTGAGGCGATTCTCAATGTCATCCTGCTTCTGAATCAATTGATTCACTTGATGCTGCAGCTCAGATGTTGTATTTTGCAGGGGGGAGAGGGAATCCTCCACACTGCTCAGCCTAGTCTCTGCCTCAGTGACTCTGCCTTTTAGTTTATGAAAATCCGGTCTTACCAGTGAAATGTCCACTTTAACTTCTAATATCCGCGCTGTGAGGGATGTCTGGCATGCTGTAACGGCTTCCTGGCATGATGAGATCGCCTCCAGCACCCTCGCTGTGTCTGTCCCAGCGGGAGGCTCTTCTTCTAGCGCGACGGCGCCATCTTGGCTGGAGGGATCCGTGCCTTGCCGGCGGTATTGTTCCAGCTTTGCGGCCACAGAAGATGCCTTTTTTGTAGGCGACATGACCCTGGCAGGCTGCCGGTTCAGTGGTGGTATGTTGTGGGTTGAGGAAAGCTGTTTAGCGGTCCCAGGAGTTTGTAAAAGGATCAATGGCCGGCGGAGCTCTGTCTATCTGCGTCCTACTGCATGCCGCTCCAGGCCACGCCCCAAGAGGCTTCTCTTTTACTTCATAATGGTGAGGGCACTGTTTGAAGTGGGATGCACGTCCATTTCCTAACATGTAAGTTTTGAAGGAGTTGATCTCGGATGACGTACGCATTCTATCCAAGCATACGTTGCCCACGATTACCCAGCCTAGGTCAAGTTTTTGTGCGTAAGGGGCATTATCGGGTCCATTGCACTGCTTGCGTACTTTATGTACTCTGAGAATGTCTCTTCCTAGCAAGATCAATATTTCAGCATTCATGTCCATTGCAGGAATTTCATTAACAAGTTGCCTCAAGTGAGGATGGTGATATGCAGCCTCTGGAGTAGGAATTTCTTCCCTTTCGTCTGGTATCTGGTCACACTCGACTAATGTTGGTAGGGGTATGCCCTCTCCCTTATTGATATGAGAGACCATGAACCCATCGGCCCTTCTGCCGAAAGTCTCTTCACGACCAGAACAGGTTCTGAGAGTATACGGTTATGGGTGTCCCTCTATACCGAAGATCTCAAAGAATTTAGGCTTAACCAAGGATCTGTTGCTCTGTTCATCTATTATGGCATATATCCTAATAGCTTCCTCAGGTTGACCCTTTGGGTATATCTTGACTAGGCATATCTTTGCACACCATTTGTTATCTAAGCCTTCTCCACAGACTTCTATGCATGAAGAAGAAACATTAGCTGTGGCTGGAGCATGACCTTGTTGCTCCCCGCCATGACTTGAGACAGGGCTGGAGGTAGGAGGATGCTGTGAATTGTCTGAGGGTGGACCCGGATGCATAGCTGTAACATGTCTGTCGCTATTGCATTCTGTGCACTTGATGACAACTTTACCGTCTTTAGCAAAATGTCCATAACAAGCACAGCACCTGTAGCATATTCCAAGTTTCTGAAGAATCTCCCTGCGCTCTTGTAACATCTTTGCCCTAAGCCCACGACATTTCTTTAGGGGGTGAGGCTTCTTGTGAATAGGGCACTGACGGTTAGGATCTTTATCTCTGTCACCCAAATTGCTCTGTTGAGCAGGAGAGGATACAGGTGGTGAGATGTCTGTCCTTTTAACAGATATTGCTCTATTAAAGTTTCTGCCTTTTAGCTGCTATGTTATCATACCTTGATGAAGATGATGATAAAGCAGGCAAGTTGGGTTCAATGAAGCTGAAGCTGGGATTGTTTCTTGTCCAGGCTTGATCGCTGATGAACCTGCAAAAATATGCGAATGGAGGAAAAGATACGTTATAATCTCTTTTGTACCTCGAGCCCTGTTGTGCCCATTTCTCTTGCAGGCCATATGGCAGTTTAGACACCACTGGATTGACACCATGAGCAGTTTACAGGAAGCTTAGTCCAGGTAGACGTGGGTCTGTCTTTGCCAACTCTAGCTCCATGAGAAGATCACTCAGATCTTGGAGCTTGCGGTAGTCTTTGTTCCCCATTTTTGGTAAGTTTTGCAGTCTCTTGAATAAAGCGCTTTCTATGGCTTCAGAGCTACCATAGGCTTGCTCAAGTCTTGCCCATGCAGCAACAAGACCTGCATCTGGGTGGTCAACGTGCACTGTTCTCAGTCTTTTAACACGATCTGCAGATTCTGGCCCCAGCCACTTTATGAGCAAATCAAATTCCTCCTTGGTATTAAGGTTGAGATCAGCAATGGCAGCTTTGAAGGTTGATCTCCAGGCCCTGTAGCTCTCTGGACAGTAGTCAAACCTTGAGAGGGTAGTGTTAATGAGCTCACGGCGTACCATATATCTGGCAAAATCATTCAAGTCTGATCTCTCACTCTTCGGTGCCAAAGTAACTTGTGGAACCCCTCGAGTGTGAAAGTTCTCTGGTGAAGTAGGGTGAGGTTTACCAGGATGAAATGTTGCAAGAGCGTTTAACTGTGATGTAGTCCCTAAGACTTGTGCTGGCTTGAGCTGCGGCTTGTCACTGGAAGTCACCTTGTTGTCAGTAAGAGGTGATGCGGTTTGCTGCATAGATGCACTTGTGTTGGAGACTTGAAGAGGCTTAGGCATTTGGAGCTGAGAGGTCTCAATGTTGAGAGTCAGAACAGTGTTGTTAGTGGGAAGTACAGGAGATGACTCTGTATCATTGCAAACACTATGCTTTAGTACATATTCACTGGTGCGTTCAACTGGGTCTTGCAGTTCTATTGGGATGGAACAGGCCGAGTTAACACTTTCTCCCATCGCTTGTTCAAGGACTCTCAGCCTTGCTAGGGCAGCTGCTTCCTCCTTTTCCATTTGCAGAATCTTTATTTGGGAATCTGCCTCTGCTTGTTGAGCTTTCATCTTTGCTTGGCGAGCTGCCTTTTGTGTCTCTATTTCGGCTTCCTTTCTGGTAAAGGAGGTTTGCACTTTTTTTGCTTCCAGACTTGCACGGGCCTCTGTTAGCTTGTCGCTTAATGTTGAACTTCTGGAGCGAGAGGATCTTGTAGAACGTGCAGTGTGCTTGGTTGATGTGGATCTGTGAGATCTGGTCTCCTGCAGTTGAGCAATGCGGAGTTCTGCCTTACACTGGGCTTTTTGCACTAAGAGATCCCTTTGTTGGTTTAGTGCATCAGCCTTGGTCAGTTCTGCTGAGGAGTCCTCTATATTACAGTCCTGCAAGAAAGCTGTGTATTTTGCAAACAGCCGCTGGTAGAGTTCGTACGCGGCAGATAAGCGATCTATAGAGTCTCTTAGTTCAGCTGGTTGATCATTAAAGTGTGACAAAACTGACATGCAGTGTGAAGTTCTGTCCCATAAGTCTGACAGATTGCTGGAGAACTCATCTCTAGTGGCTTCATAGTTTTCTCTGAGTTCCTGTGCAGGTTTCATTGTACGTTTGGGTCTTACACTCTGATCGGTAATATCTGCAGGATCTGCTCTCTGTACATCTGCAGGTTCAGAGGCATGATGAATCTGTGTTGGTTCAGCCACAAAGGGTGCTCAGAGTCCTGTGTAGACATTTTTTCACGTTTTTGCACAAAATGGTATTGTCTCTTTAAGAAGACTGACAGCAGCTTAGACAGATGGGGTAACGCAGTTCAATGTAGAGAAACAGTTTTTAACATTCATATGAGGTGCAGAAACTTGTGCGACCATGTGCTTCACAAGATGGCGAAAGGCACTGAGCTTGATTGCAGATCAGGCACACACATACACACAGCAGGCTGTAGGAATTCTATACATCTTTTGACTATTCTGACTCCGATTGTTGTGAAGCGATTTATCCCTTGTGAGACCTCTATGCCTGGCCTGTATAAGCAGATATAATCACTGAGGACAATCCTCATCAGATAGCTTGAACTCACCAACCATTCCATCCACAGATGCTTTATTCTGAACATCAGATTACAGCAGATGACAGGATACAAACAGATGAATAGGTTGTGGTATTGTGCGTGTGTGTCATAACATAAGGGAAAAATAAACTTGAGAGACAAGTGCATTACCACAAAGGGTCACTAGATGTCAGCATGTAAACTAAACATAAAAGTCTATAGAAAAATGGTTAGGAAAACAATATATATAAATCCTATGCCCTGTTGGGGCAGCACAGCCACCATTGCAGTAAGGCATGCTTCTGGAAGGTAGCCAAGGTCCTGTGCACCTCTTCACTCTCCTCCCTCCCGGGGGAGGACCGCGATTTTAGCGATGTCTTTGACAAAGGTCAAGCCGGTAGTTAGCCTCCACACCAGTCGCATGATTGCGCAATTGACCTTCAACCTGGTGCCATACCCCCTCGTGGCAGAGTTTACCCTTTGTCGGTCTTGGAGGATAAGGCCATGGAGGAGTATGTCACTTTCTCGAGGTTTCATCCGCAAATCCTCGTCTCCTGCTGGTGCTAGTTTCTTGTTTGTGAAGAAGAGGAGTGGTGAACTGAGACCTTGTATTGATTATAGGGGTCTCAATCGTTTCACGATTAAGAATGCCTATCCGATTCCGTTGTTTACGGAGTTATTTGACCGCCTCAAGGGAGCAACGGTTTTCACGAAGCTTGATTTGAGAGGTGCATACAATCTCATGAGGATTAAGGAGGGCGACAAGTGGAAAACTGCGTTTTAATACCAGAACAGGCCATTATGAGTATCACGTATTGCCTTTTGGCCTTTGTAACGCCCCCGGCAGTTTTCCAGGAATTTATTAATGATGTCCTCCGAGATTTGTTGCAGTTGTGTGGTGGTTTATCTTGACGAAATCCTCATATTTTCCAAGTCCCTGGAGAGCCACCACACAGATGTCTGTCATGTGCTTCAGAAACTAAGAGAACAAGCTTTATTGTAAATTGGAGAAGTGCGAATTCCATCGTGAACAGGTTAAGTTCCTGGCTTATGTCATTTTCACTGCTGGTTTTTCGATGGACCCAGAGAAACTTTCAGCAGTCCTACAGTGGCCCCGACCCATGGGTTTACGTCCTCTGCACTGTTTTCTTAGCTTTGCCAACTATTATCGGAAGTTTATTCATAACTTCTCGTCTCTGGTCAAGCCCCTGACTGATATGACCAGAAAGGACAGCAACCCACAGAGTTGGTCTCCGGAGTCCATTAAAGCCTTTGAGAGTCTCAAGGCTGCCTTTGTTTCTGCTCCTGTGTTGGCACATCCTGATCCTACGTTACCTTTTTATCCTTGAGGTTGATGCTTCTGAGACTGGAGTTGTCGCCCTTCTGTCTCAACGTCCTACCTCCTGAGAGCGATATGCATACTTGTGGCTACTTTTCCAAGAAATTGTCACCTGCGGAGTGCAATTACGAGATTGGTGACAGAGAGCTGTTAACGATCATTTCAGCCCTGAAAGAATGTAGACATCTCCTCGAAGGTACCACTGTGCCGGTTCTCATTCTTACTGACCATAAGAATCTCACATTCTTGTCTGAGGCTAAACGTCTCTCTCCCAGAAGGGCGCGATGGGCTTTTTTTGTCTAGTTTCAATTAAATTGTCTCATTCTTGCCCAGTACTAAGAATGTAAGGGCTGACGCTTTGTCACAACAATTTTCCTCCACTTCCAAGATGGAATCGGTTCCGGTTCCTGTGATTCCTCCTGATCATATTCTGGCTACGGTTCGCACCAGTCTCACTTCTCCTTTTGGGTGACAAAATTCTTGCTGCTCAGGTCTATGCTCCTCCTGAGAAACCTTGTGACCGCTGCTTTGTCCCAGAGAGTCTCCGTACTACCATGCTCCGGACTTACCATTCTCCCAAGGCTGCTGGCCACCCTGGGAAGAAACAACTCTTTTGGGCCATTCCCCAACAATTCTGGTGGCCTAGTCTACGTGCTGATGTAATCGTCTTCGTAGATGCCTGTTCCATGTGTGCTCAGAGTAAAACTCCACGACACCTACCAGTGGGTCTCCTACAATCCATACCCAATGGAGAGAGGCCCTGGACCCACCTGTCTATGGATTTCATTGTGGAGTTGCCCAACTCCCAGGGCAACACAGTTATCCTTATGGTGGTTGACTGGTTCTCGAAAATGTTCTGCTTCCCGATTGTCCCGTTTATGGTGAACTATGGTTTCCAACCTTCCATGGTGCCTGACTCATTTGTTCTGCAGAATATTCCTGTGTTAGAGGAGCATATCCATAGTCTTTGTTCCACTTGGGCACAAGTCCAGGAGGCTTTGCGACATGCTAATGATAGGTACAGACTCCATGCTGACCGCAGACGCCTGCCTGCGCCTTCCTACCAGGTTGACAAACAAAATATTTGTTTGTCACACCCTAAAAGATGCATTAATGATGGTGCAGCCAAAAGACCATACAGCAGAACAAAAATATTACAGCGCACACATGCAAAAAAGACATTTACCTCCAGCAAGGCTAGTTTAAAACACCTAAACATTTTCAAAAAACATTTATCAAAAAATATGGGGATTTGGTCACACCATATTGCTATATGGTGCTAAGCCCACTTACTGCGACAAAGTACCCCATGATTAGTGGGTCCTACACTATCCATAGATTGGGAGATTCTGTTTCTCTGAACCATGAGATTTGGTCATAATGCATCTTTTAGGGTGTGCCTCCCAAATATTTTGTTTGTCTATTGTATGGATTCTGACCAAATACTTTTGGGTGAGGAGCTCCCCACTCCCTCATTAAGTACCTTTCATTTAGTGTCCACTTGTGTCATGGGTGGAAGCCTCAGAGTTCTCACATATAGAAGAGTGTATTGCTCTCATGGTTCAGAGAAGCAGGATCTCCCAATCTATGGATAGTGTAGGGCTAGTTTGTCGCAGTAAGTGGGCTTAGCACCATCTAGCAATATGGTGTGACCAAATCCCCATATTTTTTGATAAATGTTTTTTGAAAATGTTTAGGTGTTTTAAACTAGCCTTGCTGGAGGTAAATGTATTTTTTTGCATGTGTGCGCTGTAATATTTTTGTTCCTACCAGGTTGAGGACAGGGTCTGTCTATCATCTCGTAACCTCCAACTTCGTGTTTCCTCTCTGAAGTTCACACCTCAGTTTATTGGGCCTTTCCGTATTCTTCGCAGGATTAACCCAGTGGCTTACGCATTAGACCTTCCTTCTAATATGCGTATTTTGAATGTATTTCATGTCTCCTTTGGTCTGCAACCGCTTTACCACCTCGGTGCCTCGTCCTCACCCTGTACAGGTTGAGAACCATGAGGAGTATAAAGTACAGGCCATTGTTGACTCCCATAGATTCCATGGGCGCATACAGTACCTGGTGCATTGGAAAGGGTACGGTCCAGAGGAACGCTCTTGGGTCTCATCCTTGGACGTACATGCCCCTGTCCTCCTCCGTGATTTTTATAGGCATTTTCCCCTCAAGCCTGGTGGTCCTCCGAGGGGGAGGGGTCATTGAGGAGGGGTTACTGTCAGGGCTGGGCTCAGCCCTTCCTTCTCAAAGCTGGCCACACAGCTGTCGGCTAATTGCCAGCTCCTATCTCTCCACAGTGACTCACCTGTTGATGAGATCCTGACATTCCTTCTGGCTCCACATCCTGCTTGCTGTTCTACTACGCTCATCTCTGGCTCCCTGATGTTTTGGCCTATCTGACTATCCATTCCGGTTCCTGAACTCTGGCTATGTTTTGACTACGTCTACTGTGGTTACCTTTTTTTTTTTATTATTATTAAACAAGTGTGATTTACCTGTACTTCTGTCTGTCTGATTCATGGTTTCTGACACTGTCATACAGAGAGGTCGGTCTTGCGTCAGGCCCAGGAGGAAGAGGGCGTGTGCGGGCTTCTCAGATCCTTTTCTCTCCCAGCAACCTTCAGGACATGCTAATAACAGGATGTCCGACAGCGGGTAACAGGAGTAGGCCTCTTAGGCCACGTGGTGGGCATAGCGCTACGCGTGGTAGGCCGCGACCTCTCTGTCATACAGAGAGGTCTGTCTTGCGTCAGGCCCAGGAGGAAGAGAGCATGCGTGGGCTTCTCAGCTCCTTTTATCTCTCCCAGCAACCTTCAGGACACTGCAAGGGTCCCTGGGATTTATAGTCTTAGGGTACATGGATGTATAGCAGCAGATTCAAAGAGGACTATACACCCCATAACTTACTCTGTTGGCACACAGATCACTGGTCACTGGCTACACGACTAATCATGGGGACAAAGTTTAGAACACTGAAAGGTATGAAGCTTTCTGGTAACAGTCCATATCGCTACTTCCTCCCTCCACTTGAAAGTCTTTCGTCCCTAAAGACAGGGTATGACATAATCACTTTACTGCATGAGATAGTCAATCATTCGTCTACTAAACTAGAGGTTGTAACAGCTTACAAATGGCTTAATGAAGGATCCTCTGATAATAAACTATATACATCAGCTGAGGATGAAATCATGTTAAGGTTTGACAGGCCAAAAGTAGATCAGTGGCCCACCTAGTAGTGTCAGGGGGTGGATCAAGGTCATCCTTCACCAAAGACTTGGTAAAGGAGGCAAGTGCTTGCGGGGGCTGTTGAGCAGTGGGTATGAGTCCAAGGGTATCATAGGTCAACCTCTGTGGGGGACATATTTTCCGTCTCAGCCGAGAGTGCATGTCTTCCACAGAATCAGGTCCCTGTTTGTTCCCCATTGGCTGCATCCAGCTTCTGGCTTAGACTCCACCTCAGTCTCTGGCTCCATTTCAGGTCCTGGTTCAATTTCAGGTCCTGGTTCAATTACAGGTTCTGATTCTGGTTCCGGTTCGGGTTCTGGTGTTCTTTCCTTCAGTTCTTTCAGTAAGAGGAAGTGGTGCATGAATCGGAGCAAGTACTTCACTCTGTTCCAGCATGACTTCTTCAGCTTCCAACAGTGGACCAGAGGCTATGGCCTCAGTATAAGGCAGGTGAGGGTCTGTCCCTAAACAGTCTTCTGCCCCAGCTGCAGGGTCTAGAGGATCATCTCCCATAGAGTGGACCCACAACCAATCAAAAGGTACTTCCTCATCATTATTTTCCTCTTCTAGAGATGTAAGGGTACATGGTTTTCTGTTCCAAGACCTCAATGTTGGAGGTTGAAGTGGCTCAGAATAAGGGGCGGAGGTACCCGCAATAGGTGAGACGGATGCCAAGTCTTTAATGGCCCTGTCTTCCCTTCTGGCCTGATCTGATATACAGGAAGTACAATGTAAGGTTGGGAAAGCCATTGATCCAATGGTTTGCTTTCCTGGCACTCCTAGATTGCGTAACACCCGATTCCCTGGTTGCAGATCTTGAACTTTTACTTTAAGGTCAAAATTCCTCTTATTCCTTTGTTCTGACGTGAGAGGCTTCCTTTGCTTTTTCATAGGCTATCTTCAGATTCTTCTTTAGCCTATCAACATAACCCTTGTAAGAGGCTTGAGAATTATGATCAGCGGAGGTTCCAAAGGCTAGATCTGGACTGGTAAGCGAGCCTCTCTCCCAAACATCAGTCTGTAAGGGGAGTATCCGGTAGCATCATTAGAGGTACTATTGTAAGCGTGGACTATTGCAGCAATATCTCCCCAATGAGGTTTCTTCTCTAGTGGGAGGGTTCCCAGCATGTT
Source organism: Lithobates septentrionalis (assembly GCA_037952835.1). NCBI lineage: Eukaryota > Metazoa > Chordata > Amphibia > Anura > Ranidae > Lithobates > Lithobates septentrionalis. Next base: position 1,791,995 of record JBBDGP010001876.1, on the reverse strand, counting down.
CAAGAGTGTACGGTTAAACCACTCTGGCTGTGGATCACCTTGAGGGTGGTAAGGGTAGTTCTCGATTTCTTTATGTTCAAGAGTTCACAAAGTCTGTGTACTTATCTACTTTCAAAGTCCGGGCCTTGATCTGAGTGTAGATGCTGAGGGAGCCCGTAATGAACAAAGAACTTGGGGGGGGGGGGGGGGACCTCTGCTGGAATCTAGGATGGAAAAAGACCTGGGGGTCCCAATGCAAGCTGCTACTAACAAAGCAAACAGAATATTGGCATGCATTAAAAAGGGGATCAACTCCAGAGCTAAAACTAATTCTCCTGCTCTTCAAGACTCTGGTCAGGCCGCACCTAGAATATACTGTCCAGTTCTGGGCACCAGTCCTCAGGAAGGATGTACTGGAAATGGATCGATTACAAAGAAGGGCAACTAAGCTAATAAAGGGCCTGGAGGATATTAGTTATGAGGAAAGGTTGCGAGCACTGAACTTGTACTCTCTAGAGAAGAGACGCTTGAGAAGGGATATGATTTCAAATTTATAAATACCGTACTGGTGACCCCACAATTGGGATAAAACTTTTTCTTGAAGGAAGTTTAACAAGACACGTGGCCACTCATTAAAATTAGAAGAAAAAAGGTTTAACCTTAAACTACATAGAGGGTTCTTTACTGGAAGAGCGGCCAGGATGTGGAATTCCCTTCTACAGGCAGTGGTCTCAGTGGGGAGCATAGATAGTTTCAAAAAACTTAGATAAGCACTTGAACGACCGCAACATACAGGGATATACAAGGTAATACTGACATATAATCACGCACGTAGGTTGGACCTCACCTACAATGTAACTACTCTACTAAAGTCTTGGCTGCTGTGCTGGCTTTTTGATCCCTGGTGGGGAAAGCCTGGACATATCAGGTGAAATGATCTATCACATCCAGGACATTACTCCTCCCACTCAGATCAGGTTCCAGACACAGGAAATCAATGCACACCAACTCCATAGGTCCCTGACTTCGTAAGTTACCCATTGGGGCAGCCCTGCCTGGTAGAGTCTTCCTCTGGATACATCTGCCGCAGGAGCGACCGTAACTTTCCACTTCCTTCCTCATGTTTGGCCAGTAGAACCGATCCTTGACTAGTTTGAAAGTTCTTTCTAGGCCTAAATGGCCATGGTCATCATGAAGTGCGGTTAGCACAATCAAACGATGTTTTTCCGGAAGGAACAGCTGGCTTACACCTTCGGCCTTTTCGATACAGGATACCCTCTTCTATTTTCATTCAATCCCATTCTCTATAAATCACCTTGGTGCCCTTAATGGGACTATCCATCAGTATCCAAGGGTCTTTAGTGGATGGTGACTTAATGATCAGGTTTCCTAGATCTTCCCGCTGGTCTCTCCTCGTATCCTCCTTAGTCAGCTGAGGCAATTCTTGGCTGCGTACTTGGGTTAGGTTGCAATGTTTTGGTACTCCCCCAGGAGTGACCCCCACAGCTTCAGCCCCTATTGCCCCCCTGTGCTTATACTCCACCCCTTTGCACAATGCTTGTACTCCTTCTGGAGGTAAATGAACCCAACTTCTTTAATCATTATGGGTGAAGAGTGGTCTTTGGGAAAAAGCATCAGCGTCTCTATTTCCCACTCCTGGCCGATTATTTCAAACTGAATTGGAACTCAGATAGAGAGGCTAGCCACTGATGCCCAGTGGCTTCCAGCTTGGCAGAGGATAACAAATAGGTCAGGGGATTGTTATTCGTTTTTACCACAAAGGTGACTCCATACAGGTAGACGCAAAGTTTATCTACTACAGCCCACTTGAGGGACCAGGAACTCCAACTTGGGCACCGGTTAATTCTTCTTGGGGGAGTAAGGCTGCGACTCACAAGCTACTGGGCGGATCTGCCCTTTTGATTCTTGATACAACACTCCCCCAAGGCTTCGAGGGGTCAGCGTAGGCCAGCACCGGAGCTTTGACCATACTCCCCTTCAGCCTCTCAAAGGACTTCTCACACTTCACGGTCCACTGGTCCTGGATAGATTCCTTCGGCCTTCTGCCTCCTCCTTTCGGGGTTTTCTGTTGCTTCTGTAACATCTCGTTCAATGGCTGAGCAATCTGAGAAAAGTTCTTCACAAACCGTCTGTAGTAAGAAGAGAAACCCAAAAGCGATCTCAACTCAGTGACTGTGGTGGGCCAGGGCCAAGAAGCGACCGCCTGCAGTTTGGGGGTCAGTGGCTATCCCTTCTGCGCATACAACATGCTCTATGTAGGTGACAGAGGTCTGGTAGACTTGGCTCTTCTCCAATGACAGCTTCAACCCCTCTTTGTGTAGTCACTGAAAAACCTTCTCCAATCCGGCCTCATGTTCTTCCAAAGTTCGACCAAACACAATGTCATCAAGATAAACCAGTACTTCTACCAGGTTTTCTGTTGTTCTCCATCTGTTTGCTTCTGTAACATCTCATTCAATGGCTGAGCAATCTGAGAGAAGTTCTTCACAAATCGTCTGTAGTAAGAACCAAAACCCAAAAACGATCTTAACTCGTTGACAGTGGTGGGCCGGGGCCAAGAAGTGACCACCTCCAGTTTGTGGGTCAGTGGCTATCACTTCTGTGCATACAACATCCTCTCAGTAGGTGACAGAGATCTCGTAGAATTGCCTCTTCTCCAGTGGTGGGTTCAACCCCTTTTCGTGTAGTCGCTGGAAAACCTTCTCCAATCGGGCCTCATGCTCCTCCAAAGTTCGACCAAACAGGATGATGTCCTCAAGATAAACCAGTACTTCTACCAGGTACATTTCACCCACTGTATTCTACATCAGTCGCTGGAACGTAGCAGGAGCCCCGGTCAGTCCCTGAGGCATCCGATCAAACTCGAAGAATCCCAGTGGGCTAATAAAGGCAGTCTTCTCCCGATCTTCTGGGTGCATAGGGATTTGGTAGTACCCACTCTTCAAATCCAACACACTGAACCATTTGGCCCCGCATAAGCACTGCAAGGCTTCTTCTATTCGATTCAAGGTTCGATAATCGATGCACATCCGGAGAGACCTATTCTTCTTTCTCACCACCACAATTGGGGAAGCGTAAGGGCTTTGTGACTCTTTAATCACTCCTGACCTTTTCAGTTCAGCTAGTTGTTGCCGAAGGTCTTCCAAATCACATAAGGGGACCTGTCTTGCCCTTTATCGGAATGGCTTATCCTAAGTCAATCGGATATGATGCTGAGCACTCTTGGCACAGCCCACATCAAAGTCATTTTTCGAGAGCATCTTCTCCCACCAATCTATCTGAGCTTTAATCCTTCATTCCGAAACGGGGGAGGCTTGGGCAGTGAGCAGTGGCGTCTCTTCCATCTCCCACTTGGGCTGTCTCATTCTTCTCTTCCAGGGTAGCAGCACTCACTTTCCTGATCACCATTTGAAGCTTTAGGCTGATTGGTTGACTAGTGACGTTATGCACACTAACAGGAACTTGCCTCCCACTCCAGAACAGAGCCTGAGTGGGTATAATTTTGGGAAATAACTCTATCCCAACTTCCTCCTCTGTGGGATCAGCTTCTACCACCACGTACGAACCCAGTTGGTCCCAGGACATCTTGAACAGTGGCTTTGAGACAGGCTCTCTCCCCAGGCTGCAGCACCCTTTCTTGAGTGTCTAGTCGCCACAACCTCCCCACTCCTTCAGCGGGTGCCTTCTTTTCTAGCAATACCCTCAAATGCTTCCCTCAACTGAGGATGGATTTTTCCAAGGGGCACCTTCTATGGCCAAGAGGTTGAGTAGTTTTCTCACTAAATTGGTATTAGTTCCTATCAGCAAAGAATTTCTGCCGGCTCCAGGTGGTCGCGGGCATACAACTGCTAATGTGTTGAATGTCTCTGGCCTTCCAGCTTAAACAGAGTCGAAGGTTACCTTGATTAGGTACGTAAGCATCGCAAGGGCACTTCTGATTTCCAGAGAGGTCTGTCTTGTGTCAGGCCCAGGAGGAAGAGAGCATGCGTGGGCTTCTCAGCTCCTTTTATCATCTCTCCCAGCAACCTTCAGGACACTGCAAGGGTCCCTGGGATTTGTAGTCTTTGGGTATATGGATACATAGCAGCAGATTCAAAGAGGACTATACGCCCCATAACTCTCTGTTGGCACACAGATCACTGGTCACTGGCTGCACGAATAATCACAGGGACAAACAAAGTTTAGAACACTGAATGGTACGAAGCTTTCTGGTAACAGTCCATATCACTACATCTGTTTCATTGATGCGTAAAATTGCCTTTAGCAAAGTTTAGATGAACTCCAAGCAAATATAAAACTGCATAATGCAATGCCATGTGTATTTTTATTGTGAAGCTAGTGTAAGTACCTGAAACTTTCTTGATATCAGCTTCCTGTGATTCCCTGTATAGTGGCACTGTGACTGAACAAGTGAGAAGCAGCAATAATAGGCAATCAGGATCTGCTGAATATACTGTATATGTGAATCAGGCTGGTAGGAGAGGTGAGCAGAGCTGATCAGTGTGTTTCTCCTCCTTCACTATCCAGTCAGCAGGTTGTGGGCGGGGTGGTGACACCACTCTATTCCTTAAAGGCTAACTCTATCTGTTGCACCATGTTACATGTTATACCCTTATTTAGGCTCCATCCGTAGAGACATGGCATTAAGTCACAAAGATTTATGAATGAACTTCAAGTCCATAGTTGCCAACATTTCAAAAAAGTTTCCAGGGACACTTTTTCTGCTCTGTATCCAGCAAGACCTGTACTGTCTTGGAGAATGTACTTTAATTTGGGGTTGCGCATTCATCTACGGTAAAGTGGGCTTTGTTCTACATGATGCATATTAACCTATTATTACAGGCTTATACAGTGTCTCACAAAAGTGAGTACACCCCTTACATTTTTGTAAATATTTTATTATACCTTTTCATGTGACAACATTGAAGAAATGACACGTTGCTACAATGTAAAGTAGTGAGTGTGCAGCTTGTATAACAGTGTAAATTTGCTGTCCCCTCAAAATAACTCAACACACAGCCATTCATGTCTAAACCGCTGGCAACAAAAGTGAGTACACCCCTAAGTGAAAATGTCCAAATCGTGCCCAATTAGCCATTTTCCCTCCCTGGTGTCATGTGAATCGTAAGTATTACAAGGTCTCAGGTGTCAATGGGGAGTAGGTGTGTTAAATATGATGTTCTCACTCTCTCATACTGGTCACTGAAAGTTCAAAATGGTACCTAATGTCAAAGAACTCTCTGAGGATCTGAAAAAAAGAATTGTTGCTCTATATAAAGATGGCCTGGGCTATAAGAAGATTGCCAAGTCCCTGAAACTGAGCTGCAGCAAGGTGGCCAAGACCATACAGTGGCTTAACAGGACAGGTTCCACTCAGAACAGGTCTCGCCATGGTCGACCAAAGAAGTTGAGTGCACGTGCTCAGCGTCATATCCAGTGGTTGTCTTTGGGAAATAGATGTATGAGTCCTGCCAGCATTGCTGCAGAGGTGAAGGGGTCAGCCTGTCAGTGCTCAGACAATACGCCGCACACTGCATCAAATTGGTCTGCATGGCTGTTGTCCCAGAAGGAAGCCTCTTCTAAATATGAGGACAAAGTACAGGGGGGCATCGGGGCACAGTACTGTGGGTCAGGAGGGCAAAGTACAGGGGAGCACCAGGAACCATGTACTGGGTTTAGGAGGGTAAATTACAGTGGGTTAGGAGGCCAAATTACAATGGGGCAGTAGTCTATGGAACAGAAGCGGTTTCCTCCACATGCAGAGTTGCACAGGGAGTTTGCCGTGACAGATCCTTGATAAGCCCAGTCTTAAGTACTCAGCCACCTCCCCTCAGGTATCTGAATGTTAAAACAAGGCGCACTAAAGCAGGGATTGCAGGTTCCGATATTTGCTTTGAGTCTCACTGTCTCTGTCCTCTGTCTGTGAAGGCTCCACCATACATGTTCCCGTCTTGCCAATGTGTGCCCCTTTTTTTTGAGTGGAGTACAGCTGATGTTTTGATGACTAGTTAATCTGGAGCAACTATCCGCAGCTGCTGATTTAACATTCTTTGGCAATACAAGACTTCTATTGCCCCAGTATTGGGGCCCTGATGTGAGGAGAGCTTAAGCCCATGGGGGTTTCTTGGTGATGTCACGTGGAAGTTTCCTGATATCACTTTATATTGGAGAATTTTGGACTTTCTACACTATGAATTGTGGAAACGTTTCACGTTTTTCATGTGTTTTAAAGTATATTTATTCTCACAAATTTGCTATTGATATATTATGTTATTTAAAGTTTTGTGTTTATTATCTTGAGGTTGATAGCACAGCACCAATTGACACATTTTGAATATACACACTGGATGTGCTTGCAGCTGATATAGTTTCTTGTAGCGTAAACTAGCTTTCGCATAATTACTATTTTTATGTATTTACTTAACAGTTCTTGTTGTTTTTTACTTTTTTTTTTTTTACTTTTTTTTTTTTTACAGCCCTGTTGGGGGGCTTTGGTGAGATATCAGGGATCTTATCATACCCTCGATGTCTCTCTTTTGAGACAGAGAAAGAGTCGTTAGTCCCTTTCTCTACAGCCTCAGCTGCACTGCAAATGAATGAATAGAAGCACTACAGAGGCTCCTATTCATTCACAAACTAAAACATAGTAGACACAGTTTACTATGCTTCAATAAGAAATGAACATAGTAGCGATCGGTACCGATCACTTAATGTGTTCATTCAGGAAGGGGCTGGTAAACTGCCCTCCGCCCACTCCATCCTGAACACTGCAATAATCTTCCGCTCTAGCTGCAGGAGGGGCGGGAGCCAGCCAACAGCGCTGGGGCGTTGAAAGGGGGGGGTGCACGCAGCAGAGGATCAGTGCTGCTGGAGACTCAAGTACAGGAAGGGGTGTTTGAACAGCAAGGAGGCTTTTATTTATGGAGTTTGATGCTCCTGTGGCTCGCCTGCAGCAGCTGTAGGCGGCGTGAGGGGAGAGGAGGAGATGTCGTTAGCAGAAGATCCACAAGGGGATCGGTGCTGGGGAGGGGATATCAGAGCTGGGGGGGCAGTAAAGAGCAGAGGAGGTGGGGGGTGAGATGTTGGAGAGGGCCAGGAGAGATGCAAGGAGAGGCAGAGTGGAGGGATAGTGTATCAGCTGGGAGTTAGAGCAGATATGGTTGCTGCTATGGACAGGGCCATCGCAGGACAGCATACTAAAAAGCATGACTATCCTGGCAAATCAGGGACAGTTGGCAAGTATGCAAGTCCAGTGTTCCACTGCAGCAGATGGACTTGCAGTTCTCAGTGAAATACACACACAGTCTTTTGACACTCTCTGCAGCTCTCCAACTGAAAGCCCATACCTTGGCACGGCAGGGAATTAGAGGAAGAGTTTGCAGGAGCCTGACATTGCACCCACAATCCACTGATTTATTCAATCCACTGCAAAAACTTTGCTTTTATCTTCATCACAGAAAATGGTATCACCCCCCCCCCCCCCCGAATCAAAAGAATAGCTGGAAAGAATCAGAAGTCCTTTGGAAGATAGGACAGCTCATATATGTATAGTTCATGTGCATTTAGCTGTTGGTTCAGCTTTAACAGACATTAACCTTTGTTACTAAATGTCATTCAGGTGTGCGGAAGTGGAGTTGGAGTCATAGGTGTGAGTAAAGGAGCTGAGATAGCTCTAGCCATGGCGTCTTATATACCACAGATTGCTGCTACAGTCTGCATCAATGGAACCATGGCAATTAACGGCAGCACCATCAGTTACGGGGACCTTATGCTGCCTGGAATTCCATACCAAAGAGAGAGGACACTTATAACACCCTCTGAAGTTTTTATTGTATCTCTCTCATTCGGAGAACCAACAAAACCAGAAAACCAGGCCAGTGTACTTCCAGTGGAAAAGGCCAAAGGTCCCATCCTCTTCCTGGTGGGAGAAAATGATCAGTCCTGTGAAAGCCTACATTTTGCTAGATTGTCATCAGCCAGAGCAAAAAAGTGGGGCAAGATGGACGTGTACCTAGAGAGTTATCCTGGAGCTGGACACCTCCTAGAACCTCCATGTTCTCCTTTCTGTCCTGTATCAAGAATATCTTCATTACCATATCCGATACTGTGGGGAGGAGAACTTGTCCCACACTGCCAGGCTCAGGAAATCAGCTGGCCAATAATACAGGACTTCTTACGTAAAAATATTCCATATTCTAAGAAGAATAAATTGTAAAACGACTGGTCATGAAAATAAAAATAAATACTTTGCATGGTTTTTATACTTTCCTCAACAGGGAGTGATTGGCAGCTGTGGGGCATTGGACCAACTGAAATATAATGCTGGTCATGCATGCGTTTGTATCTTAATGAACAAATGGTATTGGTGATGTTTTCAGTGTGTGTCCTCCCAACCGAAAGTTTGGGGAAATGGCACTTTTGAACAAAGAGCAAGCAGCTTAAAGGCATTGAAAAGTTGAGAAACTGATGTATTTTTATCACACAAAAAAAACAATTAGCCCTCATGTACACTAGAAAGCTAAAAACGTCAAATAAAAAATGCTAATGTTTTAGCGTTTTTTTGCCAGCGTTTAGGCTAGTGTGAAAGCTATGTTTAGTAGCTGCAGGTTAAGGAGCAGGGCTGCCGGTGTCCTTAACCAGTGAATAGCTGGTTGTTAAGGAGTGAGCCGGGAAGCCGGCCTCTGCCTCCTTAACAATGACCCTTTTGGGTCTGGTATGGATTTTAAGGGGAACCCCACGCCAAAATAAAAAAAAAGGCGCCCCCCCAAATATATACCAGACCCTTTTCTAAGCATGCAGCCTGGCAGGCCAAGAAAGGGGGGGGGGGATGGGCGAGCACCCCCCCTCCTGAACCACCATACAAGGTCACATGCCCTCAACATGGGGGGGATGCTTTGGGGCGGGGCCTCTGCTAAGTAAATACATACCCAACATGTCAAACCTTAAAACTGCATGCGCCCGTGAAATGTGGCAAACCTGAGTATCCTAAGTTTTCCATAGGCAATATTTCAACAGTTTCATCAGATCAGGGACAAAAAAAATCCCCCTGTGCCATTTTTTTGGTGACAGTCTATTTTTTCACGGTCAAAAGATCTCATTTTATTGATAAAAAAGATCAACATGGTACATACAGAAAGAAAGAAATGGTATATCGTACATGTCATAAACGGTTGGAAAAATCAAAAGAATACAAGCATTGGTATCCATCTAGTCACCTATCATGTAATTTAGCAGTTTTAACTTTCAGAAAGCGTCATTTATTTTAGTCAATTGGAAAACAAAAATATAAGGGAAGAATTCCCCAAGTTTTTACCATCATACACCCGGATAGAGTCCCACTGGGTGGGAGGGGGGGGGGGAAGGGGGAAGGAAAGGGCGGGGCAGAGGAAGGGGGGGAGGGGCGGGGGAAGGGAGGAGGGAGAGGGGGGGGGGGGGACCAGAGCCTCCCAGACAGCAGTCATGTACACCAACCATCAGGTAGTTTAGGCTAAACCATTAAGCTGTCCAGGGTGACCAAATACCCTCGAATTTTTTGGGACATTTTCTATTCAAATATGTCATTTTGTACAGTGGAAGAGCCTTATTAATGGTCTCCTCCCAGAGCGTCATGGTGGGGGGAGCTGCAGACGTCCACCTAAGCAGAATAGTTTTCTTTGCATAATAAAGCAAAAAAGCAATTAGGAGTTTAGTATATCTTGGCGTTTGATCATCTTCCTGTACCCCCAGTAGCGCCAGCTCTGGCGATGGCCTCAATGTTAACCCGAGACGCTCATTAATGGCTTCAAATACTGCAGCCCAAAACTTGGTCACTTCAGGACACGTCCAAAACATATGGAAATATGTTCCCTCATCCCTCCTACATCGACCACACAAGGGGTCTCTCAAGGGGTACAGTCTGTGCAGTCGCTGCGGGGTGTAATACACCCTATGAAGAAACTTGGCCTGTATTACTTTGTCTCGGGATGAGATTACCAACCCAAATCCCTCCTCAAAACAATCATTCCATTCCTCTCTCTCCAAGGCGGGAATGTCCGCCTTCCAGGTCTCCCACAGCCTCTCCAGTTTGGGAGAGTCCAGGCTGAGCAGAGACAGGTACAGGGAGGAGAGAGGCTTGGAAAGTGATTCCTGGGCCAAGAGCTCCTCTATAGGGTCCATGGCCAGGATAACAGGTTCCGGAAACTGTGCTCTCGCTGCATGGCGCAGTTGGTGATACCGGAAGTACATCCACTTGGGAAGCTTAAATTTGTCTGAAAGGTCTTTAAATGTCAGTAATTTCCCGGCAGGCATAATGTCTCGAATAGTCTTCACCCCATACTTTGCCCAGAGTTGTGGGTCCGGAATTGTACGGAAATGTGGCAAACTAATATTACCCCACAAGGGTTGAAAGGGTGACCAGCGGTCTGGCTTGATAAACCTCCTTCTAGCCACCACCCACACTCTAAGTGTCGTCCTAGTTGGAAGTGGCAGATTAACATATGCCCCAGATCCTCTATACACTAGATTCCCAAGATCTCCCAGGGAGCCCAGAAAAGCCGCCTCAAGGCAGACTGCCGCATTGGCTCTAGAACGAAGAAACCACCATCTGACCGATACCAAAATGGCTGCCCAGTAATACACCCGGAAATTGGGCAACGCCAGTCCCCCACACCGCACCGGAAGACATAGGGTGAATCGTGCTAGTCTAGGGGTGGAGCCTCCCCAAATAAAGGACCCAATACAACTATCTAGTTCTCTAAAGAATGAGTTAGGAATCAACACTGGAGAATTTCGAAATAAATAATTGAATTTGGGAAGGAAGACCATCTTTATCAAGTTTATGCGTCCTAACAAATTGAGTGGAAGGTTTCCCCAGGAGGCACACTTAGATCTAAATTGCGTTAGAACAGGGCGAAGATTTAGTTCGTAGAATTCCGAGGGGTCCCGACTTATTTGAATGCCCAAGTATTTGAAACTCGAAACCCATTGCAACTGAGTGGGGGCCGCCGTGGCCCGCGCCAGGGGGTCGAGAGGAAACAACACAGACTTGGTCCAATTTATTCTCACTCCCGAAAACCGACCAAACCCGTCGAAGAGCTCCAGAGCAGCGCGCAAGGAGGAGTCCGCGTCGTGCAGGTATAGCAAGGCGTCATCGGCGTATAAAGACACCTTCTCCTCCAAGGAGCCTATACGCAGCCCCTCCACTTCCGGGGACGCCCTGAGCAAGATGGCCAGGGGTTCCAGCGCCAGGGCAAACAGGGACGGGGAGAGGGGGCAACCCTGACGCGTACCCCGTTGTAGTCGAAACCCCTCGGAAACTCCCCCATTGGCCCTAACACAAGCAGAAGGTCCATCATAAAGCAGCCGTAGCCAGTGCAAAAAATGGGGGCCGAACCCGAATCTACCCAGGACCTCCCAGAGGTAGCCCCACTCGACCGAGTCGAACGCCTTCTCGGCGTCGAGTGAGGCAATCACCCTGGATCCAGCATTCTCATGAGGGATGGACAGGTTAAGCTGTAGTCTCCTTAAGTTTATGTCAGTGCCCTTACCGGGCATGAATCCCGTCTGGTCCACATGTACCAGGTCATCCAGGACCTGCGCCAGGCGATTTGCCAGTATTTTGGCCAATAGCTTAGCATCGACGTTGATTAAGGAAATCGGTCGATACGACGCGCAGTCCTCGGGATCCTTACCCGGCTTGGGCACCAGCACAATTACCGCTTCAGACATAGACTCTGGTAATGACCCGAGTTCAGCAAATTGCGCAAACAACCCCGTGAGCCTAGGAGCCAGAAACTCTTGATAAGTGGTATAAAATTCGATCGGTATGCCATCTGCACCAGGAGTCTTCCCAGGTTGCATCTGGGCCATAGCGATCTGGACCTCTTCCAGTGTGATGTTTTTTTCCAAGTTCTCCCTGGCCTCCCGGGACAGGGACGGAAATTCAACCCTATCCAAGTAGGCCCCAAGTTCCTCCGAGTCATAATCCACCCTAGTAGAATAAAGGGAACCATAATATCTCACAAACCTAGCAAGAATGTCTTCCCTGTTCGTGAGAGGAACACCTCCTTCATCTCTGACACATCCAATATGGGTGCTAGGGTTCTGGCCCCGGGACAACCATGACAGTAGCTTGCCATTTTTGTCTCCGTATTCGAAGATCCTCTGGGCAGTGCTAAGCATAGATTTTTTTGTCATGTCTATTCTAAGGAGCTCAACCGACCGTAAAGCAAACTGCCAATTTCCATAATTAAGGGGGGTAGGGGTGGCAACATAGCAGGCCTCTTTTTCTCGAAGCTCATCCTCCAATTCTTTCAGCGACCGCACAGCCTGCTTCTGACTATTGGTAATGCGGGAAATATATTCACCCCTCAGCCATCCCTTAAAAGCATCCCAGCTCATCAAGGTCCCCACTGAATCACCATTTTCAAGCCAGTAATGGCACAATGCCTCTGATATGTCCTCCTGCACCTTAGGGTCTGCAATCCAGTGTCCCGACAGTCTCCACAGCCTCCTCCCAGCAGTGGAGCCCGATCTCACCGTCAACAGAATAGGGGCATGATCAGATATTCCTCTAGGTAAAATTTGCACCTTTGAGACCCTCTGCAGCACCGCCCGCGTAACAAACCCCAGGTCAATGCGGGAGAGGGTCTGGAATGTAGACGAATGACATGTAAACATTCTAGCAGAAGGGTTATAGTGCCTCCATGCGTCAATGAGTTCAAATGTATCGGCCCACTGCATAAGGTCAGGAGTTCTACGGTTTGACTGGTGGAGTCTGTCAGCATCCGGAGACGGTACCAAATTATAGTCCCCCAGTAACATAACAAATGGAGTATCATATTTTATAACAATACGCATGATATCATATAAGAGGGACATATCTGCAGGGGGGGGGAGATAAAGCCCCACAATCACATATGTTGTATTATCAATTACCACATGCACAATGACATATCTTCCGCCTGGGTCAGTCCTAACGTCCTGAATTTGACAAGAAAGGGACCGGTGTATTAGAATACTTACTCCCCGAGAGTAGTTTGAGTATGTGGCATGGTAATGTGAGCTCACCCAGGCCCGTTTGAGGCCGAGGACTCGGGATCCCACCAGGTGGGTTTCCTGAAATATACAGATATGTGGGGTGTATTTTTTAAGATAATTGAAGACCAGAGAACGTTTAACAGCCGAATTCAGGCCTCGGACATTCCAGGAAAGGATTGAAAAGCTAGCCATATTGTGTGTATAGAGGAGGAATGCAGGAGCATGAACCGCCCTCCCGCCCCATAACCAGGGGGAGGGTAAACCACCCAGGCGGAAGACATGATACCCCCATCCACAGCCACATGAGTTGCGTATCTCTCTCATCAATTAACTCTGTACCACAACCAGAGATATGTATTAATTCCATAAAGGTAGTGTGTGAAAAATGTACCGTGAAAAACAAAAAAACTAAACCAAAACCAAAACCAACAAGGGTCAGCAACTGCTGCCCGCCCCACCCCCCACCCCGCAGACCCCCAGAACTGGGATCATGCATATTTCCCCCGAACTCCCAAATCCACTAGAGTATCTCACTCAAGGAGGCGTGTCCCGGTCCAGCTATCAGAAAGTCAGCCGCCCCTCACCTCGATTACACAGAGGGGAAACTGCAATCTAAGTCAGCCAGGGGGCCACCCTACCTCCCAATAGGAGATGCTAGAGAACCAACTTAGTCCAAACCTAGAAAAGAGTATACATAGTTCTCCTGGTATAACCAGGGGCACAAAACTTAAGCTTTTTAGATCAATTACGTCCTGGAATGCTTGTGGATGTCAAACCTAAGATGGTTTGCCTTCGAACCGACATAAGGGCTGTAACCACCCTCTGCAACAAACGTCAGGTCTCCATAGCCATCTAATCTATATAAGTTGGCATCTTGAAGTGTCTGCTTTCCTAATAAAGGCCGCTCTTCAAACTAGGAGGGCATTGGGAGCGTGGTAACTTCAGGATCTAAACAAGTATATGTGACCCTCACCAGCTCAAAACAACTGAGAGTAGAGGTGTTTCAGGCACTTGAATGTAATGAAGCGTTCACTTCAGGGAAGGCAGTTTCTCCAACCACGAGGAAGCTTCCCTGGGATTGGTGAAAAAACGCACTGTCTCACCATCTACCACTCTTAACTTTGCTGGAAAAAGGATGCTGTATTTAATCCCCTTCGCCCTCATGGCCGCTTTAACCGCATCAAAAGATCTGCGTTGCTTCTGGGTTTCGATGGTGTAGTCAGGGAACAGTAGCAACTTGTTATTTTGATAGGTGATTTCTTTTGTGCCTCTTGCAGCTCTCAACAGCTCATCCCTATCTCTGAAATTTAATAGACGGAGAATCAGTGTGCGTGGTGGGGAACCAGCCGGTCCTCGCTGCGGCGGTACTCTGTGCGCCCTCTCCACAGTGAAATAGGGGGAAAGCTGGGCACCAGGAAACAGGGATCTCAGGAGGTCTTCCACAAACACAGTTGAATTCTGCCCCTCTGCTCCTTCTGCAAGTCCAACTATCCTCAGATTGTTGCGTCTGCTTCTATTCTCGGCGTCTTCAGCGCGATATTCAAGGACCTTTACTTTATTTTGTAAGGTCCGGATCGCCACCGAGTGCTCCTCTGTAGTATCCTCCACCTGCCCCACTCTCTGCTCAGCCACCCCCAGCCGACCACGGAACTTCTCCAAGTCCTGTCTAATCAGCCCGATATCAGTTTGCACTGCCTCCATTTTCCCTGACAGGGTGGCTTGACACGCTGATATAGCTGCCATAACCTCTGGTATACCAGGGAGGGACAGGGAGGGAGTCTCATCAGCCGCCGTCTGAGTGGCCATGTTGGAATGGCTGCGCGGGCTTTTCACTCCGGACACTGCGGCCTCAGCAAGCACAGCTGTAAGTGGGGGGAATCGGAGCTGCTTACCGCTCCTCTGTCGGGCGGATGATCGGGACGGCATAGAGGGGTACCTGTGCTCGGTTCAGCGGCAGACAAACCAGGCAGGATAGGGTCACAGGATTAATCTCTAGCAGAGCTCCGGGAAGCACGTCTGCTCAAGCCGACATCTTGGACACGCCCCGACAGTCTATTTTTAATTAGGTATTTGGGGTCTGAAGGACCCCTGATGTTTTACTTGTCCTCAAATTAATCTAATGGAGTGCAGATCACACTTATTTAGTGTATGACTCATGGTATTTGTGCGAGTCTGTACTTGGGTAGGGTTATTGCAGGTCAGGCTGGATGGCTCTACAGGGCAGGTCTCTAGTACCTTCCCCTGGATCTAGAGCAGTGATGGCGAACCTTGGCACCCCATATGTTTTAGATCTACATTTCTCATGATGACCAGCTACACGGCAGAGTGCATGAGCATCATGGGAAATGTAGTTCCAAAACATCTGGGGTGCCAAGGTTCGCCATCACTGACCTAGAGGCTTGGAGAAGCTTCGGTAAGTTAGTGGGCGGAGGCCAGGGGGTACTGATCTGCATACTTGAGTGAATCTGGCCAATCCCCAGGCAGAAGGTCCTGGCAGGGTGGCTGGGTAAGCACTTAAATATGGGGAGACTGACCAGCAGGGAGGGGGCTGAAGATGGAGTGCTGAGGTTGCTGTCATGAGGCCTGGGGGAGGACCACGGGGCTGGGGGGCTCTGCCTCCAGGCTGGGAGCTAAGGAAAGGAACGTGAGAAAGCCTAAGAGAGGAACCTCCATTACCTTTGGGTCTTGTGCAGAAGACATCCGGGCTGGCAGGGGAAGATCTCGACAGTTTAGGGCCAGAACAGAAGTCTTGCCCAGTGCAGCAGGGAGCAAAGGACAGTGTGAGTACCTCAGCATACCCAGGGGCATACAAGGAGAGAGACTGCCAGATGTAGCATTTTTGCATGCGTTTTGCAGCGTTGTGCTAAATCCCGATCCCCTATCCTGGGGCGTTCTTCAGAGTGGCCAGGTGGGCTTGTAGTCGAGGCAGCCAGGTGGGCTGGTAATATCTGCAAGTGTCAGAACTGTGTGAGGTTCTACTAATGCCATAAAGGGCAGGGATGTTGTATGATATCTGTGATAGTGGGCAAAGTACCTACCAATGGGATTTTTAAGATTACCACCCTTTATGTCGTTAACGTGGTCACAGATTCTCTGCCAACCACACATAAGTATAGAACGTCCTGGGTTCTATAAGGTCCTAATAGCTTCCATATCTACATCACATGTATAAGAGAACTGTCAGTATGCGCCCGTCACGCACACGTGCGCATGCGCGCATTCACGGGCATCGGCAGATTTCCTTGCGCAGGAACACACATCTGACCACAATTGGCACCTGACAGCCTATTTAAGGGTTGCTCTGATTTCTGACAGGTGCTGCTTGATCTTCAGCTGTGTCCTGAGTAGGGATGAGCTTCGTGTTCGAGTCGAACCCATGTTCGACTCGAACATCGGCTGTTCGACCGTCCGTCGAATTGCGAACGATATGGGCCGTTCGCGCCAAATTCGTGTGGCGCGTCACGGCCCATAATTCACTGCGGCATCGCAGTGCATTGCTGGCTGATGATTGGCCAAGCATGCACTATGACCCGCATGCTTGGCCAATCACAGCGCCGTCAGTAGAGAGAGCTGTAATTGGCCAAAGCCAGGGTGGCTTTGGCCAATTATGGCTCAGGGGATTTAGTACACGCCCCACACTATATAAGGCCGCCTGCACGGCGGCCCTGTGTAGTGTGTGTTCCGGTGTGCTGAGAGAGAGAGAGACAGTGTCATTTGATTTGAGTTAGATAGATTAGGCAGAACAGTCAGTCAGTTAGCTGCACTTACAGTGTATTGTGTATATATATGCATCCCAGGTGTTGCATATATATATATACACTGTATTCAGTTTAGCTAGATCCGTTCCTGTTATCTTCTATCTAGACTATTTACATTTAGTGCAGTGCGTCCTGCTCACAGTGTTCAGCTAGATCCGTTCCTGTTATCTTCTAGACTATTTACATTTAGTGCAGTGCGTCCTGCTCACAGTGTTCAGCTAGATCCGTTCCTGCTATTTACATTTAGTGCAGTGCGTCCTGCTCACAGTGTTCAGCTAGATCCGTTCCTGCTATTTACATTTAGTGCAGTGCGTCCTGCTCACAGTGTTCAGCTAGATCCGTTCCTGCTATTTACATTTAGTGCAGTGCGTCCTGCTCACAGTGTTCAGCTAGATCCGTTCCTGCTATTTACATTTAGTGCAGTGCGTCCTGCTCACAGTGTTCAGCTAGATCCGTTCCTGTTATTTACATTTAGTGCAGTGCGTCCTGCTCACAGTGTTCAGCTAGATCCGTTCCTGCTATTTACATTTAGTGCAGTGCGTCCTGCTCACAGTGTTCAGCTAGATCCATTCCTGCTATTTACATTTAGTGCAGTGCGTCCTGCTCACAGTGTTCAGCTAGATCCGTTCCTGCTATTTACATTTAGTGCAGTGCGTCCTGCTCACAGTGTTCAGCTAGATCCGTTCCTGTTATCTTCTAGACTATTTACATTTAGTGCAGTGCGTCCTGCTCACAGTGTTCAGCTAGATCCGTTCCTGTTATTTACATTTAGTGCAGTGCGTCCTGCTCACAGTGTTCAGCTAGATCCATTCCTGCTATTTACATTTAGTGCAGTGCGTCCTGCTCACAGTGTTCAGCTAGATCCGTTCCTGCTATTTACATTTAGTGCAGTGCGTCCTGCTCACAGTGTTCAGCTAGATCCGTTCCTGTTATCTTCTAGACTATTTACATTTAGTGCAGTGCGTCCTGCTCACAGTGTTCAGCTAGATCCGTTCCTGTTATCTTCTAGACTATTTACATTTAGTGCAGTGCGTCCTGCTCACAGTGTTCAGCTAGATCCGTTCCTGTTATCTTCTAGACTATTTACATTGATTGCAGTGCGTCCTGCTCACAGTGTTCAGCTAGATCCGTTCCTGTTATCTTCCTACTGACAGGCAGGCTTGTCTGGTTACAGTATATAAAGCTACCTGAAGAAAATTACAGGTGTTCTATTTGATCCTATTAGTACCACGGTCAGGCAGCTAGACTATTTACATTTAGTGCAGTGCGTCCTGCTCACAGTGTTCAGCTAGATCCGTTCCTGTTATCTTCCTACTGACAGGCAGGCTTGTCTGGTTACAGTATATAAAGCTACCTGAAGAAAATTACAGGTGTTCTATTTGATCCTATTAGTACCACGGTCAGGCAGCTAGACTATTTACATTTAGTACAGTGCGTCCTGCTCACAGTGTTCAGCTAGATCCGTTCCTGTTATCTTCCTACTGACAGGCAGGCTTGTCTGGTTACAGTATATAAAGCTACCTGAAGAAAATTACAGGTGTTCTATTTGATCCTATTAGTACCACGGTCAGGCAGCTAGACTATTTACATTTAGTACAGTGCGTCCTGCTCACAGTGTTCAGCTAGATCCGTTCCTGTTATCTTCCTACTGACAGGCAGGCTTGTCTGGTTACAGTATATAAAGCTACCTGAAGAAAATTACAGGTGTTCTATTTGATCCTATTAGTACCACGGTCAGGCAGCTAGACTATTTACATTTAGTACAGTGCGTCCTGCTCACAGTGTTCAGCTAGATCCGTTCCTGTTATCTTCCTACTGACAGGCAGGCTTGTCTGGTTACAGTATATAAAGCTACCTGAAGAAAATTACAGGTGTTCTATTTGATCCTATTAGTACCACGGTCAGGCAGCTAGACTATTTACATTTAGTACAGTGCGTCCTGCTCACAGTGTTCAGCTAGATCCGTTCCTGTTATCTTCCTACTGACAGGCAGGCTTGTCTGGTTACAGTATATAAAGCTACCTGAAGAAAATTACAGGTGTTCTATCCCAGCTTAGTGCAGCTACAGGCCATTAGTATGTCTGGAAGGCCAAGAAGGAGAGGCAGACAGTCACAAGCCAATAAGAGAGGGCAAGCAGGCTCTGTGTCTAGTGCTGGTCATGGAGACGGTGCATCCTCATCAGCACGTGGCCATGGGACACGCTTGGCCTTTTTTTCGGCAGCTGGCCGTGTTGAGCCGCAACATGCGGAAGACTTGGTCGAGTGGATGACCAAGCCGTCCTCATCCTCCTCATCCTCTCTCACCCATGCCCAGGGTGCTTTGTCTGGCAAAGCAGCGGCCTCTTCCCTCAGCTCAATGTCATCAGTGACTCCTTCCCTAGCTCCACCATGTCCTCCTGAGGATTCCCTCGAACTGTTTGACCACAGTGTTGGGTACATGCTCCAGGAGGATGCCCAGCGTTTGGAAGGCTCTGATGATGATACTGAGCTCGATGAAGGCAGTAACATGAGCACGGACAGAGGGGGTGCCCAAGAAGGACAGCAATCTGGCAGTCATGCTCCCCCTGCTGCAGCATACTGCCAGGTTTGCTCCAGTGATGAGGAGGGAGGGGATGATGAGGTCACTGACTCAACGTGGGTGCCTGATAGGAGAGAGGAGGAGGAGGAGGAGGAGGAGGAGGCGGCACATCACCAACGAGGCAGGATGCCCTCCAGGGGCCAGCCTAAGGGCAGCACATTGACTGCATCACACCCCAAAGCTCCACATGTGCAGGGCGCTGCAGTCTCTGCGCGTTATTCAAAAAGTTCTTTGGTGTGGGCCTTTTTTGAGACGAGTGCATCAGATCGCACCGCTGCTATTTGCAACATATGTCTCAAGCGTATCTCGCGTGGCCAAAACATCTCCCGCTTGGGTACCACATGCTTGACCAGACATATGTTGACCTGCCATGCAGTTCGTTGGCAAGCGTATCTAAAAAGACCCACACCAAAGAACAAAGAGGATCTCTCCTTGCTTCTCATCAGCTGAGATTTCCAACCCCACTTTACCTTCAGTCCTCTCTGAGACCTGCAGTGAGAGGAATGAAGGTGTAGAATTAGGTGTGTCACAGCCAAGTACTTGTGGGCAATCTGCTTTTGGTACACCGACGTCAGATTGTACCAGGCAAATTTCCCTGCCCCAGCTGCTGCACCGCCGAAAGAAGTTTGCTCCCAGCCATCCACATGCCCAGCGGTTGAATGCTAGCTTGGCAAAATTGCTAGCACTTCAACTGCTGCCTTTTCAGTTGGTAGACTCTGCCCCCTTCCGTGAGTTTGTGGAATGTGCGGTTCCTCAGTGGCAGGTACCCAAACGCCACTTTTTCTCACGGAAGGCGATTCCGGCTCTCTACCGGCATGTGGAAGGCAATGTCCATGCCTCGCTGGACAGGGCGGTCAGTGGTAAGGTGCATATTACCGCTGACTCATGGTCCAGCAGGCATGGACAGGGACGTTACCTAAGTTTCACGGCGCATTGGGTGACTCTGCTGGCAGCTGGGAAGGATGCAGGACAAGGTGCAGTAGTGTTGGAGGTTGTTCCGCCACCACGCCTCCAAAATGCTGATTGTGACACACCTCTCTCCTCCACCCCCTCCTCTTCTTCTTCCTCCATGGCCTCTTCCTCGGAACCAGCGGTGCTCCGTAGGCGTTCAAGGGGCTACGCAAGTACGCAGGCCAAAAGATGCCATGCGGTGCTTGAGCTGGTGTGCTTGGGGGACAGGAGCCACACTGGGGCAGAGGTTCTGTCAGCTCTGCAGGGGCAGGTTCAGAGGTGGTTGACGCCACGCCAACTTAAGGCAGGAATGGTGGTTTGCGACAATGGCACCAACCTCCTCTCTGCCCTCCGACAGGGACAAATGACCCATGTGCCCTGTTTGGCTCACGTCCTTAACTTGGTGGTGCAGCGGTTCTTGGGCAGGTACCCGGGCTTACAGGATGTCCTGAGGCAGGCCAGGAAAGTCTGTGTGCATTTCCGCCGGTAATATAATGCCAGTGCTCGGCTGACGGACCTCCAAAAGGAGTTTAACCTGCCCAAGAACCGCCTAATCTGTGACATGCCCACCAGGTGGAACTCAACGTTGACCATGCTGCAGCGGCTGCACACGCAGCAGAGGGCCATCAATGAGTACCTGTGCGACTATGGCACCAGGACAGGGTCAGGGGAGCTTTGTTTTTTTTCCCCACGCCAGTGGGCCATGATCAGGGATGCATGCACTGTCCTGTCACCATTCGAGGAGGCCACGAGGATGGTGAGCACTGACAGTGCATGCATCAGTGACACTGTCCCCCTTGTCCACCTGTTGGAGCACACGCTGCGTGGAATAATGGACAGGGCACTTGAGGCAGAACAGAGGCAGGAAGAGGAGGACTTCCTTAGCTCTCAAGGCCCCCTTTATCCAGACAGTGTTCCTGCGTGCCCGCCGATCACACAGGAAGAGGACGAGGAGGAGGAGGAGGAAGATTGTGTCAGTATGGAGGTGGAGCCTGGCACTCAGCATCAGCAGCAGTCTTTAAGGGATCAGTCCCAAGGAACACATGGACTTGTACGTGGCTGGGAGGAGGTGGCTGCGGACGTTGTTGTCCTTAGTGACCCAGAGGACTCCGGACCGAATGCCTCACCAAACCTACGCTGCATGGCCTCCCTGATCCTGCAAAGCCTGCGTAAGGATCCTCGTATTCGTGGTATCAAGGAGAAGGACCAATACTGGCTGGCAACCCTCCTTGATCCACGTTACAAGGGTAAGGTTGCGGACCTTATCTTGCCATCGCAGAGGGAGCAGAGGATGAAACATCTTCGGGAGGCCTTGCAGAAAGGTCTGTGCAACGCGTTCCCAGAGACTGGGAGGTTACAAACTCCTGTTTCTGGACAACGTGTTGCTGAGGCTTCGGTCAGTCAAAGAAGGAGCGGTGGAGAAGGTGGCCGTCTGACCGATGCGTCAATTTTTTGGTCCGCAGCCCCAAGGTATGATCGGTTCCAGCAACCATCGCCAGCGTCTGTTTTACATGGTGCAGGAATACCTAGGGGCAAGATCAGACTTGGACACCTTTCCCACCGAAAATCCTCTGGGTTACTGGGTCTTGAGGATGGATCACTGGCCAGAGCTTGCACAGTATGCAATTGAGCTACTGGCCTGTCCTGCATCCAGCGTTCTTTCGGAACGCACATTCAGTGCTGCTGGAGGCGTGGTAACCGATCACAGGGTGCGTCTGTCCACCGACTCGGTCGATCGGCTGACCTTCATAAAAATGAATCAGTCTTGGATCACCACCAGCTACCAAGCACCTGATGCTGATGTAACCGAATAATTTTTTTTGAAATCTCAGATCCCTTCAAAGACTGCCTATGCTGATGCTGAGTGACTATCCCTGAGTAATTATCCTCTTCCTCCTCAATCATCACGCTGATAGCTTGTAAGAACATTTTTGGTTCTGGGCGCCACCACCAGTGCCTAAGGCACAATTTTTCAGCCCCTGTTTAACAGGGGCGTGTAATTACAATTTTTGATGTAATACTTTGCAGCAGGGCTCGTTCCTGCATTCCAACTATAGTGTCTGTGAGGGGTTGCAGTGTTGTGGCACCAGCACCAGTGCCTAAGGCCCAATTTTTCTGCCCCTGTCTAACAGGGGCGTGTAATTACAATTTTTGATGCAATACTTTGCAGCAGGGCTCGTTCCTGCGTTCCAACTAGAGTGTCTGTGAGGGGTTGCAGTGTTGTGGCACCAGCACCAGTGCCTAAGGCCCAATTTTTCTGCCCCTGTCTAACAGGGGCGTGTAATTACAATTTTTGATGCAATACTTTGCAGCAGGGCTCGTTCCTGCGTTCCAACTAGAGTGTCTGTGAGGGGTTGCAGTGTTGTGGCACCAGCACCAGTGCCTAAGGCCTAATTTTTCAGCTCCTGTTCAACAGGGGCATGTAATTACAATTCTTGATCTAATATTTCACAGCAGGGCCCTGTGAGGGCTTACAGTGTTGTGGCCACAGCAACACCTAAGGCCCAAATTTCTGCTCAGTATATAGGGCAGGACCCTACTTTCAAACATCTAACTTACAAACGACTCCTACTTGCAAACGGAAGGAGACAACAGGAAGTGAGATGAAATCTACCCCTAGGAAGGGAAATTCTCTCCTGTAAGAGTTAATATGGGAAAACAATTTCTCCTTTCCACTGATGCTTTCCAATCCTTGTTCCACAAAAAAACCCAAATTTTCAAAAAACATTTTTCATTGGGACAAAAAAGTGAGGTGAAATCTTCTGAAGAGGAGGAAAGACAGCAAAACAAATGTCACAGGGGTGATAACCCTTCCCTATGTTTTCCAAAAAAGCTTAGAAAAGATTTTTTGGCTGGAGCTAAACACGTTAAAAATGTTCAAAATTACAAACAGATTCTACTTAACAACAAACCTACAGTCCCTGTCTTGTTTGCACCGCCTGTATACTGCTGTTCAGAGTATATAGGGCCTGGTGGCCCCACACCTTTCCTTATTTTAATTTGGGTGCGGGGTTCCCCTTAATATCCATACAAGACCCAAAGGGCCTGGTAATGGACTGGGGGGTACCCATGCCGTTTGTCTCACTGATTTTCATCCATATTGCCATGACCCGACATGACATTAAACCCGCAAGCAGTTTTAAATGAGATTTTTTCCTTTAAAAATGACATTTGGTGCAGGGACTGTTCTAAACATGGGAAACACGCGTCACTTTACAGGCATACTATAGACACCCCCAGGTACGATATTTAAAGGAATATTTCACTTTTTTTTTTTTACTTTAAGCATCATTAAAATCACTGCTCCCGAAAAAACGGCCGTTTTTAAAAGTTTTTTTTGCATTGATACATGTCCCCTGGGGTAGGACCCGGGTCCCCAAACCCTTTTTAGGACAATACCATGCAAATTAGCCTTTAAAATGAGCACTTTTGATTTCGAATGTTCGAGTCCCATAGACGTCAATGGGGTTCTAACGTTCGTGTGAACTTTCGGTCCGTTCGCGGGTTCTGGTGCGAACTGAACCGGGGGGTGTTCGGCTCATCCCTAGTCCTGAGATTCTGAAACCCTGTTTGTTTGACTTGACTTCCTGTTGCTGAAACCCTGGCCTTCCTGACCCTGTTTCTGGACTCTGATTACTCTGATTACTGGTTCATGATCCTGGCTTCCTGTTTGACCTTGCTCCTGTTTATACCTTGGTACCTCGCTGCCCGCCCGTTGCTGAACCCGGCTTACCTGATGACCTCGCTCCTGTCTCCTGTTTGGCTCCACGCTGTTTCCGAGTACCTGTGCTGGCTGTCCATCCTCTCAGCTTTGCTGGTTCCAGCTCTTCACCAGAAACCCTGCCTGCACTTCCCAGTCTGCAACACTTCCGGCAAGTTCTGCACGCAGCATTCACAGGCACTCGTGTTCCTCCTGATCCTTGCCACCATCTGTTCCATCTCCAGTGGGGCTTGGATTGGAGATACAAGAGAGGCTGACCTCGTCATTTCAGACTCCTACCAGGTACGTGAAAACATGAGATACTAAAGAGGTGTACCCACTTATTAACCCTTCCAAATTCATAGCAAACTCTTGTTCATAAAAAAGGGGATTCTTAGTTCACATAATACGGCAATACATGTTCAAGCCAAACCAACTGTATCAAAGTAATCCCCCTCTGGCCAGTACCTACTCTATCCCACATATTACAACCTAATATTTGTTAAAATTAAGTACTCTTAAAGCGTAAGTTCCACCCAAAAATGGAACTTCTGCTTTAAGCACTCCTCGCCCCCTTACATGCCACATTTGGCATGTAATTTTTTTTTTTGGGGGGGGAGTGGGGGCTTCGTTAGGAGGGGGACTTCCTGTCCCACTTCCTCCTTCCGCCCAGGGACCGCCAAGGCGACTCCTCCTTTCGCCTTAGGAGGCCCCTCCCTCTAGATGATCTCCTGGGACACGTGACAGGTCCCAGGAGATCGCTTGTCCACTCCGGGAGCGCAGCACGACTCGTGCATGCCCGGCCGTGAAGCTGAAAGCCGTCACGGCTGGGTGCCCAGAGTGGCAATGGAGGCGCCGGCGGAGAGGAGGGGGAGAGGAGCGATGCCCCGTTCGGCCGCATCGCTGGACCATGGAACAGGTGAGTGTCTGTTTATTAAAAGTCAGCAACTACACTTTTTGTAGCTGCTGACTTTTAATAAACATAAAAAGCCTGGAACTCTGCTTTAAGAGCGTGGACATACACTGCCAATATGGGGCAAACAGATGTCTGGAATGAAATGAGCCGTAGACCAAAATCCACAAAGAATTTTTTTTTTAATTTTTTTTTTGGGGGGGGGGGGGGGATTCAGAGCACACCTGGCTGTGTGCAGAGATGGCTTCTGGTTCTATCCACCCTCCTAGACTGTGTCTATATGTAGTGCTACCCCCACAGGAGCCACTGCTTATGTTGGGTCCAATGTCCTTACTGTAGCGCTTCCCCCGCAGGAGCCGCTGGTATGTTGCCCGGGTCTTCCCCCACTTATTGCTCCGCAGCCAGCCACAAGGAAATTCTCACAGCTCGAGGCACATACACTTTTGCTCGTTACTCCAATAACCAATTTAGGGGTTTTGTTTTGTTGTTTTATTGGAAAACTTTGATAGTAGATAAGGGATATAATGGGATACTTCCAACTTAAACTATTCACACTGAGGACTCAAACTCCTTTCCTAGTGAAACTTGACAAAAGTCCTTGCAAAGGCACATGCAGACTTCTTCACAGCAGCACAGAGCAATGTCCCTCAGTAAAGTAGTGGAAGGGTCTGGACAAAGCTCTAAGAACACTAGCCAGCATTCTTCTTTGTGTGGGCACTGGGCACTCAGCTGACTTAGAGCACCAGAGGGTATAACTGTCTATGGATCCTTAGGGTGTCTGTGTTCTCAGCCTTCCCTCTCTCAGTGATACCAGATGCACTGTAGACTCTCCCTTTGTCAGTTATGGTAGGACCAGGATTGCCACACAGAGGTCAAACGCTCAGCTCTCCCATCCGAAGCCACATGTCAGCAATTCAGGCTCTCGCAGGGCCGATCCTAGGTGGGTGCACTGCGCCCCGGTGCTGTAAGAGAAGGGGCGCCGAAGCTGTGGCACGCCGCACACTCGACAGCACTGGTTGCTAGAATCGCCCGGCCGCCCGGCGCCTAGCAATCAGTGACGTCAGAGGCTGCGGCGTGCGCATATCATATACACACCCCAATCACCACTTTCAAGCATTAATGTTGTTTAGGCATATTCGTTTAGCAACAGAATCAGAGTCAAATTGAAGATATCTGTAAGGAACTCCTGTTAATAAATATGCTCAGTCACATGGCAAACATGGAATATACTGGGTGGATGTAGGACTGGATTGCTGTCCTGGTCTAACTGAGGGTGTTAAAATAAAGAAAGGAAGTCCATGAATTAGATGGTAAAGAAAAGCCTCAGAATGTCCAATTAGTAGCCAGAAAGGATTACACTAGCCAAACAGTGTAATGAAACATTATACGAACGCTCCCAGATCATAGACTATAGACGCTGCAGATAAGTCTCCTGGAAATATTAACAGGGGAGGTAATTCAGGAACATACTGGGCGCATCCGTATATAGGTAAAACAGGTGGGTTAAAGATGCTCTCACCACATTGATGGTTGCGGTCGTTCTTCTGATCAGGTGTCTTCAGCTGGGAGACCGGCTTGGTATTAGTCTGTTGCTGTGTGATAGGGATGAGACTCCACACTTGTGTAGTTGTTATCGCACCGAAAGAACAGATTCTGGCTGGAACTAATGAACGGCTAGTGGAGTCCTGTGCAGTTCACTCAGTGATCGGGATAAGGCTCCACGTTCGTATAGTTGCTGCCACACCAAAGGGACCGGTACTGGCCGGAAGTAACAAACAGCTTATACAAATGGCCATAGCAGCCTTTTTATTAACAAAAACAACTTATCAGTCTGAATTCCAACTTGTTCCACTTGTAACACTGCGGGACCTTTTACCATACCAGGCCTCTAGCCGTGACACCAGCTCGGAGACAACCTACACCCACAGTGCAACCATTACCGTATTCCAGCTAACCTTAGTAACTGGAATACACCAGAGGGGCACATACCATCGATGAGCCCCCCACACTTCCATCTCAACCGTATTTTCTTCCACGGTCAAAAGACAACCACCGCCCACTAGGGTGACACATTATCCTTGGGGGGGGCCCCCCTCCACACCTGCAATGTACATTGAATGCCATCATGCAACCCCCAGGGACCACAAATCCATATACACTCCAAGATAAATGGACCCCTATACCACCTTGTAGTACCGCCCATATCGGACTCCAATACTAAATGGCAAATTACCATGCCCCATTACGAATAAAAAAATTCAACCCACCACTTTATAACCTTTTTTTTTTTTAAATCTCAGAAATGACCGTGCCATACGCCAAATAGTCCGAGCCACCCTGTCGGACTACAAGACCAGCATATCCATGAAGGCTGTACAGAGCCGCCGGAAAACGAATTCAACCTCCCGAATGAGGTTCCTACTGGAGCAACCCCCCAGATCATTCCCCCCAACATGTAGTGCCAGAATATCCGGTGGCCTGTCAAGGCGTGCAAAGTAATGCACCTCAGGCATTTCCTTGCTCCACCTCATCCCCGGTACCCCTAACCAGTGGACACCCGCTCCCCCCTGAAAAATGCCTAGCTACCTACCATCCTTCTTAACAGCAGCTCGCCTGGCCCCCAGAACATAAGAGTAATCCCAGATCCAGATGAGGCATGCTGCACTCCATCTGAAAGAAAAAAATCTCTCTCTCTCTCGTCTTTTTTCCCCCCCCAAAAAACGCTGCCTGTAGACCCCCAAAATTGGCTAAAACAGAAACTTGGACAACGGAGACCCATGCCACAGCAATGGGTGCCCCCCCCCCTAATTTTCATTTTCAAACAACTCACCCCAGATTTCCATGGCCAGCACTACCAGAAGAAGCACCAGGAGCACCCTGTTACCGAAAAAAACCTGCGTCTAACCAGGAACGTGGCCAAGGTGCCGCACTCAAACTCCCTGGTAGAAAGCCCTATAACCTGATGACCCTGTAGCATCCATAAAACCCCCAATTCGAGTTAGCTCACCCCCCTCCGACATACAAACCGATCTCCCATCATACACAAAATGTGTAGCACACACACTCAAGTCCTCCCGATGTTTCCGATTAAGACGGAAAAAGTGTGTAGAGGACTTAACCCCCGCTGTATTAAAAAAAAAAAAAAAAAAACAGCCCATGGGGAGAATGCAACATGCAAAATTAACTTACCCAATGGTGATTGTAGCTTTTTAAGCTGTAACTTGTGCCTTGAGGGCCACCAATGTATCCTTTGGCAACTGAAACTCCATAGTGTCCGAAAAGATCACTATACCTGAAACAAACTAAACATGGCAGTCTGGCCCTCCTTCCCGCCCTCCGCTAAGGAAATACCAACTCTGCCCTAAATGTGCTGTAATATAGACACAAGTATCCCACACACCGTAGAGGAAGGGATCCCTACGCAACGGAAATCATCAAATTAATGGATGACAGAATTCAACCATAATAGTTCCCAGACCACCCATTCCACAAAGGAACTGAACATCCCAAATAACGCGCAGGAAACTGAGCAGCCCATGGGTAAGCAACGATCTATGTAAAATTCATCCTGTCAGCAGCACCCCAGCAGGCAGAAACTGTCCAGGTGTACGGGGAGCGAACAAAAAAACTGATTCAATGCCCGCATTCACCCTCAGAGCCGTTTCCGTGGCGGAGAACAATGGATAATGCGAAACGCGTGTGCCTCCTACTTAGTCACCGCCCCTCGAGGCAAAATCATCACCGCAAATGGCTCGTCCATGCGACCCCCGCTATCTCCTTACCCAGCTGTACAGAGACCCCCCCTGGATGTTGTAAAGTAGAACGCAAATACCGTGACACAGGCGTAGCCGCCCTAAGGGAAACAAGGAACAAGATTCCTCAAGGTTTGGGACTTTAAATGGACGCAAGGCAGTAATATTATAAAAGTACAAAATTTATTGGACAAACAATAAATCAAATGTAATACAATGTAAATATGAATGTAAACAGATGACTGATGATAAAAAACATCTATATAAGGGGAAAGAAACCAGCCTAAAAAGAGGGGGGAGCTTGCAAATGAATAGTTCGATGCGTTTCAAATGCACTCTGAAGTGCGGATCTTTCTAAGGGCCTTTAACAGTTTTCACCACTCCCAATGCTGTAGTTCTACAGGGATAACAAAAATATGCCATCAAAATCATGCACTAGATGAACTTGTACATTTGGTAGGTATATATTATCCATACAGCAAGTACAAAAAAAGCTCTCCTTAGAAGCTAAAAAATGTGTATACTGACCCCAAATATGCAGTTATTTCACCAGCAGCTGAAGAGACACACTCAAAGAGTAGGAATGGAACAAGAAGCGCCATCCAAAGGACATCCTGAATTCAACCATACTCCAAGGGGTTGCTATTAGTTGTTTTTGGGGGAGTTGTGTTTAGACAGTGTCAGGATAATGTACAACTGAATGTGGCGATAAAAATATGCATAGCAATTAAACTAGAAAATCCTAAATAAAGCTAATATTTGATTACCACAAAGTAGATTCATACCTTAATAAGAGCTTAGTTCATATATGTATATTTCATGGAAGGTGTATCACATCCAAGAAGGGTTCCCATATCAAGCGGTGGAGATATATACCACCTGCAACTATATGCAATGAGATCCTGAAGTCCACATCCTTAAGGACAATTGCTTGTAGAGTGGCAATTGTTAGCACCTAAGGATGATAAAAGACAAATATATAAGGAAAAAAAAAGGTGAGCATCCTGGGGCCAACAAAAGTGAACCCAAAGTGCTAGCCCAAAATAGTCTACTATGGTAAGAAAACTTGCCTTAATTAATGGAGCAGAGGTGTGTGGTCAGTCAGCTGCAGGGTCAAAAGAGACTGAGCAGTGAGACCATCTAGCTTATAACTGTGTTGCAATTGCTAGTTAATTGGACACAGCTGATGTGTTTCCAAGGAGTGTGCTGAACACCATAGAAGGGCCTATCCAGAGGACCAATAGCAGCCAGTGGCGTAGCGTGGGTTGTGAGCACCCAGGGCAAGGCAAGTATTTTGTGCCTCGTAACCTGTGGACTTTTAGCACCCAAGAATGGGGGCCCAAGTTACTCCACTCACAGCCTGAGCCTCTGATTGGCTGCCTGCAGCCTTTTATTATTGGTTAGATCTGAGATATCTCTTTGATTACAGTAGTCAAAGAGATATCTTCTCAGTATCAACCAATAATAATAGGCTGCGGGCAGCCAATCAGAGGCTTAGGTTGCAAATAACGAGGAACACCTATATACAGCAGAGCAGGCAGCCAAAAATAATCCAGACATAAGGGTTGTGCATATTATTTAGTGATAGATATACTACAGGAGACAGTCAGAAACTGCAGGCATACTATTGAAGATGGTCAGAGACAGTAATGGCCCGGAGCAGAGGTGAAACTGGGAGGAGGGCCAGCATGAATGGGGTGGGCAGTGAGGCGGAGTGTAGAATGAGGGTAGGAAAATAAAAAAGAGGCATCTGCTTAGGATTGGTGGGCCTGGAGTTGGGGGGTGTTACCAAGAAAAACTGTGGGGGGTGGCAACCTGGCAGTGGTCAGTTGGAGCACGGGTCAAGAAGGAGAAGAAAGTTTTTTCCTTTGCTCCTTGAGGAAAAAACTTTACCATGGGGGATCTTGAGGCCTTATTGTCCCAGCTACGGGAAGAGGCGGCGGCCAGAGGTACTGAATGGCTACAGGCTACAGTATCCAGTTTGGTTCAGGCCCCTAGCCAGGGACCCTCTGGCTCATCCGCAGGCCCCCCCTCCTCAGACTCGCCCACGTGCTAGGAGGTCCAGGCCTCCTGAGCGTTTTAGCCCAGAGGCGACGAGAAGCGTCCGTGACCGTTTTGGGAGCCCTTTACAGGACCCTTCGGCGCCACCGGCCAAGCGGACGCCTGCTTCGCCCAGCGTGGTGGCCGGTAGGAATCCCCGCCCATGGCGGACCCGGGGTGGGAGCGCTTCTGCTAGGCCTGCCCTCACCCCCCTATCTACTGACCGTGGTTCCAGTGCGGCCTCCTCGAGAGTGGCTCGGCGGGGGAGAGAAGAATCGGCGGGTGCCGGCCTGATGCCTGGAGCGGCCGGGGCCTCTGTTCCGGAGAGACGGGGGTGGAGTGGATCGTCGGCGGTGACACGGCGGCATGCTGGGGACACTTTGGTGGAGCGGTCCAGATCGGCGGCTAGGCGGGCTTCCCCAGCCCGGCCCAGAGCTCAGCGTAGAGGCCGCGTGGAGCGGGATGAGTATCCAGGCACGGCGCGCAGGGATGACGTCACTGCAGGGCGCCCGACGGTTCCAGGAAGTGCGGAAGTGCGGCCTACTCATTCGGTCGGAAGGGAGGCTGGGAGTTCGGATGGCAGCATGTCGGAAGGGGAGATCGCCGAATCGGAGGAAGGAGAGAGCCAGGTGGCGGCGCATGGAGCGGATCTTGCGGCTGGATGTCCTGTGGGGCAGCGACAGCCAGGTAGGGACATGTCTTCTGTCTTTTCTCTGTCTTCTCCTGCTTTTAATTTTGGGGGCTCAGGGATTGCTGTAAGGGGTGCAGGGGGTACTGAGGTTCAGAAGGATGGAGCAGGTAGTGCGGTGATTGGTACGTGTTCCCCTCTCCTGGGTTTAGCAGTGGCACAGGACATGGGAGTGATGCACACCTTGTTGGCTGGCTTGAGGGAGGTGTTGGCGCGCTGCGAAGCTGGTGCACGGCCGGTGGCAGACGCTTCCCCGGTGGGGGTATGGGCAGCAGCCCATGCTTCTGCAGCTCAGGGTACTGCGTTGGGGGTTTTAGGCCAGGTTACGACAGTGGGGGATGCTGGTACGGTCGCAGGCCCGGCAAATGGTGGGTCAGGTGTGAACAATCCTGTAGTTCCGCCGCCAGTGGCGTCGGTGACAGCCGGTACATCGGCGGCAGTTGCGGATACCGGTCTGGCTGGAAAAACTACGGTGGGGGTAGATGGGGTGCGTTTGGCGGATGCCGCCAAATGTGAAGTATATGTATGTTTTGAGGGTCCTTTGGGTGCTCATTTGAAG
Organism: Lithobates septentrionalis; assembly: GCA_037952835.1. Lineage (NCBI taxonomy): Eukaryota > Metazoa > Chordata > Amphibia > Anura > Ranidae > Lithobates > Lithobates septentrionalis. The sequence continues at coordinate 1,760,039 of JBBDGP010001876.1, read as the reverse complement.
CCGGAGGTGAAAGAGCGCATCTGGAAGGGTGAATATGTTGAGATTTTCTCTTTGTTGCCCTTGGAGAAGTTTAACTTGGACAAAGTTAAGCCAGACGAGAGCAAGAAAGAAGAGGAGGAAAAGCAGCGCTATCGTTTGATTCCGCGCACGTTTGCAAATTGGTTGCAGGCGTTTGCGATTTTGGCGGGCTTTATTGGGGAGAAGGCCCCGGAGAACTGCTCAGCTCTTTTTTGCTACCTTGACTCCATCGGGGAGGCACAACGAGTGTATGGGGGCACTGCGTGGTTGCGTTACGATGAGCAGTTCCGTCAACGGAAGGCGGTCCGCCCTTCTTTGCGGTGGGACCATAAGGATATTAGCCTCTGGATGAAGCTGATGTCCTCTCCCAGGAGTTCGTTGCCCCCCTTTCAGGGCGGGGCCGGGGGTTCGGCCTCTGCCGGGCAACCGGCCGGAAATCGTCCGGGTTTCTGCTGGCAATTTAATGCCGGTACGTGCAAATTCGGGGCAAAATGTCGTTTCCGCCATGAGTGTTCCACCTGTGGGGGTTTTCATCCCCAGTCTCGGTGTTTTAAACAAGGACGCGGAAAAGGGGGGGATTCTGGAAAAAGGGATGACGCCGGTGAGGGTAAGAAAGATGGCCCCGTTTCTAAGGCGCTATCCTAATCGGGAAGCGGCCGAGTTGTTAGAGTTGGGTTTTACCGAGGGTTTCAAATTACACTGTCAGTTATTGGCGGCCCCGCCTATGGCTGACAATTTGAGGTCGGCCAGAGAACATCCGGAGGTCGTTACTGAAAAATTGTTCAAAGAAATTTCGTTGGGTCGTATGGCTGGCCCGTTTGAATTGCCGCCGGTACCCAATCTGGTGGTATCCCCATTGGGTGTTGTCCCCAAAAAGGAGCCGAACAAGTTTCGGCTCATTCATCATTTGTCTCATCCGCGAGGGGGATCAGTCAACGATTCCATTGCTCCGGATCTCTGTACGGTGTCGTACACGTCATTCGATACGGCGGTGGCTTGGGTCCAGCGGTATGGTAGGGGAGCGCTGTTGGCTAAGACGGACATCGAAGCTGCTTTTCGCCTTTTGCCGGTCCATCCGGATAGCTGCCATCTTTTGGGCTGTAGATGGCAGGATAGGTTTTTTGTTGATAGATGCTTACCCATGGGGTGTGCTATTTCCTGTTCCTTGTTTGAGCAGTTTAGCTCTTTTCTTGAATGGGTGGTGAGGGATGTTTCGGGCTTGTCATCCGTCATTCACTACCTGGATGATTTTTTGTGTATAGGGCCTGCGGAGAGTGCGATTTGTGCATCCCTGTTGGCCACACTTCAGCAAGTTTTCGAGGTGTTTGGGGTCCCGTTGGCCGCCGACAAAACTGAAGGGCCGGCCACGGAACTTCGTTTCTTGGGTATCATCATTGATACCATAGCTATGGAGTGCCGCTTACCTCTGGATAAACTTGAGGATTTGAAGGAGGAGGTGGCGGGGGCCTTACGGGGGAAGAAGATTCAACTTCGGGCCCTGCAATCTCTCTTGGGCAAGCTAAATTTTGCCTGTCGCATTATGCCTATGGGGCGGGTTTTTTGCAGGCGATTGGCGGCTGCCACGGCTGGTGTGAGGGCACCGCATCACTACATCAGACTGGTGCAGGATCATAGGGAAGATTTGAAAGTGTGGGATTCCTTTTTAACTTCCTATAATGGCCGAACTTTGTGGCAGGATCGGGTGGTTTCGAATTTTGATTTGGAACTGTTCACCGATGCAGCAGGTTCCGGTGGTTTTGGGGCTTTCTTACAGGGGCGTTGGAGCGCGGGAGAGTGGCCAGCGGAATGGCAGGAAACTGGTTTGGTACGCAATCTAGCGGTGTTGGAATTGTTTCCCATCGTGCTTGCTGTTGAGCTATGGGGGGAAGATTTTAGGAATCGCCGTGTACGTTTTCACTGTGATAATCTTGGGGTGGTGCAGGCCATTAATAATAACAGTGCTTCTTCTCCTCCAGTTGTGCGCTTACTGCGACATCTGGTTCTTACCTGTTTGCGTATTAATTGTTTTGTGTCTGCTGTACATGTTCCTGGTGTTGACAATTCGGTGGCTGATGCGTTGTCTCGTTTCCAGTGGGACAGATTTCGTCAATTGGCACCGGAAGCGGAGCAGCGCGGGATTCCTTGCCCCGAGAGGTTATGGAGCATCGTATTGCCACTGCCCATTTGTTGATGCGCAAGTCGGTTTCTGCGGCTACGTGGACAGCGTATACTAAGGTTTGGCAGGAATGGAAAGACTTGTTAAGGGAAGTGGGGGACGGCTCTCCAGCAGAGCTTGGTGTAGATTTGTTACTGTATTTTATTGGTAGGAACTTTGAGGCCGGGGTCTCGGCCTCGTATATGTCGCGGAAGTTGGCCGGACTGGCTTTTATGTTTCAGTTGACAGGGCAGCAGGACGTGACCAAGGTATTTAAGGTTCGGCGTGCTATGCGGGGTTACCGCGTTGGTTGGTCTCGATAAGAGACGTCCTGTTTCTTTTGCGGTGTTGGGTGTCGTGGTAGATCAGTTGGGTAAGGTTTGTGTGTCCGAGTACGAGAGGGTGTTGTTTCGGGCGGTTTTTGTATTGGCCTTCTTTGGGGCTTTCCGGGTGGGCGAACTGGTTAGTCGGAACAAAAAAGGTCAAGGGGGCCTTGAAGTTCAGGACGTGTGGGTACAGGGTGATACTTTGGGTGTTTTCCTGAGGCGATCCAAGACGGATCAGTTGGGTAAGGGTGCCCGAGTTGATTTGAGGGCGGTTCCTCGCTCTCCAATTTGTCCAGTTTGGGCTGTAGGGGAGTTTTGTAAACTTAGGCCTCTGGGTCCTGGGGTTTTCTTTAAGCATGAAGATGGGACGGCTTTGTCTCGCTTTCAATTTCAGGCCGTGTTTAAAAAATGTTTGGTCGCAGCAGGTTTAAGGGCAGAGAATTATTCTTCTCACTCTTTCCGCATTGGGGCGGCGACGGAGGCAGTTCGCTGGGGATTAGATGAGAAGGCGGTAAAAAGTATTGGACGCTGGGAGTCTGCTAGATTCCGAACGTATATCCGCCCTCATTTATTGTAAGTCTTCGGGTAAGGGGGGGGGGGGGTTCCTTTTTCTTGTGACTCCTCTCTCTCTTGATTTCCTCACATATTCATGTTGTTCGTGTCTTGTAGGCATTGTTTTAGTTAGGGGGTTATGTGTATGTTTTCCCTCCTTTTTTCTTTCAGAATCAGAAGCCTGCTTGATATGGATCCTGGGACACTCCTATGTGTATTGGGGTGCCAGGAGGGCGGATGTCCGACAAGGGGGCAGGTTCCTGGGTTTGTCTGTGGATGAAGGCACTGTGCGTTGGCTTGGTATTCCGGGCATGCTTTGGTCCAGAGTGGTGCCCGAAATGCATAAGTACGCTCGTTTGGATCGCCCCCCAGATGTGGTTTTACTACATGTGGGGGGTAATGATCTTGGGTTGCGTTGTGCACGGGAACTTATTCGGGATATTAAGTTTGATTTGTTGCGATTACAGTCTTTTTTCCCAGACACCATTTTTGTCTGGTCGGATATTGTGGCTAGAACTGCTTGGCGTATGGCTCGTTCTGTCGCTGGTATTAACAGAGCAAGGGTCAAGGTAAACAAAGCGGTAGCCAAATTTTTCGTACGCAATGGAGGTTTGGCTGTACGCCATCGGGATCTGGAAGATGAAACGTGGCGTTTTTTGCGCGCGGATGGTGTTCACCTAAATGCCATAGGTATTGACCTGTGGCAGCTGGGTTTGCAGGATGGCGTACAGCGGGCGGTCAGGCTTTGGAGGGCGACACGTACGTAAGGTGTCACGTTCGTGTGCTTTGGCGGTAGGTCTATGGGGTCTTTGAAGGTGGTGCTTAAAAAATAAGGGAGGTTTAGGGGGGATTGGGCCCATCCGGAGGGATGGGTGTCCCTTCCATTAAGAACAATACTAAGGTAACAATGGTGTGTCGTTTTTGGTTGTATCGTGAAGGAAGTAACTGGTTTGTCCCTTGAGCTTGCGTAATACACGGCAGGGGGCCTTTTATGGAGTGTACCGATACAACTATGTTGGTTGAGAAAATATTTTGCCCTTCAAAGACCTCTAGATCAGGCAGGTTTTAAAGCTGATTTGTGTTCGGTTTAAGGTTATGTAAAAAATGTATTTATATGCATTTACGTTGTACGTTTTTTGCGAAAAAATTTTTGTATTTTTATTTTGTTATAATAAAAGGCTGCTATGGCCAGTCGACTCCAAAGAAAAACAGGTTGTGTCGTCTGGTCAATGATTAAGTAATAATTTACAAGGGGTTGTTAGTGGTGGATAACGAGAGCCTCAGTAAATATGCACATCCCTTAGTCAAGTAATGGCCCGGAGCAGAGGTGAAACTGGGAGGAGGGCCAGCATGACTGGGGTGGGCAGTGAGGCGGAGTGGAGAATGAGGGTAGGAAAATAAAAAAGAGGCATCTGCTTAGGATTGGTGGGCCTGGAGTTGGGGGGTGTTACCAAGAAAAACTGTGGGGGGTGGCAACCTGGCAGTGGTCAGTTGGAGCACGGGTCAAGAAGGAGAAGAAAGTTTTTTCCCACCCTCCCTCCCCATTTTTTAATTTTGTTTTTTATTCCTTGAGCTTATTGGTTAGGAATTTTCATTATTGTACTGTTGCGTGCTTGTCATAGCAGCGGTAGGTCTATGGGGTCTTTGAAGGTGGTGCTTAAAAAATAAGGGAGGTTTAGGGGGGATTGGGCCCATCCGGAGGGATGGGTGTCCCTTCCATTAAGAACAATACTAAGGTAACAATGGTGTGTCGTTTTTGGTTGTATCGTGAAGGAAGTAACTGGTTTGTCCCTTGAGCTTGCGTAATACACGGCAGGGGGCCTTTTATGGAGTGTACCGATACAACTATGTTGGTTGAGAAAATATTTTGCCCTTCAAAGACCTCTAGATCAGGCAGGTTTTAAAGCTGATTTGTGTTCGGTTTAAGGTTATGTAAAAAATGTATTTATATGCATTTACGTTGTACGTTTTTTGCGAAAAAATTTTTGTATTTTTATTTTGTTATAATAAAAGGCTGCTATGGCCAGTCGACTCCAAAGAAAAACAGGTTGTGTCGTCTGGTCAATGAATAAGTAATAATTTACAAGGGGTTGTTAGTGGTGGATAACGAGAGCCTCAGTAAATATGCACATCCCTTAGTCATGCAGAAATTCTACAGTAGACACTCAGTAAGAGACTGCAGACATAGTACAGGAGATGGTCAGAGACTGCAGATATACCACAGGAGATGGTCAAAGACTGCAGACATACTACAGGAGACGTTCAGAGACTGCAGACATACTACAGGAGACGTTCAGAGACTGCAGACATACTACAGGAGACGTTCAGAGACTGCAGACACACTACAGGAGACGTTCAGAGACTGCAGACATACTATAGGCAGGGTGTTTTTTCTCAGAGAATAAGTCCAGGACCTTAACCACACCACCACCGCCTAACAGTGGGAGAGTCTTAATGGGGCATTGTTTAAAACTAGTGGTGCATTCTGCACAGAGTGCAGCGTTCAGGAGTGCAGTACATACAGAGTTCATGAGTCTACTGCGTACAGAGTGCAAAGATCAGGAGTACCCTAAGTACAGAGTGTAAAGTTTAGGAGAGCGCTTAGTACAGCGTTCAGAGTGCACTTCATACAGAGTGAAGAGCTCAAGAGTGCACTGCAAACAGAGTTCAGGAGTGCACTGCGTACACCGTGCAGACTTCAGAGGTGGGCTACGTACAGAGTGCAAAGATTAGGAGTGTGCTATATACAAAGAGAAAAGATTAAGATTCTACTACGTACAGAGTACAAAGTTCAGGAGAGCACTAGGTACAGAGTGCAGGGTTCAGGAGTGCACTATATACAGAGTGAGGAGCTCAAGAGTGCACAGAGATCAGGCGTGTGCTATGCAGAGTGAGCAGAGTTCAGAAGTGTGCTACGCAGACTGAGCAGAGTTCAGAAGTGCGCTACGCAGAGTGAGCATAGTTCAGAAGTGCACTGCAGAGTTCATGAGTGTGCTAGGTACAGATTGCAAGGCTCAGGAATGCATGTCTCACAGGACAGTTTACAACCCCCTTCCAGTAAGAGCTCTTCTCTCACCCCCAAATCCTTTCTTCCCCACCTACAAAGTATCAGAGAGATGGGCTGCTACAGAAGAGCAGCTATAACATACAGTCGGAGTGCAATGTTAGGTGGGCATAGGGGGCATTAGTGCAAAGAGAGGGTATAGGCGATGATATTGGTGCCAAGTTAATGGCGCATTGGTGCTAAATGGGGGGGTGGCAATGTGCTAATTTCTAACTTGGGGGAGAGTTGGAACATTGGTGCTAAGTGGGGGGAGGGGGGAATTGGTGCTAAGTGGGGGGAGTGGGGGGTGTTTGGGATAAGTGGTGGGACAGGAGGGACATTGGGGTAAAGTGGGGGGGGGGGGAGAACATTTGGGATAAGTGAGAGTAGAGGAGGGGCATTGGGGATAAGTGGGAGGAGAGGGGGGACATTTGGAATAAGTGGGGGGGGGGGTGGACATTTTAGGATAAGTGGGATATTGGGGATAAGTGGGGGGGGGGGCAGGAGGAACATTGTGAGGACGGTAGAGACATTTGGGATAAGCGAAAGGCAGGAGGAACATTGGGGGCACAGGTGGGACATTGGGGATAAGTGGGGCGATAGGAGGGACATTGAGGATAAGTGGGGGGGGGGAAGGAACGTTGGGGGACAGGAGGAACATTGGGGGGACAGGAGGGACATTTGAGGATAAGTGGGTGGACAGGAGGAACAATGAGATTACAGGAGGAACATTGGGGATAAGTGGGGGGACAGGAGGAACATTAGGGGCCAGGAGGGACATTGGGGTTCATTGGGGGGACAGGAGGGACATTGGAGGGACAGGAGGAACATTGGGGATAATTGGGGGGACATGAGGGACATTGGGTATAAGTGGGGGGACAGGAGGAGCATCGGGGGGACAGGAGGGACATTGCGGATAAGTGGGGGGACAGGAGGAACATTGGGGGGACAGGAGGGACATTGGGGATAAGTGGGGGGGACAGGAGGAACATTAGGGGGCCAGGATGGACATTGGGTATAAGTGGGGGGACAGGAGGGACATTGAGAATAAGTGGGTGACAGGAGGAACATTGGGGGGACAGGAGGAACATTGAGGGACAGGAGGGACATTAAGGATAAGTGGGGGGACAGGTGGAACATTTGGGAGGACCAGTGGCTACCACAATGGGGAAAAGGGAAAATCCAGTCCGGCGCGGAGGAGGAGAAGACAGTGAGGGCTCACACAGTGGGGCAGAGGCAGGACTCCCAGAGCAACCCAGCCCCTGCCAACGCACATGACACCGTTTGCCCAATCCACCGGGCAGCCGCTGCCCATCTCTGAGCCGCAACATGGCGGCTTGAGCGCAGCAAGACACCGTCCATAGGACGGAGTGACACTGGCACCGGATGCTGCACCCTGCTAAATTTTGCGCCCGGTGCCACGGCCCTCTCCGCACCCCCCACGCTACGCCACTGATAGCAGCCCTGACATAGACACATTCCCCCCATGATGTAACAGGCACACAATCCAAAGTTTAACCCTTAAGCCAAGGAGGCCGATGTGAGCCGGCGCATAATCTAACAGGCTGTGTGCACGTTGACATAACTTCACCGACTCACAGTCTGTGCGGGCTGCGTGCGCAACGGCATTGCTAGTTGCCGTGACAATGGAAAAGCTTGGCTCTAACATTGGGGAAATAACATACTCTGTAATGACGTCACATAGCGCGGCTGTATCACCGCGCCACAGCGTGCAATGAGATACATTGCAGACTGGAACAGCGTTCATAGGGGTCAGTACCCCAAACGTAAGGAGAGAAAAGAAAGAAAAGCCTGGAGCAACAGAATGCAATGATGTATGCAAAGGGCGCCCATGACAGTGGTAGCAGTGAAAGTGTTAAAGAAAGTTGTAATGTGGAGCCGAGGGGGAGGGAGGATCAGGGGAGGGGCTATTTAAAAGGGGTTCCCGCTCTGGGAGGGACAACAGAAAGAGCAGGAAAGTTGTTAGGAGAGTCACCTAGAGGTTAGTGTGCATCATGGCGGAGCTTGAGGGGCTTATGGCCCAGTTGCGGGCGGAAGCGGCGGTTCGGGGTGCTGAGTGGCTGCAGGAGACCATCGCAGCCGCGCTACAAGCATCCACTGTACCAACAAGTGGGGAAGAGAGAAGCGGCAACAGAGCGCGCCGTTCTCGTCCGCCCGAGCGGTTCTCGCCGGACCGCGTGACGTCAGCACAGCGACACTCGGGTGGTCTGTCTTCCAGACTCCCGGGGGGCCCACCGGCCAAACGAGCGGCGGGAGGAGAGCGGGTCAGCGGGAGGACGGCCCCGGCGGGACAAGAACAGAGGCAGGCAAGTGAACCGGCACGAGTGCGGCCTACGGGACGGAGACACGCGGAGAGCGCAAGCCCCGCCCCCAGGATGGCGGCGGTGAGCACCGCCATCGCCAGCACAGCAATGCCTTTAGGGATCCATGGGCCTTCTGCTTCCTCGGCAGGGGACAGGCAGAATGGAGAGAGCTGCAGGGCTGGCCTATCATCTACAGGAGCGGAGGCCTACAGGACTGCGGTAGCCCACACCGGTCCTGGGAAGGCTGTCCGGAAGTCCACGGGTGGCTTCGCTGCTCGGAGGAGGGGGAGGATGGTGAACAATGCGACAGCCGCGGCCCTCATCCCGGGCGGGCCTGCAGCGGACGGAGGAGAAGAATCGGGTTGGAGCGGACGAGATGAGGAGTCCGGATCGGAGGAGGATGCGGCCCCCCTGTCCAGGAGGATGGGGCCAGAAGAGAGCAGACGGTCGGCTGATGGGGCAACACCTATGCAGCCAGGTGAGCCAGCACATGTTATTGCAATGTCTGATGTAAATACTGCAGCAAGTGTAGCTATGGGGTCTGGGGGGTCAGAACACAGCATGGTGGGGACCGGTGCGGGGGTGGGGTCTCCAGGTTTCTTGGGTTTTCTAACGGGAATCAAAGAACTGGTGCAGAGGTTAGAGGCGGAGGTGAGGCCGGTGGGGGGCCCGGGAGCAGCTTGGGTTCAGCAGTCAAGGACAGAGGTGGGAAGTGCAGGGGGGGCCCTGCCACCGGTGGTTGCGGGGGAAGTTACAGCGGGGGTAGCTTTGCCGACGCAAGGAACCACAGAGAATGGAGCTGCGCAGGGGAAAGATAAGGCAGCGCCGTCGGGGGAGGCGGTTCCGAGGAAGGACATCATTAGGCTGGCGGACGCGGCTCGCTGTGAGGTGTATGTGTGCTACGAAGGACCGTTAGGGGCACACTTGAAACAGGAAGTGCGGGAAAAATTATGGAAGGGTGAGTATGTGGAAATATTTTCATTGTTGCCCTTGGAGAAGTTCAATCTTGACAGAGTCAAGCCGGACGATTCCAAAAAAGAAGATGAGGAAAAGAGGAGGTATAGGCTGATACCCAGGACATTCACGAATTGGTTGCAAGCATTTGCGATCATGGCAAGCGTGATAGGGGAGAAGCACCCGGAACACTGTTCGGCGCTTTTCTGCTATCAGGACGCGATAGGGGAAGCGTATAGAGTGTATGGAGGTAATGCATGGTTGCGATACGATGAACAGTTTAGGCAAAGGAGAGCAGTTCGCCAGGAGATACGTTGGGACCACAAGGACATCAGCCTGTGGATGCGTTTGATGACGACGGCGCGGACAACGAACCAGTTTTTTCAGGGGGGAGCCGGTGGACCGTCAGCCCAGGGACATTCGGCTGGAAACAAAAAAGGGGTGTGTTGGCAGTACAACTTGGGGTCCTGTAAGTTCGGAGGAACATGTAAGTATAAACATGAGTGCTCAGGCTGTGGGGGTACACATCCATCATCCAGATGTTTTAAACAAGGAAAGGGTCGACAAGGAGAGGCTGGGAACAAAAGGGAGGAAAAGGATGCGGCCGTTCCTCGGTAAGTACCCGGACAGGAAGGCGGCGTTGCTATTAGAAGAAGGCTTTGCGATGGGTTTTCGGATTCCATGTAATTTATCGGCGACTCCCCCAGTGCCCAAAAATTTAAAGTCAGCCCTGCAACATCCGGAAGTGGTTTCAGAGAAACTACAGAAGGAAGTGGCCTTGGGTAGAATGAGTGGTCCTTTCCCAGTAGCACCAATAGCAGAGTTGGTAGTATCTCCGCTGGGGGTGGTGCCCAAAAAGGAGCCCAACAAATTCAGGCTCATTCACCACTTATCCTTCCCCAAAGGGGGGTCAGTGAACGATGCCATAGAACAGGAAGCATGCTCGGTGACTTATACGTCATTTGATGCTGCGGTGCGGTGGGTGAGACATTATGGAAAAGGGGCCTTGATGGCTAAGGCAGATATAGAATCAGCTTTTCGATTGTTGCCAGTACACCCAGATAGTTTCCGGTTGCTCGGGTGCCATTGGAATGGTGGTTTTTATGTCGATCAATGCCTACCCATGGGTTGTTCAGTGTCATGTGCGATATTCGAACAATTCAGCTCCTTTGTGGAATGGGTGGTAAGGGATGTATCCGGGGTGAATTCGATAATTCACTACTTGGATGATTTCTTATGCATAGGCCCGGCTGCTTCTAGAGTCTGCGCTGTGTTGCTGGCTTCTTTGCAACATATAGCAGGAAGCTGACGCCACCACATACCAACACGCAGTCCCGGATGTTACGGGCGCTTTTTCTTAAAGAGCTGGCCGGCTTGTTTTTATATTGACGCCTTATCAATCCGGATGTATGTAAGTGCATGACATGTGAAGGACTTACTTACCAGTCCTAGCATACCCCTTTACCCCTGTTCTCCACCCTCCATACCTTCCCACAAACGACTCAACAAGGTATTGGAGTAAAATGGCCTTAACGGCCTTTTATTATAATAACCATAACTAAATAAATAACATTTTAATAATTTTAAATAACTTTAAATAACCGTTCGTATTCACTTGGGGTCTTAAAGGGGAACACAACCACTGGTCACTGCGATAAACTTCAATAAACTTTTATAGGCCTCGAGTCGCAACTCCCGGACAGCGAGACAGTACCCAACCTTCGCAGTGACCTAACTTTACCCCTTCCTGTTTACCCACGGGTAACCGGAAGGTACCAGATAACTCCCATATTACATATGGGTACAAACTATGCTATATCTCAAATATAGCACACAACTCCTCCTCCACACAGACCCAAACCACTGCCTAGGTCCCCCTATTTTGGCCCCCCATTCTCCTATACCAACCAGGGCGGGTGGGTGTGAATCTTCTTCCCCGCCGCTCGACACTGACGTCACTTCCCCTGTACTCCTGGCTAATTCCCACTGAGCGCCTCCCCTGTCCGGACCACTCCCCTTTTCTTAAAGAGACCTAACAGCGTGACTGTGCAGTCCGCACATGTCATGCTGTCCCTCCGCTGATCTCTTCGTTCCCCTGCTGCAGGACTCACTTGACATGTGAAGGACTTACTTACCAGTCCTAGCATACCCCTTTACCCCTGTTCTCCACCCTCCATACCTTCCCACAAACGACTCAACAAGGTATTGGAGTAAAATGGCCTTAACGGCCTTTTATTATAATAACCATAACTAAATAAATAACATTTTAATAATTTTAAATAACTTTAAATAACCGTTCATATTCACTTGGGGTCTTAAAGGGGAACACAACCACTGGTCACTGCGATAAACTTCAATAAACTTTTATAGGCCTCGAGTCGCAACTCCCGGACAGCGAGACAGTACCCAACCTTCGCAGTGACCTAACTTTACCCCTTCCTGTTTACCCACGGGTAACCGGAAGGTACCAGATAACTCCCATATTACATATGGGTACAAACCATGCTATATCTCAAATATAGCACACAACTCCTCCTCCACACAGACCCAAACCACTGCCACCACCCGCAAGGGGTAAAACCTTACCCTTGCGAGCACCTCCACACCTTCAAAGCCCGCTCTATCCCCTCCTGCAGGCCCAGAGCCCAAAGGTCTGTGCCAACTTCGTTAAGGTGCACCCCATCACTCCTAAGGTACCTCCATGTGTCCACCTCTAGCTCTCTATGCCTTATTGTCACCCCCCCATTACGTATGATGAACCTGCTGACTTCTTTGTTTACTTTTACCCTGGCCCTGTCCACCTTTTTAGCTGACCAAGCCCATCGCCACGATGTCCTGCCAACCATGTCTGACCACACAATCACCATACCTGGGAATGTTGCCTGTAGCCGTAGAACATCGCATTTTATGTCCCGTATCAACTCCCTCATGGACCTGGACCCCATGTCGTTCCCACCAACATGTAGCACCAAGACATTTGGTGCCCTGTCCCAACGGGCGAACCTGTGGACTTCAGACCTTACCCTACTCCAAAGCATGCCCGGTACCCCGATCCATCTGACCTGCGCCTCCTGCCTTGGAATGCCCAATTGCCTCCCGTTAGGCCGCACATCGGCTCGTTTGGCCCCCCAGAAGACGAAGGAGTGTCCCAGGATCCACACCAAGCCCACCTCTCCACCTGTGAAACAAAGTTGACAAACAAAACAGTAAGCGCCCTACCTGCAACCAACACTAAAACCCCAAAATCAATCTCCCAACCACCGAAATTAACTTTTTTTTTTTTTTTTTTTTTTATAGTAAATGAGGGCGAATATAAAGCCTGAACCTGTCCGAATCCCATCTACCTATACGCTTCACCGCCTCCGCATTAAGCCCGGCTTTTGCTGCCTCTGTAGCAGCGCCAATGCGGAAAGAATGTGAGGAATAACTATTGGGGTCGTACCCAGCCGCCACTAAACACTTCTTGAACACCGCTATAAATTGGAACTTGGACAAGGCCAACCCATCTGCATGCATCAAAAACGGGCCCGATAACCTGGGCCGTAAGTCCCGGAATGATTGTATCGCTCTAACCGGGCAAACGGTGGATTCCAAAATGCGAAAAACTTCCAACTGAACCCCTTTTCCCAACTGATCCGTTTTTGACTGCGTTATCCAGATCCTAACCGAATCCTTCAAACACTCCAAGTCCGCCCACTGCAGCCCCCCTTGAGCCCGCTTGGACGGGCTAACTAGCTCGCTAACCCTTAACGCTCCGTAGAACGCTAGCGCGAAAGCCGCTCGGAATAAGGCACTTTCGTACTCCGACACACAAATGGACGAAATGTGAGAGAACAAGCCCTGTAGCATAGTAAAAGACACCGGGCGCCTACCATCCCTCTTCCTGTGCTCTTTCCTGTACCCTTTCACCGCTTGCCTCACCCAAAATTCTTTCGTATAATCCCGTTGCCCTTGCAATTTGAAAAGAAAGGCAAGACCTGCCAACTTCTTATCAATGGCCGATGCCGAAACCTCACCCTCAAAACCCAGATTAATGAAATAAAGAACCGCCTGTGTGACCTCCGGGCCGTCAGGATCGATGTCCAACTTGTGCAAACATGTTAACCACTCCTGCCATACCTTAGAGTAGGCGTCCCACGTGGCCTTACTCACAGAGCGCTGAATCCACCCTGCCACGTTCCCAAGGCAACGTTCCACATCCAGTCCGGGCAGGTAACCCCCTGCTGCTCCGCGTCTGGTGCCAATTCCCTAAACCTGTCCCACTGGAAACGAGACAGAGAATCAGCCAAGGTGTTCTCAACCCCCGGTAAGTGCACAGCGTAGATGAAAGCATTCAATTTCAAACAGCGCAACACTAAATATCTCAACAACCTGACCACCGGCTCTGACTTGGCCGATAGCCGGTTGATAACCTGGACCACCCCCAGGTTGTCGCAGTGGAGCCGTACCTTCATGTTACGAAATGCTTCCCCCCATATTTCCATTGCTACCACAATTGGAAACAGTTCCAGGAGGACAAGGTTTTTTAAAAACCCAGCTTCCCCCCAGGCCTGGGGCCATCGCGCTGCACTCCAGTGTCTTTGAAATACCGCACCGTACCCTGTCGAACCTGCCGCGTCCGTGAATAATTCGAGGTCCCAATTACTAATGGGACCCGACATCCACAGGGAACGACCATTAAATGATTGTAGAAAGTCATGCCAAATACACAAATCGTCCCTGTGCTCCTTCTTCAAACTAACGAAGTGAGTGGGGGCGTGAACCCCGGTTGTGGCAGCCGACAACCGTCGGCAAAACACCCTTCCCATGGGAATTATTCTGCAAGCAAAATTTAGCTTCCCCAATAATGATTGTAGCTGCCGCAACTGCACCTTGCGCCTACCGGCAATCTCCCGTACTTCCGCCTTGAGACTTTCCAATTTGTCTACTGGCAAGCGGCATTCCATTCCCAAAGAATCTACCTCAATTCCCAAGAATACAATGCTGGACTTAGGACCTTCAGTTTTTTCCGGCGCTAGTGGAACCCCGAAACGCTCCGCTATATGCTGCAAAGTTCCCAATAAGACCGCACAAATGTTGGAACCCGGTGGGCCAACGCACAAGAAGTCGTCAAGATAGTGCACCATCGAGTTGATACCCGATACGTCGCGGACCACCCATTCCAAGAATGAGCTGAATGCTTCAAACAATGCACAAGAAATGGAACATCCCATCGGAAGGCACCGATCCACGTAGTACGCCCCATTCCATGCACAGCCCAGCAGTCGAAAGCTTTCCGGGTGAACCGGCAAAAGCCGGAATGCGGACTCAATGTCCGCTTTCGCCATCAGCGACCCCTGTCCGTAACGACGCACCCAAGATATCGCGGCGTCAAAGGAAGTGTACGTCACCGCACACTCCTCTGGCGCAATTGAATCATTGACCGAACCACCCTTCGGGAAGGAAAGGTGGTGAATCAACCTGAACTTGTTCGGCTCTTTCTTGGGAACTACCCCCAATGGTGATACCACTAAACCCTGAAGGGGAACGGAAGTAAAAGGACCACGGCCTAAACTTACCTCTTTCTCAATTTTTTCCGAAACCACCGTTGGATGCAACAGGGCTGAACGTAAATTTGTCGCCATGGGAGGGGCAGCCGTTAATGAGCACGGAATTTTAAAACCAAACGCGAATCCTGCCTCTAACAATTGGGCCGCTTTGCGGTCGGGGTATCTACTGAGGAAAGGACGCATCCTTTCCACCCGCACCGGCGTCCTCCCTTTTACTCGCAGGCTCTCCGCCACGCCCCTTCCCTCTTCTAAAGCACTTGGACAATGCATGCGAACCCCCGCAGCCGGAGCACGTGTGCTTAAATCGGCAGTTTGCCCCATACTTGCATGAGCCCTCGTTGAACTGCCAACAGAAGCCCCATTTTTTGTCGGTCGGTTGTCCTGGAGCTGTGTTACCTCCGACCCCTGCCTGAAAAAACTGTGAGGGAGCCCTCGTCGCCGTCATAAGCTTCATCCATAGGCTGATATCCTTATGATCCCAGCGTAGCGACGGTCGAACCGCCATCCGTTGTCTAAACTGTTCATCATACCGTAGCCACGCTATCCCGCCATACGTCCGGTGTGCCTCGCTAATGGCCTCCAGGTATACGAACAAAGCCGAGCAGTGTTCCGGGTGCTTTTCCCCAACCACACTAGCCAAAATGGCAAATGCCTGCAGCCAGTTGGAAAAAGTACGCGGGATCAACCTATATCTGCGTTTTTCTTCATCCTCTTTCTTAGCCAACTCCGGCTTCAGTCTATCCAGATTGAACTTTTCTAATGGCAACAATGTGAATATCTCCACATATTCGCCTTTCCAAATTTTGTCCTTTACCTCTGTCTTGAGATGCGCTCCCAGCGGGCCCTCAAAACAGACGTAAACCTCGCTTCTCGCGGAATCCGCCAACCTAACTGAATCCGCCTTTTTCTCCACCGATTTTTCTTGACCGTCCGGGGTTGGCCCGCCCGCCGATGCAGTAGGGGAGTCGACCGCTGCCGGCCCCGTGCCCGCCACAGAAGTAACCGTGGTCCCGGCCAACCCGGTCGCCGTTAGAGTGGCCACAGCCGTACCTGAGGTCCCCTGTGTCGTAGCCCACGCCTGAACCGGGGACGGGCTAACCCCCGCCGCTGGTTCAAAGCGTTGTACCAACGCCCGCAAACCCCCCAGAAAATCCTGTAGTCCTGCTTCCCTGGGCTGCTCTGTAGGGGGCCTAACCCCTCTCGCCCCCGCTGAACCACTCCCCCCTGGGGACCCCCTGCGTTTTTCCTGTTCTAACAACTTTCCTAATAAATCAGAAACAGATAAAGAGGAAACGTACTCACCGGGCTGCCCAGGACTGGGCCTATCAGCCGCCATTCCCGAATCCACCGCTGGGGTCGTCCCCTGTTCTTCGTCCCTCTCCGACCCGGACAGCTCACCCTCCGATCTGTCGCTGACCTCCGCTCGCTGAACAGCCGCTGTCTGCACCCCAGAAGGACCTGCTCTGGGTGCCGTGGGTCTGCGTTGTCTCTCTCTTCCCGACCTCTCAGGTGTACCGCCAGACCCGTGCGATGCCCGCCTTGATGGACTTCTCCGCCTCTGACTGGTCTGGGCTGTTGTCGCGCTTTCTCCACCTCCGCTCACCCGCGTCACTGTGCTCCTCATCCTCCCTCTGGGAATTGCTGGGCTGCTGGCCGCTTCGGATACATGGTCAGCCCCCCGAGTCT
The DNA here is from genome assembly GCA_037952835.1 of Lithobates septentrionalis. Taxonomy (NCBI): domain Eukaryota; kingdom Metazoa; phylum Chordata; class Amphibia; order Anura; family Ranidae; genus Lithobates; species Lithobates septentrionalis. The sequence goes on along the minus strand of JBBDGP010001876.1, from coordinate 1,743,432 downwards.
CGCTCCTCTCACGCTGGGCCGTCTGGTGGCTTGCACCTTCCATCGCATCTCCTGCAGCCTGCTCTTGGCATCTGCGACGAGCCGGGGGGGGGGGGGCAGAACCGTGTGCTCCGCTGGGCTCCCCCTTTCCTCCACTCCTGCCTCTGCGCTGTGTCTTCTTTTCATTACAAGCCCTGCTGCCTTGTGTCTGTCTCTCACTGGGGGGTGGATGGGCCGCTCTTCTTCCATCAGCCATATGCCTCTGACCACCAGGTGCAGTGTCAGGGCTGAAGCGCTCCGGCGGCCGGGACCGCCGTGCACGTGGAGTCTCAGGGCCCCCCCCGTTCGCCGCCGCTCCGTTCTCCTGGATCACCGCCGCTACCTGAGCCTGCAGCCATTCGCCCCCTCGCTCTGCAGCCGCCTCCCTCAGTCGCAACATCAGCTCCTCCATCGCTGAGATCTCCATGATCGGTAACAAGCTGAGCGGTGGGAGCGTGTGTAATCTTCTTCCCCGCCGCTCGACACTGACGTCACTTCCCCTGTACTCCTGGCTAATTCCCACTGAGCGCCTCCCCTGTCCGGACCACTCCCCTTTTCTTAAAGAGACCTAACAGCGTGACTGTGCAGTCCGCACATGTCATGCTGTCCCTCCGCTGATCTCTTCGTTCCCCTGCTGCAGGACTCACTTTACTTTTTTTAACAATAAAAAGTTTTATACGTTTTTACACTATGGAAGCCTTTCTTTCTCATACATGATTGGCCCATGGACTTGCTGTTGAGATTTATCCAAGGAAATCACGGGGAGGTTATCTGAGTTTTCACCTATTGTATCCAGAGACTGTAGCTGGGTTATAAGCTGAAAGCGTGTTTGATCTCCTTGCCAGAGATCAAGGGAGCTGGTAAGAGGCAGCTGTTTTATAGGTGGAGGACTTTCCTATCCCCTGCACTTGTTTCTGCGGTGGTTTTGAGTGTGTTGTCACCCTGATTCAAGAAGAGGATATATACCTTCCGTGAATTTTGCATAGACTGCTAATTAACCTCTGTTCATTTGTATTTGATGGACTTTTAACAACATGCGTGCATACATTGAGTTGTAATCCTTTCTATTCTCTATCTAGCGCAGTTTTTTTGTGTTTGTTAATATCTTGTTTAATGTGGGTATCCCATATTGTTTAAACTGCAGCTCAAATACGTGTATTGACAACAGATCAGGCTCTGTATGTCTTTTAATTCTTACTGACAGCGCTGTATTTTTTACATATTTTGCATATAGCAGGAAGGTTTGGCATTCCATTGGCGGATGAAAAAACGGAGGGACCCTGCGCTGTCATCACGTTTTTGGGCATTGTGCTAGATTCGGAGGCGATGGAATGTAGACTACCTGATGAGAAATTGGAGGACTTGAAAAAAGAGGTGGCAGGGTTGATAGGACTAAGAAAGGTGCAGCTGCGTAAGCTACAATCGGTGTTGGGCAAGCTGAATTTTGCTTGTCGCATACTGCCAATGGGGAGAGTGTTTAGTCGCCGGCTGGCGGCCAGCACGAGTGGAATAAAGTCACCAAAACATTTTGTGCGCTTGGGGAAAACACATAGGGAGGACCTGAAGGTATGGCACACCTTCTTGGAATCCTTTAATGGCAGGGCAATGTGGATGTCGGGACCAGTCAGCAATTTTGACTTGGAATTGTTTACTGATGCCGCAGGATCAACAGGTTTTGGCGCTTTTTTCCAAGGACAATGGAGCGCGGGTCCATGGCCACAATCTTGGGTAAAAGAGGGCTTCACGAAGAACTTGGTTCTGCTGGAATTGTTTCCAGTAGTTCTGGCTGTGGAACTATGGGGTGCATCATTCAGGGATCTGAAGGTGCGTATTCATGGGGACAACATGGGGGTGGTGCAAGTGATAAATAGGGTCACGGCGTCGTCCCCGCCAGTGATCAGGCTGCTGCAGCACTTAGTCTTGCGATGTCTACAACTGAATGTTTTCATTCATGCTGTGCACTTACCGGGGGTAGAAAACGTCATTGCTGATGCACTATCTCGCTTCCAGTGGGACAGGTTCCGAGTGTTGGCGCCGGAAGCGGAACAACAGGGGATACCTTGTCCAGACTGGCTGTGGGAGATTGCGCTGGCATAATCGAGGGATGGATTAAGCGGTCGGTAAGTGGGCATACATGGGCAGCATACAACAAGGTATGGCAGGAGTGGCTGGCGTTTGGACAAGCTTTAGGGGAGGAGCCTATAGGACATGGGCTACGTTCTTTGTTGCTGTACTATGTGGCAAAAAAATTGGACGAGGGGGTGTCGGTGTCAGTGATGAATGCACAGTTGGCTGGTTTGGCTTTCCTGTTCAAGCTACAAGGGCAGCCTGACGTCACCAAGGATTTTTGGGTGAAACAAGCCTTAAAGGGTTATAGGAGGGCAGTAGTCAAGCGTGATTCAAGGAGACCGGTAACTTTTGAAATATTGAGGGGGATTGTGGAGCAACTAGGGGAGGTTTGTGCGTCTGCGTACGAAGTCACCTTGTTTAAGGTAGCTTTCGTGTTAGCATTTTTTGGCGCATTTCGGATAAGTGAGCTTGTTAGTCCTTCCAAAAAGGTGCAAGGGGGAATTGGGTTTCAGGAGGTACAATGGGAAGAGGAAGGGGTAGCGATCTTTTTGAGGAAATCTAAGACGGATCAAGGGGGAAGAGGCAGGATGGTGCGGGTTTATCCAATTCACGGTTCCCCCCAGTGCCCAGTGAGCACGGTTAAGGAATTCTTGAAGGTTAGGCCAAATGTTCAGGGCCCATTTCTAGTACATTTAAATGGTAGTATGTTGTCACGTTTTCAGTTTGGGGCTGTGTTTAGAAAATGTTTACAGGGGCTGGGATTGGTGGAGAAAGATTTTTCATCCCACTCATTTAGGATTGGAGCTGCGACTGAGGCGGCCAGGTTAGGAATGGATGTTGAGGTAATAAAAAGGATTGGGAGGTGGGAATCTAACAGGTTCCAGTCTTATGTGCGGCCTCAACTGGCATTAAAGTTGTAGATGACGGGGAGATTATGTGGTTGCTATAGGGGAGGTATTAGAGGTGGATGTTACGGCAAGTACGATTGTTGCATAGTCAATGTTGAGGATAGTGTTTTGTTTTCTTCTATTTTCAGGTGCAGAGACAAGAATGGTCTGGATTATGGGCCATTCTTATGTATGTTGGGGGGCTCGGAGGGGAGACGCTCGGCCTGAGGGTAGGCAGCTAAGTTTTAATAGAAGGGAAGTATGCATAAAGTGGTTCGGTATACCAGGGATGTTGTGGGGTAGGCTGGTTCAGGAGGTACAGAGGTATGCCAATAGGGAGGGACCTCCGGACGTCCTGGTGATACATGTAGGCGGAAACGATTTGGGCATTCGCTCGATGGTAGACATCACGCGAGATATTAAATTTGACATTTGGCGTCTGTCGAAGGAATTTCCGCAGATGATCATTATCTGGTCGGATATGGTTGCCAGGCTGTCTTGGAGAATGGCCAGGTCTGTGGAGGGTGTGAACAGAGCAAGGAAGAAGATCAACAGGGAAATTAGTAAATTTGTGGGCAGTATTGGGGGATTGGCAATTCGGCATACAGAATTAGAATTTGAGACATGGAGGTATTTGAGACGCGATGGGGTACATCTCAATGACGTAGGTACAGATTTATGGGCTTTAGGCCTGCAAGATGGTATACAGCGAGCGCTTCGGGTGTGGAGGGGCACCCAAGAGTAAGGTGTTACTATTGGGTTGCTGTGGCGGGCGTTGGTCTGGGCAAGGGAAGGAAGATGGCGGAAAAAGTAAGAGTGGGGATCCAACGTTGATATGGGTCCGGAGGTTTTTTGGTTCCCGGTTAACGGAGGTTAGCCGGGAAGTGATAATGGGGCACTGCGGTCACGGCAGTCTCTGAGCCAGCTTGTCGGCTTGAGGCCTATTGGAGTTTTTGGACGAGGGCTGCAGTGCTATATTTGGTATGGCCATCAGTTTTTGTTTTTGCTAACCGGTTGCTCAGACCAACGCTCTTTGGAACTAACAGATGTTTTTTGGTTATGGTTTTTTATGATGACAGAATTTTATATTTTTTATAGATATGTTTAAAATAAAGTAGGCTGCTACGGCCTTTTTTATACTCCAAAAGAGCTGGTGTGGTCTTATTTATTTGAATAGAAGTATAAGGGTTTGGAGTATAGGGAATTGACATCTGTTATCCAATAGTCAAGAAAAGCCTTGACCTGTGAAGGACTAACTTCAGTCCTAGAAGCTACCCCTTAACCATTACCCTCTAATACCTCCCACAAATGACGCGACAAGGTGGTGGAGTAAATGGCCTTGTCGGCCTTTTATTAATAAAATATAAAACCAATAAATAACAATTTTATAAATAACTTTTAAATAACTTTTAAATAACTTCACGGAATTATTGTAGTCTGGAGGGGAATCCACCCACAGGTCACTGCATATGAACTCTTAAACTTTTAAGGCCTCCAGTCGCTAACCCCAGACTGTGAGACAGTACCCAACCTTCTCAGTGACCAAACTTTTTCCCCTTCCTGGTTAACCCCTCGTAACCGGAAGGTACATAAAACAGCCCATATTATATATGGGTACCAACCGTGTAAACTCTAAACAGCCCATATTATATATGGGTACCAACCGTGTAAACTCTCCATACCATCAATCTCCTCCTCCTCACAGACCCAAACCACTGCCACACCAAAACCAACGTCCCCTATTGCCATAACCTCAGGGAGGGTGGGTGGGAAACTTCATCCCCGGCGCTCTCCGACTGACGTCACATCCCCCCTTCTCCTCTCTACTTTTCCTTCTGCCTCCTCCTCTGCACCAGCCCCTCCCTTATCCTTAAAGGGGAAAGCGACCAGCGTAAACAGCCTGACTGTGCAGTCCACACAAGTCATGCTGTCCCTGCGCTGATCCCCTGCTCCTCTCTGCTCCGGGACCTTCTTGACCTGTGAAGGACTAACTTCAGTCCTAGAAGCTACCCCTTAACCATTACCCTCTAATACCTCCCACAAATGACGCGACAAGGTGGTGGAGTAAATGGCCTTGTCGGCCTTTTATTAATAAAATATAAAACCAATAAATAACAATTTTATAAATAACTTTTAAATAACTTTTAAATAACTTCACGGAATTATTGTAGTCTGGAGGGGAATCCACCCACAGGTCACTGCATATGAACTCTTAAACTTTTAAGGCCTCCAGTCGCTAACCCCAGACTGTGAGACAGTACCCAACCTTCTCAGTGACCAAACTTTTTCCCCTTCCTGGTTAACCCCTCGTAACCGGAAGGTACATAAAACAGCCCATATTATATATGGGTACCAACCGTGTAAACTCTAAACAGCCCATATTATATATGGGTACCAACCGTGTAAACTCTCCATACCATCAATCTCCTCCTCCTCACAGACCCAAACCACTGCCACTGCTCACAAGGGGTAAAACCTTACCCTTGCGAGCACCTCCAAACCCTCAAAGCTCGCTGTACCCCCTCCTGTAAACCAAGCGCCCAAAGATCAGTGCCCACCTCATTAAGATGCACCCCATCACTTCTAAGGTACCTCCAGGTATCCACCTCCAACTCCCTATGCCGTATGGTCACTCCCCCATTCCTCCTAACAAACTTGCTGACCTCCTTATTTACCTTCACACGGGCCCTGTCAACCTTTTTATCGGACAAAGCCCAGCGCCATGACCTTCTACCCACCATGTCCGACCACACTATCACCATCCCAGGGAAAGCCGCCTGTAAACGTAAGACATCACATTTTATGTCACGTATGAGGTCCCTCATGGACCTGACCCCCATGTCATTGCCCCCCGCATGTAAAACTAAGACATCCGGGGCCCTGTCCCACCGAGCAAACTTGTGGACCTCTGACCTTACCCTGTTCCACATCATCCCTGACAACCCAATCCACCTTACCCGTGCTTCCTGCCTTGGGATACCCAGCTGCCTACCATTCGGCCGAACGTCGGCCCGCTTGGCACCCCAGAACACGAATGAGTGGCCCAATATCCAAACCAGGGCCACCGAGTCACCTGTAAAGTAAGGTTAACAGAACACAACAATAAATCACCAAAACTTAACCCAGACCCCCCAAAATTCAAGAAGAAACACCCCCCTTTATTCAGCAAGCTTATAATAAATGTGGGCGTATGTAAAGCTTAAACCTATCTGAGTCCCACCTGCCAATACGCTTGACTGCCTCAGAACCCAGGCCCGCCCTGGCCGCTTCGGTAGCAGCCCCAATACGAAAAGAATGGGACGAGTATCTACTGGGGTCATACCCGGCTGCCGCTAAACACCTTTTGAACACGGCCACAAACTGGAATTTTGACAAAGAGGATCTGTCCGCATGTATCAGAAAGGAGCCCGGGCAACGCGGGCGCAAATCACTAAATTTCTTCACCGCTGCTACCGGACAAATCTGTGCTCCCGCGATCCGGAACACCTCCAGTTGTACTCCCTTCCCTGCCTGATCTGTTTTTGACCGTTTTATGTAAATCCTAACTGATTCCTGTGTACACACCAAATCATCCCATTGCAGTCCCCCATTTGCCCGTTTGGACGGGCTGACCAGTTCGCCCACCCGTAGCGCCCCAAAAAACGCTAAAGCAAAAGCCGCGCAAAAAAGTGCGCTTTCAAAACTAGAAGTACAAATGCCTTCTATCTGGTTAAATAGCCCATGTAACATTTCAAACGACACAGGTCGTCGCCCATCCCTGCTCTTATGACCTTTTCTGTAACCCTTCAACGCCTGCCTAACCCAAAAATCCTTTGTATGGTCTCGCAGCCCCTGTAACTTAAAGAGAAAGGCCAAACCCGCCATTCTTTTATCGATGGCGGCTGCCGAGATGCCCCGCTCGAAACCTAAATTGAGAAAGTATAGCATCGCCTGAGGTATCTCCCGGCTCACAGGGTCGATGTTCAAACTTTTTAAGCATGCCAACCATTCTTGCCATACCTTAGAGTAAGCGTCCCAAGTGACCTTACTCACGGAGTTTTGGATCCACCTGGCCGCGCTCCCAAGGCAACGGTCCATATCCAGTCCGGGCAGGTAACCCCCTGCTGCTCCGCGTCTGGTGCCAGTTCCCGAAACCTGTCCCACTGAAAACGAGACAGTGCATCAGCTACGGTGTTGTCCACTCCAGGTAAGTGTACAGCGTAGATGAAAACATTCATTTTCAAACAGCGCAACACTAAATGCCTCAGCAACCTTACCACTGGCAAAGACTTGGCCGACAAACGATTAATCACCTGGACCACGCCTAGGTTGTCACAGTTCAGCCGCACCTTCAAATTCCTAAAAGACTCTCCCCATATTTCCATTGCCACCACAATTGGAAACAATTCCAGCAGGACCAGGTTCTTCAAGAACCCTGCCTCCACCCAGGTTGTGGGCCAGCGGGCGGCGCTCCAAGTCCTTTGGAAAATTGCCCCATAGCCCGTGGAACCTGCCGCATCAGTAAATAGTTCGAGGTCCCAATTACTGATGGGACCTGACATCCACAATGCCCGCCCGTTAAAGGAGTCTAAGAACTCGTGCCATACCCCTAAGTCCTCTCTGTGCTCCCTGTTGAGCGTCACAAAGTGAGTGGGGGCGGTGACCCCTGCGGTCGCTGCCGACAACCGTCGGCAGAACACCCTGCCCATTGGCATTATTCGGCAAGCAAAATTCAGCTTGCCCAATAATGATTGCAGCTGCCGCAATTGCACCTTACGCTTGCCAATGGTCCCACGTACTTCCGCCTTGAGATTTTCCAGCTTGTCCACCGGTAGCCGACACTCCATCCCCATGGAGTCTATCTCAATCCCCAGAAAAACAATGGTGGACGTAGGGCCCTCCGTCTTTTCCGGTGCTAATGGGACGCCGAAACGGTCTGCTATGTGTTGCAAGGTCCCTAATAGGACCGCACAAACGTTGGAACCCGCTGGGCCAACACAAAGGAAATCGTCCAGGTAATGGATTACCGATTGGATCCCCGACACGTCCCTGACCACCCATTCGAGAAATGAACTGAATTTCTCGAAAAAGGCGCATGATATAGAACATCCCATTGGAAGGCAGCGGTCCACGTAGAACGCGCCATTCCATGTGCACCCAAGCAAGTGAAAACTGTCCGGATGGACCGGCAAAAGCCTGAAAGCAGACTCAATATCCGCCTTTGCCAGCAGCGCCCCCTGCCCGTAGCGCCGCACCCATGATACTGCAGCATCAAAGGAAGTGTACGTCACCGCACACATTTCCGGCGCAATTGCATCGTTGACCGACGCACCCTTCGGAAAGGAAAGGTGGTGGATCAACCGGAATTTGTTGGGCTCCTTCTTAGGGACTACCCCCAACGGAGAAACCACCAATCCCGGCAGGGGTGCGGAGGTGAAGGGGCCCGCCATGCGCCCCAAATGTACCTCTTTTCCCAATTTTTCAGCAACCACTGATGGGTGCATGAGAGCCGACCGTAAATTTTTTGCTACGGGGGGCGCCGCCTCCAAGGAAGCTGGTATTTTAAAACCGCTCTCAAAACCCGAGTCTAATAACCGTGCTGCCTCCCGGTCGGGATATCTACTGAGAAAAGGACGCATCCTTTCCACCCGTACTGGGGTCTTCCCTTTTGTGCGAAGGCTCTCCTCCACGACCTTTTCCCCGTCTAAAGCTATTGGACAGGGCATGGGATCCCCCGCAGCCCGAGCACGTGTGCTTGAACCGGCAGGTTGCACCAAACTTACAGGTGCCCTCATTGAACTGCCAGCAGAAGCCCCATTTTTTGTCGGTCGGCTGTCCTGGAGCTGCGCTACCTCCGACCCCTGCCTGAAAAAACTGGTTCGGAGCCCGCGCCGCTGTCATAAGCTTCATCCACAGGCTGATGTCCTTATGATCCCAGCGTAGTGACGGTCGGACGGCCATCCGTTGTCTAAACTGTTCATCGTACCGCAGCCACGCCACTCCGCCGTACGTCCGATGAGCCTCGCTAATAGCGTCCAAGTACACAAACAAGGCCGAGCAGTGCTCGGGAGCCTTCTCCCCCACCACACTCGCCAGGATAGCGAACGCTTGCAACCAATTGGAAAAGGTACGCGGAATCAGCCGATATCTGCGTTTTTCCTCATCCTCTTTTTTGCGTTCTTCTGGCTTCAATCTATCCAGATTGAATTTTTCTAAGGGCAACAACGTGAATATCTCCACATATTCCCCCTTCCAAATTTTCTCTTTTACCTCTGCTTTGAGATGTGCACCCAATGGTCCTTCAAAGCAAACGTACACTTCACTTTTTGCCGCATCCGCCAATCTGACGGACTCGGCCTTCTTATCTCCAGGTTTACCCTGGCTGTTCGTGGCGGAATCGCCACTTGACGTCCCAGGCGACTCAACGGTCGCCGACCCTGCGGCCGCTGTCTCCGCACTTCCCCCCGCCATGACCGCCGGTACTGGCGTACTTACCACAGCCGTCTCCTTTTCTGGGGTTGTGACCCACGCCCGCGCCGGTGACGCTCCGTCCCCCGTGGGTGGATCAAAACGCTGCACTAAATCCCGCAAACCAGCCAACAAATCCTGCAAGCCCTTACTACTCGCCCTCTCACTTGCTTCCCTAGGATGTGTAGCCGGTGACCTACCCCCACTCACCCCCCGGGGACCAGCCCCCCCAGAGGGAGCCCCTGTTCTACCCTGTTCTAGCAATTGTTCTAATAGAGAAGAAATGGTAACATTAGATCTGCACTCACCAGGCTGCACAGGACTGGGCCGATCAGCCGCCCTTCCGGAATCCACCGCCGACGCTTGTCCCTGGTCCTCGTCTCTCTCTGACCCGGACAGTTCACCTTCCGACCTGTCGCTGACTTCCTCCTGGCGAACGACCGATGCCTGCACTCCAGAGGTTCCCGCTCTGGCTGCCGGGGGTCTCCGCTGTTGCTCTCTCCCTGCACGCTGTGCCGCAACACCGGACCCGCATCCTGGCCTTGTAGATGGACTTCTGTTCCTCCGACCATGCTGGGCCTCCGCTGTTCTCCGTTCACCTCTGTTCACCACCGACACTGTGCTTCTCAAGGTACCACCTCTGGCTGGCGTAGGGCTGCTGGCCGCCTGGACCCCCTGACCAGCCCCCCGATCGACTGACGATGATTGACGGTCCGACTGACCGCTTGCTGACCCCAGCGACTCTCCATCCGGTTGTTCCTGTCGCCTGCGACGCGCTGAGGGGGGGGAACCGAGGGTTGCGCTGGTCTCCCCCATCCCTGCACTTCTACCTCTGCGCTGTGAACGCTGTACCTCTCCCATGCTGGCTCCCCGAGCTTGCTGAGCGCTGGGGGGGGGTGGCTGATTCGATCTGCCTCTGTGCTGGTCCCTGGGCCTCTGACTCACAGGAGAAGAGTCAGGGCTGAAGCGCTGTGGCAGCCTGGAACGGCGCCCACGTGGAGTCCCCTGACCCCCCCCGCTCGGTGCCGCTCTGTCCTCCTGTATTATGGCTGCGACCTGAGCCTGCAGCCAGTCTGCCCCTTGGGTTGCGGCCACCGCTCTGAGCTGCTCGAGCAAAGCCGCCGCCGTTACATCAGACATGATGGTAGATTTTTAGTGGAGCAGTGTGAGAGCGTGTCTAAACTTCATCCCCGGCGCTCTCCGACTGACGTCACATCCCCCCTTCTCCTCTCTACTTTTCCTTCTGCCTCCTCCTCTGCACCAGCCCCTCCCTTATCCTTAAAGGGGAAAGCGACCAGCGTAAACAGCCTGACTGTGCAGTCCACACAAGTCATGCTGTCCCTGCGCTGATCCCCTGCTCCTCTCTGCTCCGGGACCTTCTGGAGCAACAGAATGCAATGATGTATGCAAAGGGCGCCCATGACAGTGGTAGCAGTGAAAGTGTTAAAGAAAGTTGTAATGTGGAGCCGAGGGGGAGGGAGGATCAGGGGAGGGGCTATTTAAAAGGGGTTCCCGCTCTGGGAGGGACAACAGAAGGAGCAGGAAAGTTCCCGCCCACCCTCCCTAATAGCTAGGTAAAGAGGATTGTAGAAGGGTATGGTGTTTTTCTTCTGTTAACAGGTGAAAGAAGAGAAGACGTCGTGGCAGCGGCGGGCGTTGGTCTGGGCAAGGGAAGGAAGATGGCGGAAAAAGTAAGAGTGGGGATCCAACGTTGATATGGGTCCGGAGGTTTTTTGGTTCCCGGTTAACGGAGGTTAGCCGGGAAGTGATAATGGGGCACTGCGGTCACGGCAGTCTCTGAGCCAGCTTGTCGGCTTGAGGCCTATTGGAGTTTTTGGACGAGGGCTGCAGTGCTATATTTGGTATGGCCATCAGTTTTTGTTTTTGCTAACCGGTTGCTCAGACCAACGCTCTTTGGAACTAACAGATGTTTTTTGGTTATGGTTTTTTATGATGACAGAATTTTATATTTTTTATAGATATGTTTAAAATAAAGTAGGCTGCTACGGCCTTTTTTATACTCCAAAAGAGCTGGTGTGGTCTTATTTATTTGAATAGAAGTATAAGGGTTTGGAGTATAGGGAATTGACATCTGTTATCCAATAGTCATGTATAAACACTGCAAGATATTATTGCAAACCCGAGCTTTATCATCAGTCATCTGTTTACATTCATATTTACATTGTATTACATTTGATTTATTTATTGTTTGTCCAATAAATTTTGTACTTTTATAATATTACTGCCTTGCCTCCATTTAAAGTCCCAAACCTTGAGGAATCTTGTTCTTTATGATATGCCGGGATGGGACGCATAGGCAACCTAGTCGGCTAGATGAGGCAAAGCTCCACCATTACCTTAAGGGAAACAAGGGATCATAACCCTCCAAGAACCCCAGGCCCCCCTCCGCAGCAACCGCACAGCCTCACGGTCCGGATACCAAATTAGGAAAGGTTGCATCCTTACACGCCCCCCCCCCCCCCCCTCACCGGTGTCTTCCTTCTCGTTTGCAGACTCCTGGCACGTCCCTTGCTTTTTTCTTTTTTTTTTGTAAGAAAACCTAGGTACCCGGGAGGAGAACAGAGGGGGGGGAGTCCATTGGCTCAGGACAGTGACGCCAGGCGGACGGAGGAGGCGTACACGCGCTTCCTGACTCCCCGCCCACCGAGCTCCGCCTATGCCGGGAATTCCGTCCAGGGCCCCCACCCACGAAGCTATTAATCGCCTCACCATTGGTCCTGACAGGTCCTGGGTGGTGGTCATAAACTGACCCAACGGTCATTGAGAGGATCCGGGAGAAAAAACGTTCCGGCGGCCGAGACCACTGGGCGCATAGGATGCTCCGCCCCCCCCTGCTGACTCGAACCCTAGGCTTCGGTTTCCACTAGTGCGACTTGTCATGCGACTTGGGGCTGCAAAGTTGCATGACAAGACATCCCCATGATTTTCAATGAGTACCGTTCATATCTGTGCCACTTTAAGTCGCAGCGACTTCAAAGTAGTCCCTGCATCACTTTGATGCGACTTGAGGTCCATAGACATTGTTGGCAGGCATTGCTTCAAGTCGCATCAAAATCGCAGCAAAAAATTGCGGTAAAATCGCAGCAAAATTTGCAGAAAAATCGCGCAACTTTAGGGTTGCAATAGTGGATACAGAGCCCCAGTGTCTCTATCAGAGCAGATACCTGGCTACAAAGTACTCTGGCCCCCTGGAAGCTGCCGCAGCTGTGCCTGGATCATGTCCACCTGTCCATACTTAAAAGAAATAGTTTTTTATGACAAGCAGCAGCGTGGAATAAACTGCCTACTTGTCAGCTGTCCCTTCTATCCCAGCGTCGGGAGGGGGTGGCTAAGGGTGGCTGAAGCCCCGAATGTGACCCCGAAAAGCCCTTAGTCTCAGGCATGCAGCTCAACATTGTTAGCCCCCAGCGGCGAACGCTGGGACTGATCTGATCCCGAGCGCCGCTAAGTTTGGCCGAGTGCCATGGTAGGTCCCGCCTTCTGGAGCCTGTAACACCTATGATGGACGTCCCCCTGGTCCAATGCCGGGACCGCAGGACATGTGACGTTCATTATAGGCGCTGCAGGCTCCAGAAGGCGGGAATTACAATGCGGCCGCTGCGCCACATCCCCACTCGGTGCTCGGGCGGGCTGCTCTCCTCTCCTCCTCTGACTGACTGACTAACTGCCTGGCTGCTGTGACACCGCACACCACGGCTGAGGTAGGTCAGACAGTGTATGTAATGTCAGTGTATGTGGGTCAGGCAGGTCAGTGTATGTAGGTCACTACCATCAGTGTAGGTAGGTCACTGTATGTAGGTCACTGTAGGTAGGTCACTACCGTCAGTGTAGGTAGGTCAGTGTAGGTAGGTCACTACCGTCAGTGTAGGTAGGTCAATACCATCAGTGTATGTAGGTCACTGTAGGTGGGTCACTGTAGGTAGGTCACTACTGTCAGTGTAGGTAGGTCAGTGTAGGTAGGTCACTACCGTCAGTGTAGGCAGGTCAGTACCATCAGTGTAGGTAGGTCAGTGTAGGTAGGTCACTACCGACTACCGTCAGTGTAGGTAGGTCACTACCGTCAGTGTAGGTAGGTCATTGTAGGTAGGTCCCTACCATCAGTGTATGTAGGTCACTGTAGGTAGGTCAGTGTAGGTAGGTCACTACCGTCAGTGTAGGTAGGTCAGTGTATCTAATTGTCAGTGTAGGTAGGTCAGGCAGGTCAGTTAGGTAGGTCACTAACGTAAGTGTAGGTAGGTCACTACCGTCAGTGTAGGCAGGTCAGTACCATCAGTGTAGGTAGGTCAGTGTAGGTAGGTCACTACCGACTACCGTCAGTGTAGCTAGGTCACTACCGTCAGTGTAGGTAGGTCATTGTAGGTAGGTCCCTACCATCAGTGTATGTAGGTCACTGTAGGTAGGTCAGTGTAGGTAGGTCACTACCGTCAGTGTAGGTAGGTCAGTGTATGTAATTGTCAGTGTAGGTAGGTCAGGCAGGTCAGTTAGGTAGGTCACTAACGTAAGTGTAGGTAGGTCACTACCGTCAGTGTAGGCAGGTCAGTACCATCAGTGTAGGTAGGTCAGTGTAGGTAGGTCACTACCGACTACCGTCAGTGTAGGTAGGTCACTACCGTCAGTGTAGGTAGGTCATTGTAGGTAGGTCCCTACCATCAGTGTATGTAGGTCACTGTAGGTAGGTCAGTGTAGGTAGGTCACTACCGTCAGTGTAGGTAGGTCAGTGTATGTAATTGTCAGTGTAGGTAGGTCAGGCAGGTCAGTTAGGTAGGTCACTAACGTAAGTGTAGGTAGGTCACTACCGTCAGTGTAGGTAGGTCACTACCATCAGTGTAGGTAGGTCACTACCATCAGTGTATGTAGGTCACTGTAGGTAGGTCACTACCGTCAGTGTATGTAAATGTCAGTGTATGTAGGTCAGGCAGGTCAGTGTAGGTAGGTCACTACCGTCAGTGTAGGTAGGTCAGTGTAGGTAGGTCACTACCATCAGTGTAGGTAGGTCACTGTATGTAGGTCACTGTAGGTAGGTCACTACCGTCAGTGTATGTAAATGTCAGTGTATGTAGGTCAGGCAGGTCAGTGTAGGTAGGTTGCTACCATCAGTGTAGGTAGGTCACTACCGTCAGTGTAGGTAGGTCACTACCATCAGTGTATGTAGGTCACTGTAGGTAGGTCACTACTGTCAGTGTAGGTAGGTCAGTGTAGGTAGGTCACTACCGTCAGTGTAGGCAGGTCAGTACCATCAGTGTAGGTAGGTCAGTGTAGGTAGGTCACTACCGACTACCGTCAGTGTAGGTAGGTCACTACCGTCAGTGTAGGTAGGTCATTGTAGGTAGGTCCCTACCATCAGTGTATGTAGGTCACTGTAGGTAGGTCAGTGTAGGTAGGTCACTACCGTCAGTGTAGGTAGGTCAGTGTATGTAATTGTCAGTGTAGGTAGGTCAGGCAGGTCAGTTAGGTAGGTCACTAACGTAAGTGTAGGTAGGTCACTACCGTCAGTGTAGGTAGGTCACTACCATCAGTGTATGTAGGTCACTGTAGGTAGGTCACTACCGTCAGTGTATGTAAATGTCAGTGTATGTAGGTCAGGCAGGTCAGTGTAGGTAGGTCACTACCGTCAGTGTAGGTAGGTCAGTGTAGGTAGGTCACTACCATCAGTGTAGGTAGGTCACTGTATGTAGGTCACTGTAGGTAGGTCAATACCGTCAGTGTATGTAAATGTCAGTGTATGTAGGTCAGGCAGGTCAGTGTAGGTAGGTTGCTACCATCAGTGTAGGTAGGTCACTACCGTCAGTGTAGGTAGGTCACTACCATCAGTGTATGTAGGTCACTGTAGGTAGGTCACTACTGTCAGTGTAGGTAGGTCAGTGTAGGTAGGTCACTAACGTCAGTGTAGGTAGGTCAGTACCATTAGTGAAGGTAGGTCAGTGTAGGTAGGTCACTACCGTCAGTGTAGGTAGGTCAGTGTAGGTAGGTCACTACCATCAGTGTAGGTAGGTCACTACCATCAGAGTATGTAGGTCACTGTAGGTAGGTCACTACCGTCAGTGTAGGTAGGTCAGTGTATGTAAATGTCAGTGTATGTAGGTCAGGCAGGTCAGTATAGGTAGGTCACTACCGTCAGTGTAGGTAGGTCAGTGTAGGTAGGTCACTACCATCAGTGTATGTAGGTCACTGTAGGTAGGCCACTACCATCAGTGTAGGTAGGTCAGTGTAGGTAGGTCACTACCGTCAGTGTAGGTAGGTCAGTATAGGTAGGTCACTACTGTCAGTGTTGGTAGGTCAGTACCATCAGTGTAGGTAGGTCACTACCGTCAGTGTAGGTAGGTCAGTACCATCAGCGTAGGTAGGTCATTGTAGGTAGGTCCCTACCATCAGTGTATGTAGGTCACTGTAGGTAGGTCACTACCGTTAGTGTAGGTATGTCAGTGTATGTAAATGTCAGTGTAGGTAGGTCAGGCAGGTCAGTGTTGGTAGGTCACTCCGTCAGTGTAGGTAGGTCAGTGTATGTAGGTCAGTGTAGGTAGGTCACTACCATCAGTGTAGGTAGGTCAGTACCATCAGTGTAGGTAGGTCAGTGTATGTAAATGTCAGTGTATGTAGGTCAGGCAGGTCAGTGTAGGTAGGTCATTACCGTCAGTGTAGGTAGGTCAGTGTAGGTAGGTCACTACCATCAGTGTAGGTAGGTCAGTACCATCAGTGTAGGTAGGTCAGTGTATGTAAATGTCAGTGTATGTAGGTCAGGCAGGTCAGTGTAGGTAGGTCATTACCGTCAGTGTAGGTAGGTCAGTGTAGGTAGGTCAGTGTAGGTAGGTCACTACTGTCAGTGTAGGTAGGTCAGTGTATGTAGGTCACTACCGTCAGTGTAGGTAGGTCAGTGTAGGTAGGTCACTACCATCAGTGTAGGTAGATCAGTACTGTCAGTGTAGGTAGGTCAGTGTAGGTAGGTCAGTGTAGGTAGGTCATTGTAGGTAGGTCCCTACCATCAGTGTATGTAGGTCACTGTAGGTAGGTCAGTGTAGGTAGGTCACTACTGTCAGTGTAGGTAGGTCAGTGTAGGTAGGTCACTACTGTCAGTGTAGGTAGGTCAGTGTATGTAAATGTCAGTGTAGGTAGGTCAGGCAGGTCAGTGTAGGTAGGTCACTAACATCAGTATAGGTAGGTCAGTGTAGGTAGGTCACTATCGTCAGTGTAGGTAGGTCACTACTGTCAGTGTAGGTAGGTCACTACCATCAGTGTATGTAGGTCACTGTAGGTAGGTCGCTACCGTCAGTGTAGATAGGTCAGTGTATGTAAATGTCAGTGTATGTAGGTCAGGTAGGTCAGTGTAGGTAGGTCACTACCATCAGTGTATGTAGGTCACTGTAGGTAGGTCACTACCGTCAGTGTAGGTAGGTCAGGCAGGTCAGTGTAGGTAGGTTAGTGTAGGTAGGTCACTACCGTCAGTGTAGGTAGGTCACTACCGTCAGTGTAGGTAGGTCAGTACCATCAGTGTAGGTAGGTCAGTGTAGGTAGGTCACTACCATCAGTGTAGGTAGGTCGGTGTAGGTATGTCAGTGTATGTAAATGTCAGTGTATGTAGGTCAGGCAGGTCAGTGTAGGTAGGTCACTACTGACTACCGTCAGTGTAGGTAGGTCACTACCATCCAGGCATGTACTGGCCATCGGGACTAACGGGAGTTTCCCGGTGGGCCGATGGCTCAGTGGGCCAGTATCAGTGACAGCCTGTCAAAATAATGGTTGCGCGGCCCGCGCCGCCATTATTTTGAGTACTGCTGCACTGCCCAGGGCCGGCCCTACCATGGGACTGAGGCGGCAATTCAGGAGTGGACTGGGTCGGGATGGTGCTTCAGTGTATCACTGCTTCTGTTTCCGGCCCGCCCACCACCTGTTGCACAGAGCCGATAGGCTCTGCTGCTGCAATAGGCGTCTGAAAGGTCACGCTGGTGGGCGGGGACAGAAGTCCTCCGACGGCCGCTGCATCCTCCGGAACATCCCTGGTGTCAGTGTGTGGGCAGCGGCTCGGTACAGCTGCCCTAGAAGAGGGGGTTCGCACACTGCTATGTTCAGCTGTAAATGAGCCAGCTTGTGACACACCGCTTCCCTCCCCTCTCTCCCTGCCTGTGCGTTACATCGATGAAGAACAAGAGGAGCGGGAAGATTAAACAAGTAGTCGACAGCCACATTAAAGCCCCTCCTGCACCATTCAAGTGAGTGAGCTGAGCACTGTCACTGATCAGACCCGGACCCCTCTCCCCTCTCTCTCCCTATCCCCCCTCTCTCTCTCCCTGTTCCCCCTCCCTCTCCCTGTCCCCCTTTCTCTCTCTCCCTGTTCCCCCTCTCTCTCTGTCCCCCCCTCTCTCTCTCTCCCTGTTCCCCCTCTCTCTCTCTCCCTGTCCCCCTTTCTCTCTCTCCCTGTTCCCCCTCTCTCTCTGTCCCCCCCCCTCTCTCTCCCTGTCCCCCCCTCTCTCCCTGTTCCCCCTCTCTCTCCCTATCCCCCCCTCTCTCTCTCTCCCTGTTCCCCCTCCCTCTCCCCGTCCCCCTTTCTCTCTCTCCCTGTTCCCCCTCTCTCTCTGTCCCCCCCTCTCTCTCTCCCTGTCCCCCCCTCTCTCCCTGTTCCCCCTCTCTCTCCCTGTCCCCCCCTCTCTCTCTCCCTGTTCCCCCTCCCTCTCCCCGTCCCCCTTTCTCTCTCTCCCTGTTCCCCCTCTCTCTCTGTCCCCCCCTCTCTCTCTCCCTGTCCCCCCCTCTCTCCCTGTTCCCCCTCTCTCTCCCTGTCCCCCCCTCTCTCTCTCCCTGTTCCCCCTCTCTCTCCCTGTCCCCCTCTCTCTCCCTGTCCCCCTCTCTCTCCCTGTCCCCCTCTCTCTGTCCCCCCTCTCTCTGTCCCCCCTCTCTCTCTCTCTCCCTGTTCCCCCTCTCTCTCCCTGTCCCCCCTCTCTCTCTCTCCCCCCCCTCTCTCTCTCCCCGTTCCCCCTTTCTCTCTCCCTGCCCCCCCTCTCTCTCTCCCTGGTTACCCCCTCTCTCTCTGTCCCCTCTCTCTCTCTCCCTGGCCCCCTTCCCTCTCTCTCCCTGGCCCCCTCTCTCTCTCCCCCTCTCTCACTCTCCCTCCCTCCCCTCTCTCTCTCCCTGACTGACTGACTGTCCCCCCTCTCTCTCTGCCTGTCCCCCTCCCCCCACTCTCTCTCCCTGCCCCCCCCCCCTCTCTCTCTCCTGTCCCCCTCTCTCTCTCTCTCTCTCTCCTGTCCCCCTCCCTCTCTCTCCCTGTCCCCCTCCCTCTCTCTCCCTGCCCCCCTCTCTCTCCCTGCCCCCTCTCTCTTCCTGTCCCCCCTCTCTCTCTGCCTGTCCCCCCCCCCCTCTCTCTCTCTCTCCTCCCCCCTCTCTCTCTCTCTCTCTCTCTCTGCCCCCTCCACTTTCTCTCTCTGCCCATTTCACTCTCTCTCTCTCTCTCTCTCTCTCTCTCTCTCTCTCTCTCTCTCTCTCTCTCCTTGTCCCCCCCCCCTCGCTCTCTCTCTCCCTGTCCCCCCACTCTCTACCCCCTCCTCTCTCTCTCTTTCTTTCTCTATTTCTCTTTCTCACTGCCCCCTCTCTCCCTGCCCTCTCTCTGGCAGCAGACGACGTGGCATGTGACACACTGCATGTGGTGGCAAGCGACGGTGGCAAGTGATATGCAGCATCTGGTGGCAGGCGATGGTGGAAAGTGACAGGATGCATCTGGTGGCAGGTGGCGGTGGCAAATGACATGCTTCATCTGGTAACAAGCAATGGTTCCCACTGATTCTGCATTCTGGTGAGTTGAACTATTTCATTATGTATTACAATGTAGTAATAGAAATAATGTGATTTGATCATCCTGACACCATATTAAGCATGGTGTCAAGATGTTATCATTGCCAGCACCAGTCATTCACCCGACAAATCACCCCAACCGCTGAATTCCCCGTCAACCCTGAGACTACCTCCCCCCCTGGTACTTGGCAAAATTGTCCCTGAATGGCAGTCTGGAAATGTGGTCACCCTACCGAGGGGCAAGGTGTCAATTTTTCCCCGGGTCGCTCTGATGTCCCATACAAAGGCCGCACCGCTTCCCTCAGATCCATCCCAAACTCAATAAGTATCCATATTGCGCAACTGCGTATAGTTTTATATACTGTTTTTGTGCATGTTTGCAAAATTAAAGTGGGCCGCTCTGGGTGAAGTCCAGGGCCACATTTTTGTCCCAGTCCAGCCCTGCTACCATCAGTGTAGGTAGGTCACTGTAGGTAGGTCACTACCGTCAGTGTATGTAAATGTCAGTGTAGGTAGGTCAGGCAGGTCAGTGTAGGTAGGTCACTAACGTCAGTGTAGGTAGGTCACTAACGTCAGTGTAGGTAGGTCAGTACCGTCAGTGTAGGTAGGTCAGTGTAGGTAGGTCACTACCACAAGTGTAGGTAGGTCAGTGTAGGTAGGTCACTACCATCAGTGTAGGTAGGTCACTATCGTCAGTGTAGGTAGGTCAGTGTAGGTAGGTCAGTACCATCAGTGTAGGTAGGTCAGTGTAGGTAGGTCACTACCGTCAGTGTAGGTAGGTCAGTACCATCAGTGTAGGTAGGTCACTACCGTCAGTGTAGGTAGGTCACTACCGTCAGTGTAGGTAGGTCACTACCGTCAGTGTATGTAAATGCCAGTGTAGGTAGGTCAGGCAGGTCAGTGTAGGTAGGTCACTAACGTCAGTGTAGGTAGGTCACTACCGTCAGTGTAGGTAGGTCAGTGTAGGTAGGTCACTACCGACTACCGTCAGTGTAGGTAGGTCATTGTAGGTAGGTCCCTACCATCAGTGTATGTAGGTCAGTGTAGGTAGGTCAGTGTAGGTAGGTCACTACCATCAGTGTAGGTAGGTCAGTGTATGTAAATGTCAGTGTAGGTAGGTCAGGCAGGTCAGTTAGGTAGGTCACTAACGTAAGTGTAGGTAGGTCAGTGTAGGTAGGTCACTACCATCAGTGTAGGTAGGTCACTGTATGTAGGTCACTGTAGGTAGGTCACTACCATCAGTGTATGTAAATGTCAGTGTATGTAGGTCAGGCAGGTCAGTGTAGGTAGGTCGCTACCATCAGTGTAGGTAGGTCACTACCGTCAGTGTAGGTAGGTCACTACCATCAGTGTATGTAGGTCACTGTAGGTAGGTCACTGTAGGTAGGTCACTACTGTCAGTGTAGGTAGGTCAGTGTAGGTAGGTCACTACCGTCTGTGTAGGTAGGTCAGTACCATCAGTGTAGGTAGGTCAGTGTAGGTAGGTCACTACCATCAATGTAGGTAGGTCACTACCATCAGTGTATGTAGGTCACTGTAGGTAGGTCACTACCGTCAGTGTAGGTAGGTCAGTGTATGTAAATGTCAGTGTATGTAGGTCAGGCAGGTCAGTGTAGGTAGGTCACTACCGTCAGTGTAGGTAGGTCACTACCGTCAGTGTAGGTAGGTCAGTGTATGTAGGTCAGTGTAGGTAGGTCACTATCATCAGTGTAGGTAGGTCAGTACCATCAGTGTAGGTAGGTCAGTGTATGTTAATGTCAGTGTATGTAGGTCAGGCACGTCAGTGTAGGTAGGTCACTACCATCAGTGTAGGTAGGTCAGTGTAGGTAGGTCACTACCGTCAGTGTAGGTAGGTCACTACCGTCAGTGTAGGTAGGTCAGTGTAGGTAGGTCCCTACCATCAGTGTATGTAGGTCACTGTAGGTAGGTCAGTGTAGGTAGGTCACTACCGTCAGTGTAGGTAGGTCACTACCGTCAGTGTAGGTAGGTTATTGTAGGTAGGTCCCTACCATCAGTGTATGTAGGTCACTGTAGGTAGGTCAGTGTAGGTAGGTCACTACCGTCAGTGTAGGTAGGTCAGTGTAGGTAGGTCACTCCTGTCAGTGTAGGTAGGTCAGTGTATGTAAATGTCAGTGTAGGTAGGTCAGGCAGGCCAGTGTAGGTAGGTCACTAACATCAGTGTAGGTAGGTCAGTGTAGGTAGGTCACTACCGTCAGTGTAGGTAGGTCAGTGTAGGTAGGTCACTAACATCAGTGTATGTAGGTCACTGTAGGTAGGTCGCTACCGTCAGTGTAGGTAGGTCAGTGTATGTAAATGTCAGTGTATGTAGCTCAGGCAGGTCAGTGTAGGTAGGTCACTACCGCCAGTGTAGGTAGGTCACTACCATCAGTGTATGTAGGTCACTGTAGGTAGGTCACTACCATCAGTGTAGGTAGGTCAGGCAGGTCAGTGTAGGTAGGTCAGTGTAGGTAGGTCACTACCGTCAGTGTAGGTAGGTTAGTACCATCAGTGTAGGTAGGTCACTACCATCTGTGTAGGTAGGTCGGTGTAGGTAGGTCAGTGTATGTAAATGTCAGTGTATGTAGGTCAGGCAGGTCAGTGTAGGTTAGTCACTACCGACAGTGTAGGTAGGTCAGTGTAGGTAGGTCACTACCGTCGGTGTAGGTAGGTCAGTGTAGGTAGATCACTACCATCAGTGTAGGTAGGTCAGTACCATCAGTGTAGGTAGGTCACTACCGACTACCGTCAGTGTAGGTAGGTCACTACCATCAGTGTAGGTAGGTCACTGTAGGTAGGTCACTACCGTCACTGTAGGTAGGTCACTACCGTCAGTGTAGGTAGGTCAGTGTAGGTAGGTCACTACCATCAGTGTAGGTAGGTCACTACCGTCAGTGTAGGTAGGTCAGTGTAGGTAGGTTACTACCGTCAGTGTAGGTAGGTCATTGTAGGTAGGTCCCTACCATCAGTGTATGTAGGTCACTGTAGGTAGGTCAGTGTAGGTAGGTCACTACCGTCAGTGTAGGTAGGTCAGTGTAGGTAGGTCACTACTGTCAGTGTAGGTAGGTCAGTGTATGTAAATGTCAGTGTAGGTAGGTCAGGCAGGTCAGTGTAGGTAGGTCACTACCGTCAGTGTAGGTAGGTCACTACCGTCAGTGTAGGTAGGTCACTAACATCAGTGTATGTAGGTCACTGTAGGTAGGTCGCTACCGTCAGTGTAGGTAGGTCAGTGTATGTAAATGTCAGTGTATGTAGGTCAGGCAGGTCAGTGTAGGTAGGTCACTACCGTCAGTGTAGGTAGGTCAGTGTAGGTAGGTCACTACCGTCAGTGTAGGTAGGTCAGGCAGGTCAGTGTAGGTAGGTCAGTGTAGGTAGGTCACTACCGTCAGTGTAGGTAGGTCAGTACCATCAGTGTAGGTAGGTCAGTGTAGGTAGGTCACTACCATCAGTGTAGGTAGGTCGGTGTAGGTAGGTCAGTGTATGTAAATGTCAGTGTATGTAGGTCAGGCAGGTCAGTGTAGGTTAGTCACTATCGACAGTGTAGGTAGGTCAGTGTAGGTAGGTCACTACCGTCGGTGTAGGTAGGTCAGTGTAGGTAGATCACTACCATCAGTGTAGGTAGGTCAGTACCATCAGTGTATGTAGGTCACTACCGACTACCGTCAGTGTAGGTAGGTCACTACCATCAGTGTAGGTAGGTCACTGTAAGTAGGTCACTACCGTCAGTGTAGGTAGGTCAGTAGCATCAGTGTAGGTAGGTCAGTATAGGTAGGTCACTACCATCAGTGTAGGTAGGTCAGAGTAGGTAGGTCACTACCGTCATTGTAGGTAGGTCAGTGAATGTACGTCAGTGTAGGTATTTCATTACCGTCAGTGTATGTAGGTCATTGTAGGTAGATCACTGTAGGTAGGTCACTACCGTCAGTGTAGGTAGGTCACTGTAGGTAGGTCACTACCGTCAGTGTAGGTAGGTCACTGTAGGTAGGTGACTACCGTCAGTGTAGGTAGGTCACTGTAGGTAGGTCACTACCGTCAGTGTAGGTAGGTCAGTGTATGTAGGTCAGTGTAGGTAGTTCATTACCATCAGTGTATGTAGGTCATTGTAGGTAAATGTCAGTGTATGTAGGTCAGGCAGGTCAGTGTAGGTTAGTCACTACCGACAGTGTAGGTAGGTCAGTGTAGGTAGGTCACTACCGTCGGTGTAGGTAGGTCAGTGTAGGTAGATCACTACCATCAGTGTAGGTAGGTCAGTACCATCAGTGTAGGTAGGTCACTACCGACTACCATCAGTGTAGGTAGGTCACTACCATCAGTGTAGGTAGGTCACTACTGTCAGTGTAGGTAGGTCAGTGTAGCTAGGTCACTACCATCAGTGTAGGTAGGTCACTGTAGGTAGGTCACTACCGTCACTGTAGGTAGGTCACTACTGTCAGTGTAGGTAGGTCAGTGTAGCTAGGTCACTACCGTCAGTGTAGGTAGGTCAGTGTAGGTAGGTCACTACCGTCAGTGTAGGTAGGTCATTGTAGGTAGGTCCCTACCATCAGTGTATGTAGGTCACTGTAGGTAGGTCAGTGTAGGTAGGTCACTACCGTCACTGTAGGTAGGTCAGTGTAGGTAGGTCACTACTGTCAGTGTAGGTAGGTCAGTGTATGTAAATGTCAGTGTAGGTAGGTCAGTGTATAAAAATGTCAGTGTATGTAGGTCAGGCAGGTCAGTGTAGGTTAGTCACTACCGACAGTGTAGGTAAGTCAGTGTAGGTAGGTCACTACCGTCGGTGTAGGTAGGTCAGTGTAGGTAGATCACTACCATCAGTTTAGGTAGGTCAGTACCATCAGTGTAGGTAGGTCACTACCATCAGTGTAGGTAGGTCACTGTAGGTAGGTCACTACCGCCAGTGTAGGTAGGTCAGTAGCATCAGTGTAGGTAGGTCAGTGTAGGTAGGTCACTACCATCAGTGTAGGTAGGCCAGTGTAGGTAGGTCACTACCGTCAGTGTAGGTAGGTCAGTGTATGTAGGTCAGTGTAGGTATTTCATTACCATCAGTGTATGTAGGTCATTGTAGGTAGGTCACTGTAGGTAGGTCACTACCGTCAGTGTAGGTAGGTCACTGTAGGTAGGTCACTACCGTCAGTGTAGGTAGGTCAGTGTATGTAAACGTCAGTAGGTCAGGCAGGTCAGTGTAGGTAGGCCAGTGTAGGTAGGTCACAACAGTCAGTGTAAGTAGGTCAGTGTAGGTAGGTCACAACAGTCAGTGTAGGTAGGTCAGTGTAGGTAGGTCACAACAGTCAGTGTAGGTAGGTCAGTGTAGGTAGGTCACAACAGTCAGTGTAGGTAGGTCAGTGTATGTAGGTCAGGTAGGTCACGGCCCAGCCAAAAAAAAAGCCCCCCCGTTTCCGCCCATCGACTTCATGCTGAAGCCCCTGGTCTTTTTGCCACCTAGCAACGCCCCTGAGGAGACCCCAACTATCTCTTTAACCCCTTAGTTGCTTCCCCTTCTCACACTGTCATACCGCCCCTGCACTATCTTTTATTTTATTTTCTCTCGCTCTGGGCCTTACTGAGCTGATGTCCTCTCCACCTGTCCAGCGTATCACCGTTCTCTCACTCCCAGTAATAGTATGGACCTCCATCGTGCACCTAGCGCTGACTCCATGTGTACACTTCACTTAACGCTTCCTCTTCTGTACCTGTGTACAGGTTGAGGGCCCTGGTGGTGAAGTTCTGCTCCTGTTGCTATTGTAGGTGTAAAACAACAGAATAGGAGATGATAGAAAATCTCTCCAAAGTGGTCAAAGCTCAAAAGACGATTTTTTTTATAGATTGGGGAAGGGTTAGAACGCCTGAAACCAATTTTATTGCGATCTGCACCCGTCCCCATATGACAGAGCACAGATCACTTTTTAGAGGAGTGGATGTCCTTGCTGCCCTTACCAACCAGTGCTGGTGCATCATAAGAGCCCTTTTTGATGGGAGGTTGGGGAGTGTAAAAAGGGGCGGCTGAGCCACAGTTTTGCTGCCCACGCAAACTGTAAAATAACAGCCGCAAAGGAAATGCAGCGAAATTTTAACTTGGGATGCAGAGTTTGACAAGTGGCACTGCTTTTCAAACTCGCCTATTAAATTCAATATAATGCATGCGATTGTGGCACAGTAGTGTGACATTATAGGGTTAAATAAAATGCCTGTTTACCCCCTGTTAAATACCCTCTGAAAAGCATTCTGAACACATCGCTCTTCAGAGGGCACTGTACAAGTGTGAAAGAGCCCTTATTCTGCATTGACCCTTAGTGCCGGTTCACACATATGCGATGCGGGAACCAGCGTGATTCCAGTGCTGGTTCTGGTTCCCGCATCGCATACAACTCGCAGGCAGTTCACACTGCCCTAGGCGAACCGCTGCGGGTGTCAATACAAAGTTAATGACACCCCCAGATCGGTTTGCGTATCGCAGTGCCAACTGTGAATTCGGACGGGAAATGGATGACATGGGTGTTACCACCCATGCAATAGGATTCTGGTGCGGACAAAAAAAGGGTGCTGCATGCTTTTGGTCCCAATGCGATGCAAATTCAGCCATACAATCTGTATGTATACATCGCACAGACATCGCATGTGATCTGCACAGCAGTGCGGTGCGAATGTCTGTCATCGCTATAGTGTGAACCGGCACTTAAACTTTAACCCCTGTCTGTTACTGCATGTGTGTTAGGCCCTTCTGTCTTGCATATGCAGATCTGACCAATTTTACAACATTTTCTGTTCCTGTCTTTATTTGTATCCTCTTACACCTGGCTATGACTCTCTATGCTCCAATCTGTCTGCTATCTTGACAGGGTGCCAGTACACAAGTCAAGGGAAAACAAGAGAGTAATAATAAGTATGTCTAAAACAAGAGAGTAATAATAAGTATAAAGTCCATGTGCCTTCACAACCTGAGGAAAAGTTTACTAAGGTGATCAAGTAGCATCAAAAAGTTGGTATAGTTTGTTTAATTCTAGGGTGTGGGTAAAGCCTCGTACACACGATCGGATTTTCCAACTGGAAATGTGTGATGACAGGCCATTGGCGGAAAATCCGACCGTTTGTACGCTCCGTCGGACAATTGTTGTTGAATTTTCCGCGGACAAATGTTGGATGGCGGGCTTTAAAATTTTCCGCGGACAAATGTCTGTTGTCGGATTTTCCGAGCGTGTGTACACAAGTCCGTCGGACAAAAGTCCAAAGTACAAACACGCATGCTCGGAAGAAAGGATGAGGCAGAAGCGGTCAGTCTTGTAAACTAGCGTTCATAATGGAGAATTAACATTCGTGACATGGCAAATTCTGAAATCTCGAAATGCAGCGCACAATTCTCTTCTTCTTTAATGGGATAATAATAATAATGAAGCTGCTTTGCTGGTGATACTGATGGAGTTATTGCAAAAAAATTTTCAAAGGCTTTTTTTTCTAGCGATATCAAGAATAATATTCTTCTTTTTTTTGGGCAAGTTACCACAACACCATTATCCCGTAGTTTTTAAGATCAAAGATACAACTATGTTGGTGTCCCTTGTCAATTTTACATTGTATTTTCTAAATGTAACTGCCTACTCCCAAACTGTCATTTTTATTATTATTATACAGGATTTATATAGCGCCGACAGTTTACGCAGCGCTTTACAAAATTAGGGCAGACAGTACAATTACAATACAATTCAATACAGGAGGAATCAGAGGGCCCTGCTCATTAGAGCTTACAATCTAGGAGGGAGGGTCAAGTTAAACAAAAGGGTAATAGCTATGGGGGATGAGCTAATGGAGAAAATAGTGCAGTTGTTAGATGGAGGCAGGACCATTTGAAGTAAAACACATAGCTAAGTATTATTCGCCACAATTTTTTTATTGTGCATTAAAAAAAAAAAACTACAGCTACCTGAAGAAAATTGCTTGTTTTCTTTTGATCCTATTAGTACCACAGTCAGGCAGCTAGACTATTTAGATTTAGTGTAGTGCGTCCTCCTCACAGTGTTCAGCTAAAACTACAAGTTAGTGTAGTGCGTCCTCCTCACAGTGTTCAGCTAAAGCTACAAGTTAGTTTAGCGTGACCTTTGCACAGTGTTCAGCTAAAGCTACCTGTAGAAGGTTGGTTGTGTTTTTCTGATTCTTTCACTACCGCAGGCAGCTAAATAAGCTACAAGTTAGTTTTTTGCGAGCTCTGCACAGTGTTCACCTAAAGCTACCTGTAGAAGGTTGGTGGTGTTTTCCTGATCCTATCACTACCGCAGGCAGCTAAATAAGCTAGAAGTTAGTTTTTTGTGAGCTCTGCACAGTGTTCAGCTAAAGCTACCTGTAGAAGGTTGGTGGTGTTCTCATACTACAGGCAGGCAGTTGATTTTGCTAGCTGCAGTATCAGTATATATATATATATATCCCAGGTTAGTGCAGCTACAGGCCATTAGTATGTCTGGAAGGCCAACAAGGAGAGGCAGACAGTCACAAGCCAATAAAAGAGGGCAAGCAGGCTCTGTGTCTAGAGGCAACAGTGTTGGTCGTGGAGACAGTGCATCCTGATCAGCACGTGGCCGTGGGACACGCTTGGCCTTTTTTTCGGCAGCTGGCCGTGTTGAGCCGCAACATGCGGAAGACTTGGTTGAGTGGATGACCGAGCCTTTTCTTCCTCCTCATCCTCTCTCACCCATGCTCAGGGTACTTTGTCTGGCAAAGCAGCTGCCAATGCGGCCTCTTCCCTTGGCTCAATGGCATCAGTGACTCCTTCCCTAGCCCCACCATGTTCTCCTGAGGAGTCCCTCAAATTGTTTGACCACAGTGTTGGGTACATGCTCCAGGAGGATGCCCAGCGTTTAGAAGGCTCTGATGATGATACTGAGCTAGATGAAGGCAGTAACGTGAGCACGGACAGAGGGGTGCCCAAGAAGGACAGCAATCTGGCAGTCATGCTCCCCCTGCTGCAGCATACTGCCAGGTTTGCTCCAGTGATGAGGAGGGAGGGGATGATGAGGTCACTGACTCAACATGGGTGCCCGATAGGAGAGAGGAGGAGGAGGAGGAGGCGGCACATCACCAACGAGGCAGGATGCCCTCCAGGGGCCAGCCTAAGGGCAGCACACTGACTGCATCACACCCCAAAGCTCCACATGTGCAGGGCGCTTCTGTCTCTGTGCCTTTTTCCAAAAGTTCTTTGTTGTGGGCCTTTTTTGAGACGAGTGCATCAGATCGCACCGCTGCTATTTGCAACATATGTCTCAAGCGTATCTCGTGTGGCCAAAACATCTCCCACTTGGGCACCACATGCTTGACCAGAAATATGTTGACCTGCCATGCAGTTTGTTGGCAAGCGTATCTAAAAGACACACACCAAAGAACAAAGAAGACCTCTCCTTGCTCCTCATCAGCTGAGATCTCCAACCCCACTATACCTTCAGTCCTCTGAGACCTGCACTGAGAGGAATGAAGGTGTAGAATTAGGTGTGTCACAGCCAAGTACTTGTGGGCAATCTGCTTTCGGTACACCAACGTCAGATTGTACCAGGCAAATTTCCCTGCCCCAGCTGCTGTACCGCAGAAAGAAGTTCGCTCCCAGCCATCCACATGCCCAGCGGTTCAATGCTAGCTTGCCAAAATTGCTAGCACTTCGACTGCTGCCTTTTCAGTTGGTAGACTCTGCCCCCTTGTGGAATGTGCGGTTCCTCAGTGGCAGGTACCCAAACGCCACTTTTTCTCACGGAAGGCGATTCCGGCTCTCTACCGGCATGTGGAAGGCAATGTCTTGGCCTCGCTGGACAGGGCGGTCAGCAGTAAGGTGCATATTACCGCTGACTCATGGTCCAGCAGGCATGGACAGGGACGTTACCTAAGTTTCACCGCGCATTGGGTGACTCTGCTGGGAAGGATGCATGACAAGGTGCAGTAGTGTTGGAGGTTGTTCCGCCACCACGCCTCCAAAATGCCACTACTAATGATTGTGACACACCTCTCTCCTCCACCCCTCCTCTTCTTCTTCCTCCATGGCCTCTTCCTGTGCTTTGTCCTCAGAACTAGCGGTGCTCCGTAGCCGTTCAAGGGGCTACGCAAGTATGCAGGCCAAAAGATGCCATGCGGTGCTTGAGCTGGTGTGCTTGGGGGACAGGAGCCACACTGGGGCAGAGGTTCTGTCAGCTCTGCAGGGGCAGGTTCAGAGGTGGTTGACGTCACGCCAACTTAAGGCAGGAATGGTGGTTTGCGACAATGGCACCAACCTCCTCTCTGCCCTCCGACAGGGACAAATGACCCATGTGCCCTGTTTGGCTCACGTCCTTAACTTGGTGGTGCAGCGGTTCTTGGGCAGGTACCCAGGCTTACAGGATGTCCTGAGGCAGGCCAGGAAAGTCTGTGTGCATTTCCGCCAGTCATATAATGCCAGTGCTCGGCTGGCAGACCTCCAAAAGGAGTTTAACCTGCCCAAGAACCTCCTAATCTGTGACATGCCCACCAGGTGGAACTCAACATTGGCCATGCTGCAGAAGCTGCACACGCAGCAGAGGGCCATCAATGAGTACTTGTGCGACTATGGCACCAGGACAGGGTCAGGGGAGCTTGTTTTTTTTTCCCCACGCCAGTGGGCCATGATCAGGGATGCATGCACTGTCCTGTCACCATTTGAGGAGGCCACGAGGATGGTGAGCAGTGACAGTGCATGCATCAGTGACACTGTCCCCCTTGTCCACCTGTTGGAGCACACGCTGCGTGGAATAATGGACAGGGCATTTGAGGCAGAACAGAGGCAGGAAGAGGAGGACTTCCTTAGCTCTCAAGGCCCCCTTTATCCAGACAGTGTTCCTGAGTGCCCATCGATCACACAGGAAGAGGATGAGGAGGAGGAGGAGGAGGATTGTGTCAGTATGGAGGTGAAGCCTGGCACTCAGCATCAGCAGCAGTCTTTAAGGGATCAGTCCCAAGAAACACATGGACTTGTACGTGGCTGGGAGGAGGTGGATGCGAACCATGTCGTCCTTAGTGACCCAGAGGACTCCGGACCGAATGCCTCAGCAAACCTACGCTGCATGGCCTCCCTGATCCTGCAAAGCCTGCGTAAGGATCCTCGTATTCGTGGTATCAAGGAGAAGGACCAACACTGGCTGGAAACCCTCCTTGATCCACGTTACAAGGGTAAGGTTGCGATCCTTATCTTGCCATCACAGAGGGAGCAGAGGATGAAACATCTTCGGGAGGCCTTGCAGAAAGGTCTGTGCAACGCGTTCCCAAAGACTGGGAGGTTACAAACTCCTGTTTCTGGACAACGTGTTGCTGAGGCTTCGGTCAGTCAAAGAAGGAGCGGTGGAGAAGGTGGCCGTCTGACCGATGCGTTCAGACAATTTTTTTGGTCCGCAGCCCCAAGGTATGATCGGTTCCAGCAACCATCACCAGCGTCTGTTTTACATGGTGCAGGAATACCTAGGGGCAAGATCTGACTTGGACACCTTTCCCACCGAAAATCCTCTGGGTTACTGGGTCTTGAGGATGGATCACTGGTCAGAGCTTGCACAGTATGCAATTGAGCTACTGGCCTGTCCTGCATCCAGCGTTCTTTCGGAACGCACATTCAGTGCTGCTGGAGGCTTTGTAACCGATCACAGGGTGCGTCTGTCCACCGACTCGGTCGATCGACTGACCTTCATAAAAATGAATCAGACTTGGATCACCACCAGCTACCAAGCACCTGATGCTGATGTAACCGAATAATTTTTTTTGAAATCTCAGATCCCTTCAAAGACTGCCTATGCTGATGCTGAGTGACTATCCTGAGTAATTATCCTCTTCCTCCTCAATGATCACGCCGATTGCTTGTAAGAACATTTTTGTTTCTGGGCGCCACCACCAGTGCCTAAGGCCCAATTTTTCAGCCCCTGTTTAACAGGGGCATGTAATTACAATTCTTGATCTAATATTTCACAGCAGGGCCCGTTTCTGCGCCCACCAAGAGCAAGTGAGGACTTACAGTGTTGTAGCACTAGCACCACCACCACCAAAGGCCCGATTTTTCTGCCCCTGTTCAACAGGGGCATGTAATTACAATTCTTGATCTACATAGTTACATAGTTAGTCAGGTTGAAAAAAGACACAAGTCCATCCAGTCTAATATTTCACAGCAGGGCCCTGTGAGGACTAATGCCCTGTACACACGGTTGGACATTGATCGGACATTCTAACAACAAAATCCTAGGATTTTTTCCGACGGATGTTGGCTCTGAATGCGGTGACGTAAAACACGTACGTCGGGACCATAAACGGGGCAGTAGCCAATAGTTTTCATCTCTTTGTTTATTCTGAGCATGCGTGGCACTTTGTGCGTCGGATTTGTGTACACACGATCGGAAATTCCGACAACGGATTTTGTTGTCGGAAAATTTTATAGCCTGCTCTCAAACTTTGTGTGTTGGAAAATCCAATGGAAAATGTGGGATGGAGCCTACACACGGTCGGAATTTCCGACAACAAGGTCCTATCACACATTTTCCGTCGGAAAATCCGACGGTGTGTACGGGGCATTACAGTGTTGTGGCCACAACAACACCTAAGGCCCAAATTTCTGCTGAGTATATAGGGCAGGCCCCTACTTTCAAACATCCAACTTACAAACGACTCCTACTTGCAAACGGAAGGAGACAACAGGAAGTGAGATCAAATCTACCCCTAGGAAGGGAAATTCTCTCCTGTAAGAGTTAATATGGGAAAAACGTTTCTCCTTTCCACTGATGCTTTATCACCAATCCTTGTTTCACAAAAAAACACAAATTTTCAAAAAACATTTGACATTGGGACAAAAAGTGAGGTGAAATCTTCTGAAGAGGAGCACAGACAGCAAAACAAATGTCACAGGGGTGATAACCCTTCCCTATGTTTTCCAAAAAGCTTAAAATAGATTTTTTGGCTGGAGCTAAACACGTTAAAAATGTACCAGTTCAAAATATCAAACAGATTCTACTTAACAACAAACCTACAGTCCCTGTCTTGTTTGCACCGCCTGTATACTGCTGTTCAGAGTATATAGGGCCTGGTGGCCCCACGCCTTTCCTTTTTTAATTTAGGTGCGGGGTTCCCCTTAATATCCATACAAGACCCAAAGGGCCTGGTAATGGACTGGGGGGTACCCATGCTGTTTGTCTCACTGATTTTCATCCATATTGCCAGGACCCGACATTACATTAAAGCCGCAAGCAGTTTTAAATGACTTTTTTTCCTTTAAAAATGACATTTTGTGCAGGGACTGTTCTAAGCACGGGAAACACGCACCACTTTACAGGCATACTATAGACACCCCCCAGGTACGATATTTAAAGGAATATTTCACTTTTTTTTTTTTTAACTTTAAGCATCATTAAAATCACTGCTCCCGAAAAAATGGCCGTTTTTAAAAGTTTTTTTTTGCATTGATACATGTCCCCTGGGGCAGGACCCGGGTTCCCAAACCCTTTTTAGGACAATACCATGCAAATTAGCCTTTAAAATGAGCACTTTTGATTTTGAACATTCGAGTCCTATAGATGTCAATGGGGTTCAAACGTTCGTGCGAATTTTCGGTCCGTTCGCAGGTTCTGGTGCGAACCGAACCGGGGGGTGTTCGGCTCATCCCTAGTGCCCACCAGTGCAGCCTATCAGTGTGCATCAGTGCAGCCTATCAGTGTCCATCAAAGTCACCTTATCAGTGCCCACCAGTGCAGCCTATCAGTGTCCATCAGTGCCACCTCAACAGTGTCCACCAGTGCCACCTCAACAGTGCTCACCAGTGCAGCCTCTCAGTGCCGCCTCATCAGACAATCCAAAGGCAGCCATCACATTTGGGGAGAAGAACCTACCTGCAAGTCAGCTCACTGCACATCCGATCTGTGCTCCGGGGATGTCAGCGCTGCCACTTCTAATCTAAACCCGTTACTTAGCTGCACGGTGCGCCTGCAGTCTCGGGCCTTCTCCTCCATGCAGACTGCATCGGGCGGATTCTGAGAGTGAGTGGCGCTCCCAGCCCCGCTGCCTCCCCTGATCCCTGCGGACTACAGGCATTGTGGGGCAGCCCCCAATGTGCAGGCGACGTGGGCTCCAGGGTCAGCTCTTTTGGGTCCTAAAACAGTGACTGAGCCTGGGGCATTTGCCCCGTGTGAAAGACGGCCCTGGCGCCACCCCTCTTAAAGTGGTGCCTGCATTCCATGGATCCGGCGGGACCCATGGTAGGGCCGAACTGTGCACGCCAGATGTGTGATGTACACCAGACACTTCCAGAATATACACACATGAACCTGCAATTGACTACTAATAACATTTTTCTGGTTTGCTTGTTGGTTCCCCAGGGCATTCTGGGATATTTCGTACCTGCAATACCTCCAAAACAAAGCAAAGCTAACGCTGAATAAAAGCCCCTCAAATACTGCAGGTGCTGTTAGGGAGTGTTGTGATAGACTTCTATGGAGGCTTTGGAGAAACCGATAGACACATGAAATTCGTTTTGTTCCGAATTCATGTTTTGACGAAGTTTAAATTCGTTACTTTGGAAATATTCAAATTAACAAAAACCGAAAATTCGAAAATCCGAAAATTAGAATGAAAATTTGAAAATTCGAAAATCTAAAATAACTAACAAAAAAACTAATAATAACTATTACTATTAAATTATAGGTATTGGAATTTCCTTTCAAATTTGGCTGTTAACGTAACAAATATGAATTTATACGAAATAACGAATGTCGCATCTAATCTAAATGAACGTAACAAATTAATAATAATAAATAATAATAATAAAAATGTTTATTATTATTATTAATTTGTTATGTTCCATTCGTTTAGATGCGGCATTCATTATTTTAGATAATTCTTAACTTCGGATAAATTTGTATTTGTTACGTTCACTAACAGACAAATTTGAAAGGAAACTCCAATACCTATAATTTAATAGTTAGGTATTTTTAGTTAGTAAGTTAGCTATTATTTCAGATTTTTGTTCTTATTTTCGAATTTCGGATTTTTCTGAATTATCGAGGTAACGCATACTGCATATAAAAGAATGGAACGTAACTAATTCAAATCTTTCCGAAATTTCGAATTTATTCAAAATAACAAATTTCGATCAAATGAACGAATGAAAGGAAAACTAACATATTTTTCGGCAGTGCACACGTCTAGAAAACTATATGGGGCATAGACTTGCCCAGGGGGTGTGCCAGGTGTGCCTGGGCACACCCTAATCACTATGTGCTGTGCCAATTCCCCCTGACTGCTTGGGCTTCCCCTTGTGTTGTGCCACCCCCCCATCTGCAGTGCTGCTGGCTTCCTGACCTCTCCTTTCCCTCTGGCTGTTGGGAGCAAGGGGCCAGTCAATATGTCATTTACCAACCCCTTTCTTTTCTAAATGAAAACACTCACTCACTGCGTTCATTATATAACTGAAGCATAGTAAACTGTTTACGATGCTTCAATTTGTGAATGAAGAGGAAGCCGCTCAGCACAGAGCACGTCCCATTCATTCACTGTCCTGTGCAGCTGAGGCTGCAGAGAAAGGAATGTGTAATTGAGCTTTGGGGTGCACACCCTAATGTAATAGCCTGCACACACCTATGATATGGGGTAATGGGGTATAATTTTTGAAGCAAAGCAAATGAATGTGTGAACAGGACTGTTAGTGCTCTTTCACACTTGTGTTAAATTTGAAAGCAGCCTTAAAGCGTACTAACGCATCTATAGCATTAATGAGAATTTAGCATGTGTTGTAGCATTCATGTTACGTCAGGCAACACTTCTCAAGCGCCTTGTGTGTTTTTTTTTTTTTTATAATGCTAAAATGTGAAATAATCACTTTTGAAACTTTGCAAACACACCATAAACGCACTGTAAACACCATAGGTGTGTTTAACCACTTCACATCCCAGCTATTGTCAAATGACGTCTGCAGGAGGGATCTCCCATCCTGGGCGGGCGACATATGACGTCCTGGGCTTCCCGGCCGTCTAGGGGGTGCGCGCGTGCCCGCCACGTCACTCGGGAGCCGGTGCACGTGCCCGGCGTACCTGCGATTGCCGGTAATAGAGCCAGGACATGGATCTGTGTGTGTAGTGGCATTTAATCACTACTGGGGTTTTTATTTTTTGCTAAACAAACAAAAACTGTTTTCATTGTTAGTTATAACATTTTGCAAACAGGTAATTTTTCTCCTTCACTGATGGGCACTGATAGGCTGCACTGATGGGCACTGATGAGGCGGCACTGGTGGGAACTGATGAGGCGGCACTGGTGGGCGCTGATAGGTGGCACTGATGGGTGGCACTGATAGGCAGAACTGATTTGCACTGGAAGGTGGCACTAGTGGGCACTGGCAGGTGGCACTGGTGGGCACAGATGAGGCGGCAGTGGCTTTAGCTGTAAACGTGAGGAAAAAAATAGCCGATTACCGGCTCTGTTTACATCATGTGATCAGCTGTCATTGGCTGACAAAAAAAAACGATCAAGGGGTTAATATGGCGCACAATGGAGGTGGCCGAGTACATATAACTAAAAATGGTGGGGCGAAGGGGGTGGGTTGGGGGTTCCTGAGAGGGGGAACTTGATGGTGGTAGTTAATGTTTCACAACAAGTTCGGGTATTAGTCCATGTGAGGATAAAATGATGCTGAATAAATGGAAGGCAGCCAGTCTATAAAAGCTAGAAGAAGCTCTGGAACAAATAAAAAAGAAAGAAGGACGGCGCCCTCTAAGTGCAGCATGTATGTTAAAAATATTTATTACAATAGATAAAAACACTCACATTTGAGTTGCTAAAAACCAGCATGTAAAGTAGTTTCATCCGCGTGCTCTCGGGGGATGTGGGTGTCACGGGCCAGTGGAGGGGTTCCTGGGATGTGGGTCCTGTAACCTGGGTCCTGGTAGCTGTTCCGGTGGTGCCGAGGGTCCTCAGAGCCTCCGGGCGGCCAGGATATCGGTCATGGATCCTCCGTGGAGCGCCGTGCTGACCTGCGTCTTCACTTCCGGGAGCGGGGTGAGGCGGGCGGTGCTTCGCGTTCGGAGCATGCGTGCTCCTTCATCAGGCTATGCATAGGATCAGGATCAGGACCCAGGTTACAGGACCCACATCCCAGGAACCCCTCCACTGGCCCGTGACACCCACATCCCCCGAGAGCACGCGGATGAAACTACTTTACATGCTGGTTTTTAGCAACTCAAATGTGAGTGTTTTTATCTATTGTAATAAATATTTTTAACATACATGCTGCACTTAGAGGGCGCCGTCCTTCTTTCTTTTTTATTTAGTCATTGGCTGACAACTGATCATGTGGTAAGGGACTGGGACCATCGATACCTGCGGGGAACCACACTATCATTATGAGGGGAATCGACAGTTGCGGATAGGAGCCATCATAAGCTGACACTGGTAAAACCATTAACTAATATCCTGCTTCATGAATTCCATCAGCCTTGACATGGACACTAGGGATGAGCCGAACACCCCCGGGTTCAGTTCGCATCAGGAAATGCGAATAGGCAAAAAATTAGTTTGAACACGTGAACACCGTTAAAGTCTATGGGACACAAAAAATCTAAAGTGCTAATTTTAAAGGCTTATATGCAAGTTATTGTCATAAAAAGTGTTTGGCGATCCAGGTCCTGCTCCAGTGGACATGTATCAATGCAAAAAAAAGTTTTAAAAACTAACGTTTTTTCAGGAGCAGTGATTTTAATAAACCCTGAACCAAAATTAAAAAAAAAAATTGCGTGGGGGTCCCCCTCAAAATCCATACCAGACCTGAAGGGTCTGGTATGGATTTTAAGGGGAACCCCGCGCCAAATTTTTTTAAAAAAAGGCACGGGAGTCCCCCCAAAAATCCATACCAGACCCTTATCCGAGCACACAACCTGGCAGGCCGCAGAAAAAGAGGGGGGGGAACGAGAGAGCGCCCCCCCACTCCTGAACTGTTCCAGGCCACATGCCCTCAACATGGGGAGGGTGCTTTGGGGTGCCTCATCCTCACAAACCTTGCCCGGTGGTTGTGGGGTTCTGCGGGCAGGGGGCTTATCGGAATCTGGAAGCCCCTATAACAAGGGGACCCCCAGATCCTGGCCTCCCCCTGTGTGAAATGGTAATGGGGTACAAATCTACCCCTACCATTTTACAAAAATAGTGTCCAAAATGGTAAAAATTACATGACACGGCTTGGGAACAAGTCCTTTATTAAAAAATAAAACAGTCCCACAAAGTCTTTTTCTTCTTTTCTTGTTCCGCTGATGGACCGAAAAAAAACCAAAAAAAAAACACGCGTGACCTGCCTCCATGGGAGGCACCCGCCGGAATGACCGTCCACTCAGGTGACAGCGCTTTTATAACTGAGGGCGGGGCAACACGGTGACATCGCCGGGTGACCCCACCCCCCTCTGACGAACGGGTACATCCCTATGGCTTCCCCGTAGCGTCAGAGGGGGTGGGGTCACATGGTTACGTGACCGGGTGGCCCCGCCCCCTCTGACACTACGGGAAAGCCATAGGGATGTCCAAGGGAGGCGGAGTTACCTGGCGACATCACCGTGTGGCCCCACCCTCAGTTATAAAAGAGCTGTCACCTGAGAGGACAGTCATTACGGCGGGTGCAGGTCCGGCTTGTTTTTTTTTTTTTTTTCTGTCTGTCGGCGGAGCAAGAGAAGAAGAAGAAGACTTTGTGGGACAGTTTTATTTTTTTATTTTTTAATAAAGGACTTGTCCCCAAGCCGTGTCATGTCATGTTGGCAAGGGGTTCCCCTTAAAATCCACACCCTTCAGGTCTGGTATGGATTTTGAGGGGGGCCCCCACGCCATTTAAAAAAAAATTCTGATTCAGGGTCCCCCTTAATATTCATACCAGACCCGAAGGGTCTGGGAATGGATTGTGGGGGAATAACATACCATTTTTTTCAATGACTTTTATGTGTATTGCCGGGACCGTCAATTCATTATAGCCGTGAGTAGTCTTCAATGACTTTGTTTCCTTTAGAAATGTAATTTTGCTCTCGGAATGTTCTAAACACGGGAAACATGCGCCACTTTACAGGCATATTATAGACGCCCCCCCACCCAGGTACTAAATTTAAAGGAATATTTCACTTTTATTGTTTCACTTTAAGCATTATTAAAATCACTGCTCCCAAAAAACGGCCATTTTAAGAACTTTTTTTTGCATTGATACATGTCCCCTGGGGCAGGACCCAGGTCCCCAAGCACTGTTTATGACAATACCATGCATATAAGCCTTTAAAATTAGTACTTTTGATTTCTCCCATGGATTTTTAAAGGGTGTTCCGCGGCTTTCGAATTTGCCGCGAACACCCCAAATTGTTCGCTATTCGGCGAACACCCGATGTTCGAGTCGAACTTATGTTTGACTCAAACATCTGGCTCATCCCTAATGGACACAGACACGTAAATATTTTCTTTTTCCATTTGCTGCCTTTCCGTGAGGGTGTGGGCTTGATATTTATTTGCAGACTTCTCTGTTACCAATTGCCCCTTACATATCTGGCATCTATTTGCAGGTGTCTGCATTACACCCAGAATTCCATGGGTTTGTGTTATCTGCAGGCTATTGCATCCCTCTGATACAGTGCCTTGCAAACGTATTCACCCCCCCCCCCCCCTTGGCTTTTTACCTATTTTGTTACATTACAGCCTTTAGTTCAATGTTTTTTTTAATCTGAATTGTATGTTATGGATCAGAACACAATAGTCTAAGTTGGTGAAGTAAAATTAGAAAAATATATACATAAAACTATTTTTCAGAAATAAAAAAATGATAATTGGCATGTGCGTATGTAATCACCCCCTTTGTTATGAAAACCATAAAAAGCTCTTGTGCAACCAATTACCTTCAGAAGTCACATAATTAGTAAAATGATGTCCACCTGTGTGCAATCTAATGCCGCGTACACACGGTCGGACTTTTCGTCTACAAAAGTCCAACGGACGCTGACGGACTAAAGCTGGCTGGTAATCCGATCGTGTGTGGGCTTCTCCGGACTTTCAACGTACTTTTTTAGCCTCAAATCCGACGTACTTTAGATTTGAAACATGCTTCAAAACTTTCCGACGGACTCGAGTCCGGTCGAAAAATCCGCTCGTCTGTGTGCTAGTCCGACGGACAAAAAGCCACGCTAGGGCACCTATTGGCTACTGGCTAGGAACTTCCTTATTTTAGTCCGGTGTACGTCATCACGTAAGAATTCGACGGACTTTTGTGTGATCGTGTGTAGGCAAGTCCGTTCGTTAGAAAGTATGCCGCAAGTCCGCCGCAAGTCCGCCGAAAGTCTGCCGGAAGTCTGTCGGACAGGCTGTCTGACTTTTGTAGACGAAAAGTACGACCGTGTGTACGCGGCATAAGTGTCACATGATCTGTCATTACATATACACACCTTTTTGAAAGGCCCCAGAGGCTGCAACACCTAAGCAAGAGGCACAACTAACCAAACATTGCCATGAAGACCAAGGAACTCCCCACACAAGTAAGGGACAATGAAAATTACAAGTCAGGGTTAGGTTATAAAAGAATTTCCAAATCTTTGATCATTCTTAGGAGCACCATCAAAACTATCATAACCAAATGGAAAGAACATGGCACAACAGCAAACTTGCCAAGAGACGGCCGCACACCAAAACTCACGGACTGGGCAAGGAGGGCATTAATCAGAGAGGAAGCACAGAGACCTAAGGTAACCCTGGAGGAGCTGCAGAGTTCCACAGCAGAGACTGGAGTATCTGTACATAGGATAACAATAAGACGTACGCTCCATAGAGTTGGGCTTTATGGCAGAGTGGCCAGAAGAAAGCCATGACTTTCAGCAAAAAACAAAATGGCACGTTTTGAGTTTGCGAAAAGGCATGTGGGAGACTCCCAAAATGTATGGAGAAAGGTGCTCTGGTCTGATGAGACTAAAATTGAACTTTTTGCCCATCAAAGAAAACGCTATGTCTGGCCGCAAACCCAACACATCACATCACCCAAAGAACACATCCCCACAGTGAAACATAGTGGTGGCAGCAGCATGCTGTGGGGATGTTTTTCAGCAGCAGGGACTGGGAAACTGGTCAGAATTGAGGGAAAGATGGATGGTGCTAAATACAGGGATATTCTTCAGCAAAACCTGTACCACTCTGTGTGTGATTTGAGGCTAGGACGGAGGTTCACCTTCTAGCAGGACAATGACCCCAAACACACTGCTCAAGCAACACTTGAGTGGTTAAGGGGAAACATGTAAATGTGTTGGAATGGCCCAGTGCAAACCATCCAACTTGAAGAAGCTGGAGCAGTTTTGCAAGGAGGAATGGGCAAAAATCC
This sequence comes from Lithobates septentrionalis, assembly GCA_037952835.1. Classification (NCBI taxonomy): domain Eukaryota; kingdom Metazoa; phylum Chordata; class Amphibia; order Anura; family Ranidae; genus Lithobates; species Lithobates septentrionalis. The sequence continues at coordinate 1,702,905 of JBBDGP010001876.1, read as the reverse complement.
CAGTGGCAAGATGTGGCAAGCTCATAGAGACTTATCCAAAGCGACTTGGAGCTGTTATAGCCGCAAAAGGTGGCTCTACAAAGTATTGACTTCAGGGGGGTGAATAGTTATGCACATTGACTTTTTCTGTTAATTGTTGTTTGCTTCACACTAAAAAAAAAAAACATCTTCAAAGTTGTGGGCATGTTCTGTAAATTAAATGATGCCAATCCTCAAACAATCCATGTTAATTCCAGGTTGTGAGGCAACAAAACACAAAAAATGCCAAGGGGGTGAGTACTTTTGCAAGGCACTGTACCTGAATAGGATCCCAGTCAGTCACTATCAGCTTGGTTTCCTTGGCTCCTTCCAACTGCTGATTGATGGTAACCTTCCATCACACTGACTAACCTGGCCATTATAGGGTTCATCTTGAGGGACTGCACCTATGATACTCTTGTGATTTTGAATAACGGCTGCTGGACTGTCCTTTTACTGCTCATGTAAGTTTCTCACTAGTCCCATTTTGCAGAGTCTATGAATCTCTGATCAGTGGTGCCAGGGCCGATCCTAGGGTCACAGACGCCTGGGTGCAGAAATATTTCTGGCACCCCCACATGGGCGTGGTAATCTTACTAACTCCTCCCATTTACAAATGTTTCTATGGCTACGACTGAAACACAGAGATGCTCCCCTATGAAGTCTTCATTACCCTGGGATCCTCCTATGATCTTTTAACAATAAAGAAAATTAGTACACTAATGGGACCTGGAGGGGGGTCTCTCTAATGCAGACAGAGAGGGCTTCTGTTAGATATTCTGTTAGAAAGAGACCACCCACAGCAGCTGTCCCCCATCAGAGCCCCCCCACAGCAGGTGTCCCCCATCAGAGCCCCCTACACAGCAGGTGTCCCCCATCAGAGCCCTCTCCACAGCAGGTGTCCCCCATCAGAGCCCCCTCCACAGCAGGTGTCCCCCATCAGAGCCCCCTCCACAGCAGGTGTCCCCCATCAGAGCCCCCTCCACAGCAGGTGTCCCCCATCAGAGCCCCCTCCACAGCAGGTGTCCCCCATCAGAGCCCCCTCCACAGCAGGTGTCCCCCATCAGAGCCCCCTCCACAGCAGGTGTCCCCCATCAGAGTCCCCTCCACAGCAGGTGTCCCCCATCAGAGCCCCCTCCACAGCAGGTGTTCCCCATCAGAGCCCCCTCCACAGCAGGTGTCCCCCATCAGAGCCCCCTCCACAGCAGATGTCCCCCATCAGAGCCCCCTCCACAGCAGCTGTCCCCCATCAGAGCCCCCCACTGCAGCTGTCCCCCATCAGAGCCCCCTGCACAGCAGGTGTCCCCCATCAGAGCCCCCTCCACGGCAGGTGTCCCCCATCAGAGCCCCCCCACAGCAGGTGTTCCCACACGGCAGCTGTCCCCCATCAGAGTCCCCCCACAGCAGCTGTCCCCCATCAGAGTCCTCCCACAGCAGCTGTCCCCCATCAGAGCCCTCCCACAGCAGCTGTCCCCCATCAGAGCCCTCCCACAGCAGCTGTTCCCCATCAGAGCCCCCTCCACAGCAGGTGTCCCCCCATCAGAGCCCCCCCCCCACAGCAGGTGTTCCCCCCGCAGCTGTCCCGCATCAGAGTCCCCCACACCAGGTGTCCCTATAGATCTGTACCTGTCCAATAGATGATCCATCATCCCTGTAGCTCGGGCGCGCTGGGAGCAGATGCACGTTGCAGGGGGGCTGGGCATAGGTGGCATCTTTGGTTACTAGGAGGGCGGCACTCGGAGAGCATTTCTAGGAGTGCACTGGATGAATGGCAGCAGCTCCGGCCAACCAAGAAGCCGCTCATCACACCTTCTATGGGAAAAGAGCTACACACGCAGAGGGGGCGGGGCAGACAGGAGACTGCTCAGCCTCCACGCGCACCAGGACAGAAAGATTAGTGGAGTCTAGTACCGGGACGTGTTCCAGTACTAGGCTCCGCTGCGGTACCCAGGCAGCACGGATTGCGGGGACAGCGGGAGCAGTATGCGCTCTTCTCAGTTGCCGGCGGAGAGAGCAAGCGGGTTGGGGAACCGCAGCACCCGCTGCATGCACTCTGCCTCTGGAAACAGACAAGGGGGAGGGAGGGGAGCACTCTGGAGTTTCGGCGCCCCCACCTCTGCGGTGCCCGGGTGCGGGGCACCCCACGCACCCGCATAGTATCGGCCTTGAGTGATGCACCCATACCTCCCAACTTTTGAACTTCAGAATGAGGGACACTTATGGGAGGAAGTAACCGACAAAATGCTTCCATTACAAATGGTTTTGCATAAACTTTGGAAGTGCGTGTAACACAAAGTGTGGAAGGATCCAGGAGTGCGTTATGTACAGAGTGCATGGTTCAGGAGTGCGTTATGTACAGAGTTCATGGTTCAGGAGTGCGTTATGTACAGAGTGCATGGTTCAGGAGTGCGCTATGTACAGAGTCCATGGTTCAGGAGTGCGTTATGTACAGAGTGCAGGGCTCAGGAGAGCACTAGGTACAGACTCCAGGTTTCTGGAGTGCCTTTTGCATATGTTCTGGAGTGTGTTACGCACAGAGTGCAGGGTTCAGGAGAGTGCTAGATACAGAGTGCAGGGTTCTGGAGTGTGTTATGCACAGGGTGCAGGGTTCTGGAGTTACATATAGAGTGCAGAGTTTGTGATGTACAGAGCGCAGGAGAGTGTTAGGCACAGTGCATGGTTCTGGAGTGCGCTACGTACAGAGTGCAAGGGTTCAAGAGCACTAGGTACAGAGTGTAGTCATCCATTCACATTTCACTATTGTCCTTCTCCTCAACTATAACCTCTGCAACCCCCCTCACACACACAACACACACACACATACCACACACACATCTACACATACATCTACACACACATAGCTCCCAACTGTCCCTGATTTTGAGGGACTGTCCCTTATTTGGAACAATGTCCCTCTGTCCCTCATTCCTCCCCATTTGTCCCTCATTTTGGTCTGATCCATATAGTTCTATATAAAATGCACTTTTTATCTATCAAAAAGTGTTTCCCAGTGCTAAACATTTCATCCAATTTCTAAGTTGCTGCACATCCAGCTGATTTGCTAGCCAAACCCTGGCTGTGCTGGATGTGCACACTGCTGCAGGTCCTTTTGAGATAGAACTTAGCTTGTAGTCAATAGCATTATGCAGGACAAAGCCCCTGTATGGTGGGATAGTGGGACAAAGGTTCCAATGTGGGAAAGTCCTGCCCAATCCGGGACTGTTGGGAGGTATAGGTGCACCACAGGCCCTCCCCCATCTTTCATTTTTTCACAATATTAGCCTTGGCTCAAGTGATGTTTATGTGTGGCATGTATGTGGATGGTGTCTAGATGCTTCACTTTGTATAGACAACGTTGTCTTTTTAGATGGTGCTTTGGTGGAGGTGTCTGTGGTTTTTATAGCAGTCTATTTTTACCGTATTTTAGCAATAAACTTTTGCTATTTTTCATTTTTTGATTGTTTCTTGCTTTTTTGTACTATATCCCTGAGTCTCTACATATGGTGCCTTGAACTTTACTTTTTCTTTTAGTTTAGTTCCATTGTTATGAGTCGGGATCGGCCCCTTATTACGATCAGCCGAGTCTTGTAAACTCGTCGATCACAGAGCGCGCTACGCGTGCCCCGCAGGCAGCTCATGCACGGGAGGACGTACATGGACCCCCTGCCGGCAATTTAGGCCCGCGCTGTAGCCATCTTTCAGCTATAGCATGGGCGTCAAGAGGTTAACTTGTTCAGACCCGCACTATAGCCGAATGACGGCTACAGCGTGGATCTACTTTCCCGGGAGGCCGTCAACAGACGTCCTCCCCTTTGCACGCTCCGCGTGGGCTGTGATCACTGAGTCAATGAGACTCGGGTGATCACAGATCACCTTACCACGTGATCAGCTGTCAGCCAGTGACAGCTGATCATGTGATGTAAACAGAAGATCGGTAATAGTTTTTTTTTTTCTCCTCAAGCTGACAGCAAAAAAACACAATCACCGGCTTCAGTGCAAGGGACATGAGGCGTAGCTGCCTCATCTGTGCCCACCAGTACCGCCTTCCAGTGCCACCTGCCAGTGCCCACACAGTACCACGAATCAATGCATAGGTTCCAGCAATCAGTGCCACCTATCAATGCCCATGTGTGCCACCTATGAATGCCCACCAGTCGTGCCAATCAGTGCCTCATCAGTGCCACCTAGCAGTGCTGCCTATCAGTGTCACCTACCAGTGCCGATCAGTGCCCATCCCTGTCACCTATCATGCTCATCAGTGCCACCTATTAGCGCCCTTCAGTGCCACCTATCAATGCCCTTCATGCTGCCCATCAGTGCCACCCACCAGTGACACCTCTCAGTGCCCACCAATGCCTCCTATCAGTGCCCACCAGTGCCACCTCATCAGTGCCCACCAGTGCCGCCTATTCGTGCCCATCAGTGCCACCATTATCAGTGCCCATCAATGCAGCCTATCGGTGCCCATCAGCGCAGCCTCATCAGCGTACATCAATGAAGGAGAAAAATTACCTGTTTGCAAAATTTATTAACAAAATATAAAACGGTTTTGTATTTAAAAAAAAAAATTTGGTCTTTTTAAATTTTTTTAACAAAAAATAAAAATCCCAGCTGTGATTAAATACTTTGGTACAGTGTTGTATGACCGCGCAATTGTCATTCAAAGTGCGTCAGCGCTAAAAGCTAAAAATTGGTCCGGGCAGGAGGGGGGTTTAGGTGCCCAGTAAGCAAGTGGTTAAGATATCGTAACTTACAATCATAAGTTATCCATCACACTTCTGCTTCTACCATGTAATGTTATCATCCTATCAGTCAGAAAATGATTGTGTTCATGAACAAAGTATCTGAATGATGCAAAACAATCAATAGAATTCCCCTTGGCTGTTCGTTAGTTTGATTGAATCTGAATTAAATTAGGTCATAATCGATTGAAAGGGAGGTTCCGGCTATTCGATTGTTTGCAGAGTCACACATCAATTGGATAGAAGAAAAAAAAACAGTATTGGATACAACTTTTCCGTTTTTCAGTTTTGGTGAGATATTCCTATAGGGGGTTAATTATTTCTAAAGGGAGTCATGCCCTGTAATTGTCAACATTAGAAGACTGCAAGTGCATCAGCTGATTGATAATAAAAGTCACTCCCATTCAGGATCAGGATCTAAAAGGCATGTAAGAATCAACATCTTTTTCAAAAGGTAGGAATCTGCGCAAAGTTTGTTAAAACCTGTGCAATGTACATAAATCACCCAGAGGGGAATGTTTTTTTTTTCCCCCAACCCAAAATCATACACCTGGTGAATGTCAGATTCACTGCTTTAGAAATACGGCCTTTGGTTTAGTTCTGTTGGTTAGTTTGTAGATCTGTAGAGCCAACGGTCAAATGAGGTATGTTCTGCATACCTGGGAATTAATAATTTAGTGAAGTATCACCATCGCTGCATGCATTTCAATTCACGTGGATTTTATGATTGTGGACATTTCTCCTTTGGGTGGCCAGGGAGCCCCCCATACGCCGGGCTGTTCAGGGAGGTGACTATATCCATGTTTATATACAGGTGCTGCCTGCATCCCCTTAACCAGTTTCTCTGTACATGTAGAAGTTCTGTAAGGTTGGCCACACATAATGCAATTTTTATCTGTCAGGTATACAACATTTTCCAAGAACTATTGAACTTGAGAAAGACAAATGCCTTAAGCCCGGGTTCACATCATAGCGATGCGGGAACCAGTGCGATTCCAGTGCCAGTTTTCACATTCGGGACAAGGTCATCCAGGGCAAACATGCCAGACTGCCTCCCCCTCCATCCCTGCAATAAACCATTGCGCCCAGGGCAGCTGTCCCTTCTGCCCACCAATGCCCGCATCGCGTCTTCCCCCGCAGGCAGTTCACACTGCCCTCTGTGAACTGCTGTGGGTGTCAATACAAAGGTAATGACACTCCCAGATGGGTTCACAGATTGCAGTGTGAACTCAGACAGGAATTGGATCGCATGCGATCCGATTCCAGTGCGGGGGGGGGGGGGAGGTTCCTGCACCTTTTTTTTGGGCGAGTTCAGCCATCTAACTGTATGGCTGAACTCGCATTGCACAGCCATCGCATGTGATCAGTGCTAGACTTGTGCACAACGGGAAATTTCGTTTAGTTTTGATTTGGTGTCATTCGTAAAATACATCATTTCGTTCTGTTATATTCGTTATGTTACGTAAATTAGTTTTCGGATAATTCGTTATTATTCGTAGAGTGTCGATATTCGTTATTCTGAATCTCGAATCATGTCGAATTCATTCATTATATCCGCTATAATTTCTTTTGTAGTAGTTGAAATTCAATATTTATGTATGTATATATATTCGTGATAATGATTCGTAGTTTGGAAAGTCGTTTGTTTATTGAATCTATTAACACACACAATGACAATATCTCTTCTCCTCTGCTCAAATACAATACAACACCCTTCTCACTCAGTTCTCAGGAATGCACTTTGCCAGTAATCCAACCTCCAGCACAAAATTAATCAGCTGATTGAACTGTAAGATTTACTTTGAGTTGACCTTTTATTTCATTAGATCTTTAACAAATTACCGAATCATGTCGAATTCATTCGTTATATTCACTATAATTTCTTTCCTATTAGTTGAAATTCGTTATTTTTTTTATTCGGACATTCGGATGCATTTGAATATCCGAAAGATGCAAAATTCGGCCGAATTTCGATTAGTTACGAAACAAATTGCACATGTCTAATCAGTGCAGCAATGCGGGTTCAAATCACATGCAATGTCTGTGTTTGCATATGTGTGAACCCAGGCTGAGGCGTGCCCTGGAAAAATTTAGGCAAAGCAGCAAATATTGGAATCATTTTTCAGCCGTGGCACTGTTTAAAAGAATGCAAAATCTCAAGGTGCTCCAGTCTAAAATGTAAATGTTACTTACCCATGGGAAACCTAAACCTAAGGCTGACCATACATTATACAATTTTAATTCAGATTTACCAAAACCATTGAATATGAGGTCAAACCTAAACACTTTCAATTTGTATACAATCAGGCAGGCCCTTGCACTACATAGTTGAAGGTAAATCCTAAAGGAAATTGAATAAAAAAACTGTATAATGTATGGCCAGCTTATGCAAACAACCACCCATCAGAGGTTCCCCATCACATCAGAAGTCCCACATCATGTTAGAGGTCTCCCCATCATATCAAAGTTCCCCCCCCCATGACATCAGCGTCCCTCCTATACACGAGCGAGAGCCTCCATATGTCCCTCCATCACATCGAAGCCTTTCCAGTCCTCACATTACATAGCCCCCCGATCACACAGCCCACCCCACCCCCATTATAGAGCTCTCCTATCACAAAGCCCCCATCACAGAGCCCCACCCCATTGCCGAGCCCCCCAAAAAGTCCCCTCTTCGCATCACCCTACCTATACCATGGCAACACTGGTCCAGGTCAAACTGGGTCCTGTCCTTGTGGCACCTAGGTGGGAAACACAGGGGCACCCAGGGTTCCATGACACCCTGGTTTAGATACACTGGTTTAGAGGCATAGTCAGGGTCTGTGTCAATGGGCTTTTGCTCCAAGTAGGGTTTGCTTTACTATAAGTCAATTGGAATGCAAAACCTGTCAAAATGCATCTGTCAGCAGCAGAAGGAAGGCATTTAAGAGCCTGTATGGTTCCCGGTTGCAGCGCTGTCTTAATGAGTGGGCACTGCCCAGGGGCCCCAGCTGCATGGGGGGCCCCTGCACTTTCCCCAAAGCAGCTGGTCCTTGAGCCCACTCTGCCCCAAGATGGCATGGAGAGTGATGGATACACAGGGGAGACAGGCTGGCAGCGGTGCGCCGTGCTGAGCAGAACAGTACCTATTATTTCACAGCCAGCAGGGAGGGGCATGGCCGGAGCGCCAGGGCTGCTCTGATCCCCCCAATGCAGTTTGAATGCTCGGGACTCGAACGCCGAGGGGTAGGAGCTGGAGTGGGGAAAGAAAATTTACAGGGGAAAACACTCATGCCTCAAGGCTTAAACACAGAATGTAGCCTCCAGCCATTTTTGGATTGATTAGGGCCTAACTATATATTTTTTGTATTTGACATACATCTGAGGTATGCAATTTCTTTGTACACTTCAGGCAGCTGTTATTCGACTATTCAAGTTCCATATATGCATCCCTCTTGGGCTTAAAATAATTTATAATGAAACATGCATTTTTTTCAGGTTTAGCTAAATTTATGTTATCTTGATATTAATAATCGCATAACTTTCATACTTGCTGACTACTTTAAAGTAAATCTACATGATGTAAGTTTAGGCCCTATCTGGAATGAATAGTCTATCTGCGTTGTTTTGAGCCGCATTGGATGCATGTCGTTTTATGTGAATATCTCTTGTCTTATTGAATGCAGCTGCTGTATGTAAAGTAAAGTACAGTGGAACCTCGGATTACAAGCATAGGAGTATGCTCGTAATCCAATGTACTCACATATCAAAGCGAGTTTTCCCATTGAAGTCAATGGAAACGAAAATAATTTGTTCCGCATTGACTTCAATGGGATGCAATACCGCATGCACCCAGAGGCGGGGGCGCCGGAGAGCCTCGGAAACGGCCAAAAAGGCTGGAGGGACACTTTGGCGGACCTCGGCAAACCTCTTTCCGAGGTTTGACGAGGTCAGCCAAACTGTCCTCGAGCCTTTCCGTGCATTTCCGAACTGCGCCAATCTGCGACTTTAGGCTCTGCTCGGCTCCGGCGCCCCCCCCACCTCAGGCCAAAAGTGGTACTGCACACTGCTTTTGGCCTGAATCCTGCTCGTTTTGCGAGACAGCACTCGCAAACCGAGTTAGGAATTTTAGAAATACAGTACTTGGTTTGCGAAACGCTCGTTAACCGTGTTACTCCCAAACCGAGGTTCCACTGTATAGTAATAAAAAATAGAGAGACATATACAGTGTTTCAGCCCTAATCAATCCATAGTGATATATGCGACTCCTGAAAATGCTGCATAGCAATTAATAGTCGCATAACCTTTATTCAGCTCTTTTCTTTTTGTTTTGTGACAAATTCTTGGCGGGCTCTGCACATGGGCTGTGCGAACACGCCTGAGCTCATTCTTACTGTGGATTATAATCATCTCTCCACACTGACACAGCTATGTTTTGCTACAATCCTAATTAAAGCTGTCTCTGTGGGACTAGCAACTTGACTCAATCAGCCAGCCTTTAACAGGGGTCTTTTTGTTAAGAGGGTTTCTAATTAAACCTAGTGACAGGACGGACTTTGTTACGTATGGTGCGTGTCACTGAGATCAATAGTCTGATCCATAAATATTACCTACTCCAATTAACAATAGCCTTGCTATAGGTGTGTGCATGCATGGTTGAAGCGTGATGCAGCTGTTCTTAAACAGACAACGTTGTCTATTTTTAACACGATCTTGGTGTTGGGTACCTGGTCTTGGCCCTCTTTTTGTATTAAACATATTTTTCTAATGAAATGTATCCCTATTTAGCAGCATGGTCCGCCTGTGTCTCTTAGTGGGAATCTTTCCCCTGTAAATTTTCTTTCTCTATAGTATTTAGGCACAGAGACCGCACCTATTATTGGTGAGCCTGCCAATTTTCGGACACCACACGGGTATATTGAACACCCAGTGTTGTAGTAACTAATAGTGAGTACTCATCTTCAACCAATTTTTTAGGAGCTGGAGTGGGAGCTGATGAGTTGGCAGCACTGAGAGCCCGGCTGCGAAAGTGGCATTGTGGATGGTGTCATGGTGAGCCCAGCTGTCCAGCACTGTTTGCACCGAAGGGCTTGGAATGCCCGGAGGGATTCTCCCTCCTCCGCCCCTCATTCTGCCTGCTTGATTGGTATAGGTGAGTTCAGTGCTGGAGGTGGGCACATAACCAAAAGTTTACATGCGCTGTATCTCCACTGGAAAAGGGGGTACTACATGGATGGAATAATGGTGCTGGGGGATATCAAGGGTGTGTGTGGGTAAAACAATGCTGAGGGGGGATCTGGGGTGTATAGGGGGTAGCAATGCTTGGGGTAGCTTGGGTGGCTATAGTGCTAGAGGTACCAGGTATGTAAAGAGACCACAGTGTAGGGGGTATCAGGGATCTAGTGGGGTCACAAATACAGGGGTTATCTTATGGTATATGGTAACAGTGCTGGGGGGATATCTGGGATGTAGAGGGGTCAGAGTGCTGGGGGGATATCTGGGATGTAGAGGGGGTCACAGTGCTGGGGGGATATCTAGGGTGTAGAAGGATCAGAGTGCTGGGGGGATATCTGGGATGTAGATGGGTCAGAGTGCTGGGGGGGTATCTGGGATGTAGAGGGGTCAGAGTGCTGGGGGGATATCTGGGATGTAGAGGGGTCAGAGTGCTGGGGGGATATCTGGGATGTAGAGGGGTCAGAGTGCTGGGGGGATATCTGGGATGTAGAGTAGTCAGAGTGCTGGGGGGATATCTAGGGTGTAGAGGGGTCAGAGTGCTGGGGGGATATCTGGGATGTAGAGGGGTCAGAGTGCTGGGGGATATCAAGGGTGTAGAGGGGTCAGAGTGCTGGGGGGATATCTGGGGTGTAGAGGGGCCAGAGTGCTGGAGAGGCATCAATCTAGCAGATATATTATATGCCCAGGACATCTATGTATGTATTATTTTCCCACTGTTTCTTTGCTGTACAGAATGATTGTTCATGTAGTTAATGCGGAGCTCCACCCAAAAGGGGAAGCTCCGCTTGTCTGTCTTCTACCTATTTGATGTCTATTTACCTGCGCTGCCTTCATTGTAGGGGTCCCAGAGCATTACATTGCCCAGGGACCCATGATGCTCTTAAGACGGCCCTGCCCGATTGTGGTGTGGCCTCATTAATCTCAATGGGCAAGTTTGACAAGTGTTGCTGCCATCAAACTGCTGCTGCCGCAAAGCAGTGCATCGTGGCTGCAGCAGGTGTACAGCCCTGTCAGTCTGTAATTGTAATTTTCTGGTGGGCGGCTGGTGCAAACGCTGCTTGCCTATCAGTGTGAAAGAGCCCAAAGTGATGCCATCAATGCAAGCATATAATAAACAGGGATCCGTTGTGTAGTTGCCACTTCAGCCACCAGGGGGCCCTCTGTTCCACTGTATGCACGGCCAAGTGTCACACGAGGCGTCCGAACGCCACTCTTACGTCACTTCCGGTGCACTGTCAACCTAAGTGCACCGGAAGTGACGTACACCGGAAGTGACGTAAGAGTGGCGTTCGGACGCCTCGTGTGATGATTTTTTGCCTGTTTTTAACTTTTATATTGTAAGAGTCCAGGATTACTTTTGAATTAAACATTATCTGGATTTTACGTACTACACTATCTGGAATTTCTTCTCTCCCCACCTCTACCCACCCTCTCTCGTTCCCTTGTTCCCCCCCTCCCCCTCCCCCCCCCCCCCCCCCAGCGGAGGTGACAGGGTCGGATGAGGACTTGGATGGGATATCTATTGGAGGTCGTTTTGTGAGTGATGTAGAGGTCCCTCTAGTGGTGGATATTTGATTACACAACAGGATCATTCCCTTCCTTATGAGCCTAGAGTGACACTTGGCCGTGCATACAGTGGAACAGAGGGCCCCCTGGTGGCTGAAGTGGCAACTACACAACGGATCCCTGTTTATTATATGCTTCATTTTCAAGTTATGAAGGTGAGGGTTCTGTGAGCTCATTTCTGGATTCATACCTCTCCATGCCCACTGTCTGTTTGGACCTTCCTTGCGTTTTTTTGCACAGACACTTTTTTATGCACTTTGTTCTATTTATTAGTATTTTTTATTTTTAAAGAGACGATTAGTTTTCTTCGTGTTTTTGGATTCATCCATTTATTTTACACTTATTTATTCACTTAAGAGGATTATCGTCTGTTCACCTTTAGACACTGTAAGGTTATTTTTATGTTTGAATTTCTTTGAGCCTTTGCTGTAGCGCGGGATCATTTTTTAGCCTTTGTTACAGAACCTGAAAGCCCACGACTCTTTAGAACGTGGGTCTCAATAGCCAAACCGTCAAATTTAGCGTTTGTAAGGCAGGATGGAACACTGGACCTTGAGATAACAGGTCTGGGCGTACCGGTAGTGTCCACGGGGAACCCACCGTCATCCTTACTATTTCCGCATACCAAGTCCTTCTGGGCCAAGCGGGGGCCACCAGAAGTACTGACTTCCTTTCCTGCCTGATCCTGCGAAGAAGTCGCGGCAGTAGCAGAATAGGCGGGAATGCATAAATCGGTGAGAACCGATGCCACGGAATCACCAACGCATCCGTCCCGCATGCAAGAAGATCTCTTGTTCTTGCCACAAATCTGTCTATCTTTTTGTTGAATCGGGATGCAAAGAGATCTACATTTGGAACCCCCCATCTTTGGCATATGTTCCAAAAGACGTCGGGATGTAGAGACCATTCCCCTGGAAGTAACTTCTGGTGACTTAAATATTCTGCCTGCCAGTTCTCTATCCCTGGAATGAAAATTGCTGATATGCATGGCACATGCCTCTCTGCCCAGACTAAGATCTGGTTCTCCTCTTTTTGAGCAGATTGGCTCCTGGTGCCTCCCTGATGATTGACATAGGCCACTGCTGTGGCATTGTCGGACTGGATCCTGACCGGGCAACCCTGTAGCCTAATAGTCCAGGCCTTTAGGGCTAGACATACCGCACGGATTTCCAGAATGTTGATGGGTAAGGTCCTCTCTGTCTTGGACCATACCCCCTGAACCGCAGACTGTTCCAGAACTGCTCCCCAACCTGACAGACTGGCATCTGTTGTTGCCACCATCCAGGTAATCGGCAGAAAGGATTTCCCCTTCTGCAGGTTTTCGGGAATAAGCCACCAATTGAGGCTCTGACGCACCGCATGAGACAGGTGCATCGGAAAGTCTAATGCCTGAACCTTCTTGTTCCAGGCTGACAGAATACTGTGTTGCAGCAGTCTTGAATGAAACTGAGCATAAGGAACTGCTTCGAATGAAGACACCATCTTCCCTAGCAGCCTCATACAAAGGTGGACAGAAGGACCCTTCTTGGTCCTGACTGCCAGAATCAGCTCCCTTAAAGCAGTGATCTTTGCCTGAGGTAGAAATACTTTCTCCTGGCTTGTATCTATGATCAGACCTAAATACTCCATTCTTCTTACTGGTTTTAGGAAAGATTTTTCTAGGTTGAGGATCCAACCTAGGTGTTCCAGATACTTGACTGTGGTTCTCAAGTTCCCGTTCAAGGAGGCTACCGACCGGTCTATCAGTAGCAGGTCGTCTAGGTATGCTATGACAGCTATACCCTGAGCCCTTAATCTGGCCAGAGGAGGGGCCAAGACCTTTGTGAACACCCGAGGTGCAGTGGCTATCCCAAAAGGCAGAGCCAAAAACTGGAAATGGCGCCCTCCTATCTCGAAGCGCAGAAAATGATGAGCAGGAAAAATGGGCACCTGCAGATATGCATCTCTGATGTCTATCGATGCCAGAAATTCTGCTCCCTGCAGGGTGGAGACTACTGTCTGAATCGATTCCATGCGGAAGGACTGAATCCTTAGGAATCTGTTCAGATCCCTTAAATCCAGAATGGGTCTGACATCCCCATTTGGTTTTTGGACCGTAAAAAGGTTGGAATAGAAGCCCAATTCGTGGTCCTTCGCGGGAACCATCATAATGACCTCCTGTGACAAAAGTCGCTCTAACGCTAGAAGGAGCGACTGCTTCTTCTCTGGGTCTCTGGGGACACTTGATCTGAGGAACCAAGGAGAGGGAAATTCCTGAAACTCCAGCTTGTACCCTAAGGTTACTGTGGAGATTACCCATCTGTCCTGGAAGTCCTCCTGCCAGAGCTCTGAGAACTGTCGCAGTCTTCCCCCCACTCGAGCGAGCGGGGGCGCCCCTTCATGAAGAGGTCTTAGTGTTTTGCCTAGTAGGCTTCTTCCCCTAGGACTTCTTTTGTTCCTGGGGTTGACTCTTGTTTCTGAACCCAGACGGAGGAGGCCGTTGAGAATGCCTGGAGGCTGAAGCCCCTGGCGCTGGGGAAAGAGTTTGAAAGAGGGACGCTTACTCTTCTTCTTGACAGGTAAGAGAGTACTTTTCCCACCAGAGATTTTCTTGATATAGTCATCCAAGTCTTCTCCAAACAACCTTGCACCACGAAACGGAAACCCAGCCAGCAGCTTCTTACATGGTGCTTCGGCTGACCTATTTTTCAACCATAGGATTCTACGTATATGCACCAACCCCAGTGAAAGACGAGAAGTTTGCACGATAGAATCTCTGATGGCGTCACAACGTAACATAAGGCCGCAGGAAGGTTAGCCAACCCCTGGGCCTGCTGTTCAAGTAATACTTTGATAACCTGCTTAACATGGTCTCTTAAGTATTGACAGACTCCAATCGCTGCAACTGCAGGTTGAGCCACTGAACCTGCCAAGGAGAAAACATCCTTCAATAGGGATTCCATCTTTTTATCTACGGGATCCCTGAGCATCTGAGCATTGTCTACAGGACAAGTCAGACTATTATTTACGGAGGAAATGGCAGCATCAATGGCCAGTATTCCCCACATCTTAATAAACCTTTCTTCTATCGGATAAAGTGTTGAAAACTTTTTCGGTGGAAAAAAACGTTTGGGTGATCCCACTCAGAATAAATGAGCTTTTCAAGTAAATTATGAACAGGAAAAGCATGTGCTGTTTGAGGAGGCTTCAGTGACCCCAAAGAAGAAGAGGTTTCTTTAACTGATTCAGATACGGGCAACTTAAATGTGGAGCAGACCAATACAGTAAGCATCTGCACTAAGACTTTTTCCTCTTGGGAAGTCGCAGAGGGTCCCTCTCCACCTGATTCCTCAGAAGAGGAACCATCCGTCCCATCCTGATCCTCTGAAAGGGACTCGTCTCCTTTATCCCAGAGCTCCTCTTCCTGAGGGTCTTGGGAAACAGAGGAAGGCCTAGTGCGTTTTCTTCCACTGAGTGAAGATGTAATCACGGTCATTAATCTCTCCTCTAAACCACGAATGGTTGAGGAAAAAACCTCCTGTGTAATGTATACAGGGGCTGAAGTGCCGGAGGCAGGTATAGCCCCTGACCCCAATGGCTCCCTCTGGCTAGCCGTCCCTGGCCCCACAGGGGGGAGGATGCTGCAGAAAGGGGGTCCTCAGAACCCGACCGAGATCCCCTAGAGTCTCTGGTTCTTGGGGTGTTTGAACCTCTTCTACCCATAGTGCAAAGCAACAAGGTGGAGGTATCACAAAATGAACACTGACTGCTGAGCGTTGTAGTCCGGCTAAAAGCTCTGCGACCAAATGCCCAGTCTGGTGTTACCTTAGTAAATGCTGCCTAGGAGAATGCCTGTGTCCCACCTTACATGCGACCGTCAGCTCTGTGTCCCTCCAAAGGCTGTGTGCACCTGTACAGAGTGCTTTAAATAGCCTGCAGCTGACCTGAGTGGGCGTCTAAGCACCTGTGCTG
Source organism: Lithobates septentrionalis (assembly GCA_037952835.1). Taxonomy (NCBI): domain Eukaryota; kingdom Metazoa; phylum Chordata; class Amphibia; order Anura; family Ranidae; genus Lithobates; species Lithobates septentrionalis. The sequence continues at coordinate 1,687,414 of JBBDGP010001876.1, read as the reverse complement.
ATGTCCCCCCCCCCCCCCCTCTACTGCCCCCCCCCCTCGAATTTAGAAAAAACGAGCGCTTCCCGCGCTGGCCGACCCTCCGGAAACAATATGGAGGAAGGCTGGGGGAGGGGGAGGAAGGAGAGAGGCCGGTAGCGATGGGCCTCTACCTGTAACGGTAATGTCGGCGGCGGTGCTCGAGCAGTGTACAACTGCCTTTCAGGCACCTGTGGCCTCCCCCTAGCCTGGGGAGAACATTCGTGCAGGAGAAATCCCCCCCACCCCATCCTACCTGGAGCCAGCCGGAGACGCTGTGCAGCGTGAGACCGACATCAGCATGTGAAGGTATGTGCTCTTGGCAGCCCCCGGTGGTCACAATAGGCACATAGCATACATTTACCTTTTTAAAGGAGAAAACCTACTAGAATTAAAAAATTCTGTGGAATCTCCTCTTACCTTATCCAGCCGCAGGGTTCTGTTATACAGACCCAATCTTCACCTCTCACGGTGGGCTCCATTTGAAAAAAACGTCAGACTGGATCCCCCTACAAATAGGGAGATCCACAGTTCTGGGCCTGTAAAGCACCCGACTAGAAATTAGGCTAGAAAAAACATTTTCTAATATGCGGGGTCCAGCTCTCTAAAAATAGAAGCGTAATGCCCCGTACACACGGTCGGACTTTTATCGGACATTCCGACAACAAAATCCCTAGGATTTTTTCCCACAGATGTTGGCTCAAACTTGTTTTGCGTACACACGGTCGCACAAAGTTGTCAGAATTTCCAATCGCCAAGAACGCGGTGACGTCAACCACGTACAACGAGACTAGAAAAGGCCAGTTCAGAACCAAGCGCGGCACCCTTTGGGCTCCTTTTGCTAATCTCGTGTTAGTAAAAGTTTGGTGAGAGACGATTCGCGCTTTTTCAGACTCGTGACTTTCAGATCGTTTTCTGCGGTTCAGTTTGTGCTTGTGGGTTTGTATCTGCTCTTCAGTGCGTGCAAGCAAGCTCCGCGTGACTTTAGTCATTGTGTTCTTGTTTGTTTGTTACTGTTTTTCAGGTCGCTCTTCACAGGCCTTGCTGTTCTTCAGTGCGTTCTGTTACTTCGTTCTGAGCAGCCGACCGTTTTCTAGCCATGTTGCGTATACGTACTCCTCGTAGAGTTCGTGCTGTGCGGGAGCTTGGTGTTGGGGTCCTGACCTTGACACAAGTCCAGTCCATGAACAGGGTGGGGAGGAGTTCAAGGACCAAGAATTGGTTGCTCCAGCGTGACCAGTTCTGTCATATGCCTTTGCTCCACGAGATCCGTGAGAATAATCCTGATGATTTCAGGAACTTTCTCCGGATGACGGACCCCGTATTTCACCGTTTGTTGGCTTCGCTGACCCCCTATATCAGCAGGCAGGATGCCTGCATGAGGCAAGCCATTACTCCGGCGCAGAGGCTCGTTGCCACCCTGCGGTACTTGGCGACAGGGAGAAGCCTGCAGGACTTGAAGTTCTCAAAAGGCATCTCCCCCCAGGCCCTGGGGATCATTATCCCAGAGACCTGTTCTGCCATCATCCAGGTCCTGCAGAAGGAGTATATGAAGGTAAGATTTTTATCCTTTAACATCACATTTTATTGTATTTAATGTTTGCTAATATATTGTATTTCTTTCCACATTCCCTAATTACCATGATTGTAATATGCTGTGAATGTCCCCTTTGTCCTCATGCATGCTGGATTTTTATGTCATTATTTTTGTTGTCCTTCATACATATTTGCCTTCACTTAACTCCCCAGCATGCTCTCCTGGCCCTCCATGTAGTCACTTAACAATGTATTTTATCAGCTCCATAGTAGTGCTTTACCCCAAACACCCCCTAAAATGTTTATAAATCTGATTTGTGTTTTAAATTCAGGCAGAGTGCCAGAGGCTTTTTTTTGGGTGTCCCCAAATCATTTTTAACCCTCCCTCCCCCCAACTGCTAAGTCAGCTGATCCCAATTCTCTATCTATCCTCAATCATCTATCTGGTGACTTTGCCAAACCCATACACACTGTACCGATCTCTTTTGTGGTCAGATGTATGGATGAATTCCCCAAAGCATGTAGTGCAAGGGCCTGCCTGTATACTTTCAAATGGTACTGTTTAAAGTTTTTGTATACTATTATTATCTTGATAGGTAATAGCAGAATGTCCAAATGTGCTCAAATGTGTACAGTGTGTATTTATATCTTTGTATTATGACACTTCTTACCTGTCCAGTGGGCTGCCAATAGTGTAACTAAGGAGGGGCTGTTCCAAGTAATACCCATTATTTAGGCATTCATCTCTCAATGAAGTGGAGAGGGTTACCTGTCCAAGAGTCCCCCCCCCCCTCCCTATAATGTTAGAAATGGCCCATGAGAGGGGGGGGGGATATGATAGGTGTACCTTATTCTTTGGTGTTGTAAAATCCCCCTTTATAAATGTTATCTGGATGTTGGCCAAGAATGTTTGTGTCTAATCTGCTTTCCATGTTTTAATGTGCAAAAAGACTAATTTTTTTTTTCCTCAACAGTTTCCTTCCACGCCACAGGAATGGCAGACTGTGGCCTCCCACTTTGCCCAGTGGTGGGACTTTCCTAACTGCGGAGGGGCAATTGATGGGAAACACGTCCACATCGTCCCACCACCCAACTCGAGGTCATACTATTATAATTACAAGGTGTTCAATAGTATTGTAATGTTGGCGGGGGTGTCGGCTAATTATGAGTTCCTGTATGTGGATGTGGGGAAGAATGGCCAGATGTCCGATAGTGGAGTCATCACCCAGACGGCGTTTTACAGGCATCTCCAGAATGGCAGCTTGGACTTGCCACCTCCAGAAGACAATGTGGAAGGACTTCGTCTTCGTTGCGGATGAAGCATTTGCGCTGGGGGACCACCTTATGCGGCCATTCCCGATGAGGACCTTCACCCGGGACCAGAGGGTTTTTATTTACCGGCTGGCCAAAGCCAGAAGAGTGGTGGAGAACACATTTGGAATCATGGCCAGCCGGTTCCACCTATTTCTTACACCCATCCATATGGCGGAGTATAAACTAAATCGTATAATCCTGGCGTGCTGTGTTCTACATAACTTTTTACGGCAACATTCTGCCAACTATGCTGGCTCAGTTGGGCCTGAGGTCGGAATTATAAATGAAACAACCTTGACGGTGCTTAAAAGTGGCCATCCTGGCTTGCCCTCCCTGAGTGCCCGTGATGTCCGGCTAAGATACCTTGAATTCTTTGCGGGTAGGGGGGGCCATCAATATGCCAGACAATTTGTGAAACCTTGATCAAATAAAAAAAAAATTTAAGCAAATCTTTGGTGACATTTACTGCTTGTGTTTGTTTTAGCTGACCCTGACAGAAATGTGGTGAGTCCTGAAAATGGCGTGATTGTGTAACCTTATACAAAGCACTGTTGGGTGTTATTTACTAAAGGCAAAGACACTTTGCACTACAAGTGCAAAGTGGATTTGCCCTTAGGAAATAACCCCCATTGTCACAGAAAGCAGCAATTACTTCACCACAAAAGTGGTGTAGCGTTGAGACAATAATCCACACATTCTTGATTAACAATATTTTTAATAGCTGCACAATCACATGTGCATTTAGAAAAGGTTTTTAAAACAAATCAACATGTTTGTTGTATAACAATTTTTGGGGTGGCATTATCAAAAATAGAAATGTCCATTTAAGTTAAAACAGGCATGTTTCCAAACAACAAGAAAGACACAAATCTTGAACTTACAAAGTTCACATTAGGTAGAACTTGAAGGCAATATCAGACATGAGTATTTAGGAACTGCGTTTGATATTGCGTTCAGATGGGGTGAAGTCACCCCAGGAAAAGCCAAATTTGGAAGATGCACACCAATTTACGAATGTCAACATGTGCTAGCTGCCATCACGGGGGATCAAGGGACGTGTTTTGGGGGAGCAACCCCTTCCTCACAGCTACTTTATTATTGAGGAAGGGGTTGCACCCCCAAAACGTGTCCATTGATCTCCCGTGATGGCAGATAGCACATGTTGACACACTGTGTGCATCCTCCAAATTTGGCTTTTCTAAAAATCGCTAAAACATTTTGAACATTGTAGCACACAAAAAAACAAAGGGATTTGGAGGGGTTTTAAACTCTCCCCAAAACATCAATGATGATCTTATTTTTTTTGAATAACATCATTGATGTTTTTCTTGAGGTTTTCCAATGCTAAATTACACCCCATGATCTCCCCGATCAGGATCTGGGCACTTTCCGAGGTGAAAGGATCAGGATCCACAACATCACGATCACCTAAAAAGAGAGAAACCAAAAAAAAGCAGGTATTCTAAATATGCCGGCATCCATCTCTTACCTGAGCCTGTGGTCGCAGACACTCACCTGTTGTGGTGACTAGTTCCACCGCATCTTCTTCCTCCTGCTCTTCTTGTGTTGGGGGCATTTCCCCTTCTTCCGGGGGGGGGGGGGGGGGGCTCTGGTCTCCTCGGATGAGGGGTGTTCTCCGAGTCTTTTCTCCCCTAATGTAAAGCAAAAATGGTATAATTAGCACACAGATATTTGATGGCAGAACTTTATAGATGAAACATTGCTTGGAAGTGGGGTACAATTGTCTATTTTAGCAGAGTTCCAAGATGTAGAATTTTGAGTGTCCTTTGTCAAGCTTTAATACTTTACCTGTTTTGTACAGGCTTCACAGATGGAGACACCCTATAGTATACACTGGAGCACCTGTGTGGCCCCCCTAATAAAAATGGTGTTCTTGTGTCCCACACTAGTGCTCCAGTGTCCAGATGTGAAAACAGCTGCTGAGTGTCCTCTCCTTACACAGAATCTAGTTTGCATTTCATTCTAGTAACAAACCCATCTACACAACCAAATTAGTTTCATACAAGTAGGCCCTAAAAAATGTGGGCAAATGCATATGCCAAAACAAAGGTGTTTTAGAGGCCGAAAGAAAAATGTTTGATACGAACGAATAATGTGCCCATGAGCATGAAAGTTGACATTTTAAGCTGTACAACACTTTTAAGAAAAGCACATGGAGCAGCACGAACGTAATCAAGACAAAAAGAATAGGAACACAGCACAACTACTTACTTTTTTGCAGCACTCTCCGGATCTTTCTGTACTGCTCATGTTCTCTTAATTTTAGGTCCGACCACCACTTCCTGAGCTGATCTTTCGATCGACGTACCCCGAAATTCCGGTCCAGACTTTTGACCACTTTCGCCATTACCTTGGCCTTTCTGACATTGAGATTGGGGTAAGGTCCATACTTTCCATCATAGTCGGCCTTCTTCAGGATGTCGACCATCTCCAACATCTCCCCAAAGGACATATGTGAGGCCTTAAATTTTCTCCTCCTGGATCCAGATGTTTCCGGCTCCAGGCTTTCCTCCTCATTGCTATAATTAGCACGCACCTGCTGTGTCTCCGCCATGTGCTCTTCCCCCACTGTGGCGAACGAAAAGGGGCAGGGAATAGACCAGAAAGAACGTCAGGGGTGAGCGGAGTTACACGCTTGCGCAGTGTGTATAAAGCGTAACACGCGTGCGTAGTACGTACGATCTGTGAGCGGAGGAAGGAGTATCGGAGGCGCCGATCGTGATAACGAAGATACTTGGGCCTATACTGCTTCTAGATTGAGGCCTATATTGTAACAAGATTAGGAGAGTTTTGCCTGACATTAAGGTTTGTCTTGTGTTGTGTCTTGCAGTGCAAATGGATATCTTTAAAGATACCGACTTCATGGCAATATTCATTGACATGTTCAGGGAGCTGCCTTGTCTATGGGAGATAAACCACCCACATTATAAGAACCAAACAAAGAGGAAGGCAGCGCTGGATCAATTGCTGGAAATTGTGAAGCAGGTGATACCCACGGCAGACATGACCTATTTGAAGATCCTAATTGGTGGCCTGAGGAGCACTTATCTAAGGGAGTACAAGAAAGTCCAGGATTCCCAGAGATCAGTAGCAGCAGATGACATCTATGTCCCCAGGATGTGGTACTATGACAGGCTGCATTTTCTGGCAGGTCAGACTGAACCCAGGTCATCACTCTCCAGTCTTCCTTCCACGCTTCCTTCCCCCCCCCAGCTGAGGCTTCTGACGCACAACCTGGGCCTTCCAGGCAGCAACATGTGGAGGAGCCCAGATTGAGCCAGGTATAGCATTCCTCTAAATATTTCAGGTTGTCCAATCAAAGATGTTAACTAGATGTTAGTTTGGAGTACTAATTTTATGATTGTGGTTGATGATGCAAAACATAAAACCATGTCCCTTTTTCATACACAGGGAAGTCTCAGCCAGGAGGTGGCCAGGCCGAGCAGGCTGCCTGATAGGCAGGTCCCTCCCCTACACCCGCAAAGAGAAAGTGGCAGGAAGAGGAGTACCCTGGAGGAGGCTGCCATAGGCCTCTTTTGGAAGGCTACAGAGGCCCTGAGAAAGCTGGGGAAAAGCCCCACACTGGGGAGGGGGACTTTGCTGGCATAATTGCCTGTAAAATGCAGTGGATGGAGGAGGGCCAATGACTCATGTGTGAGTCCTTAATGTTGTAAGCTCTCAATAAGGGGTTGAGGGGCCAAATAACATCTGCTACCCACATTTGTGACCTCACACATGGTCCTCCTCCTCCTCCTCCAGGTCCTCCTCCTCCTCCTCCAGGTCCTCCTCCTCCTCCTCTAGGTCCTACTAGTCCTCCTCCTCCTCCAGGTCCTACTCCTCCTCCTGCCACATCTCCAACAGCAGAGAGGTAGAAAGAAATCCTGGATAGGCGCACTCTGGGATAAGGACATCTTTATTTCAATAAAATCCAACAATACAGTCAATTGCAGAGACGTACAGGGTGGTAGACTGCTAACGCGTTTCACATCATTTGGATGCTTATTCGTAGCTAGAGAGGGATAGTAGTAGTGTGGTATAAATAGAAAAGTAAAAAAGTAAAAGGGGGGGGTGGGGTATGCATGCCGGTAAAACAACCAATCACCACGCTGCATAGCAAACCCACCCTCTCAGTGTGATTAAAACAATAATGATCCCATTATAAAAACCTACACCTGCAAAAAGAGGAGAGAAAACATCCATTGTTAACCTAAACAAAATGCATAAAGAAAAATATAAGTAGACAAAACTGTCATGCCAATATAAAGCAGCACGAACTCATAAAACTAACTGAAAAAAAAAGAGAAAAGAAAAGGTAGGTATTTGATGCAAAAACCCTCCATAGCAGGTGAAGCCGCAACAATGGAACAAACTTGAGTAGTTGGGAGTGCCAAAAAAGTGTTAAACCATAAAGTCGTGTAACCACAAGGTACTCTGCTCACACATTTGCAAAAACAAAAAGTACACAAAAAATATATGTATGTACATAGACCTAAATAAGACATGCATAAATGTGTGACAGCGCAGTCCCGACATAGCGTACATAAACACTCCAAAGCACTCTCGCAACCCTAAAACAGCAAATGTGCATAAGCAGTTTAGATGTGAGAGTGCTTTGGAGTGTTTATGTACGCTATGTCGGGACTGCGCTGTCACACATTTATGCATGTCTTATTTAGGGGTGTAGCCGTTCTGTTTGCCACTGTTCAGGAGCTCTATATATTTTAGAGACTCGTTCCCTTTTAGGCCCCATTAACGCTATGCGATGCTAAAGTGCAACTTTGAGTGTGACTTTGACCATTTGATAATAGACAATTGTTGCACAACTGTCGCATGTGTAACATTCAGGTGCAACTTTTTAGGGTTTACATTGCAGTCTATGGCAGTCAAGTTGCATGAAAGTCGGACCAGAGTAGTGCAGAGTTTTTTTTTTTTTTTTTTTTTGCTCTGGGAGCACCGGGCACTGTCAGGATTCTGCAACTGTGTGTTACTTGTTACAAGCATGTGGGTGGAGCCTACTTGTACTGCACATCTTCTCATGTATGCGCTCACTAATTCCCGGGACCAGACGGGCTGCGTTTTATGTGGACTCAACATTAGGGTGAACCCCCGACTTAGAAGTGAGCCATGTAGCTGTGAACATGCAAATTCCTACTGTGAAATGCTCTGTCCCATATCGCTACACACCTTGTCTTGCAGAATTTAGAGGGGGACATTGCTAAGCTTGTGTCCCACTTCACCAGTCCAGCTTACCTCTGCCACCTCACTCCCAGTGACAGAATGGGGTCTCGCCGTGCACTAAGCGCCTACCTCATGCGTGCACTTAATTAACTTCTTACTCTCCAGTACCTGCGGCTAGGTAGATGGAGTCTCCGTGCTGCTGTGGGGCACCGACCACTAAGTAGGGTGCCAGAGCACTGAACTCTACCCCCCCCCCCCCACCAGAGGACCCATCACCCATGCCCGGTACCACGATCCACTGTCTGGCAGCTATTACATTTCCACCAGTTCATGGTCACCCGTAGCAACTACACATTTCCTGACAACTCTTTTGCTGGGTTAGTTCTTTGTGATGGCCCTCCTTTCCTCCCTTCCTCCATTCCTTCTCATCCCTGTATATGCTTACAAGCCTTGTTCTTCCAGGTACGCCATGCGCCACTTTCAGTAACTTCAGACCAGGCATAAAACCGTTAAGAATTTGTTCTAAAAATCTGGGTAATACAGTCCAGCAAAATACAAAACTTCTGCAACCTTCCTTCCTAACCCTGACAGTAGGCTGCCCACTGCATACCTTCCCATAGAGTCCTTAGAGGATAAGTTCACCTTTACAAAAAAAACATTTTTTTTTTTTTAATTCATTATAGTAATTTTTTCCAAGAGAATTGCATTTGAAAGACCGCTGTGCAAATACAGTGTGAGATAAAATATTGAAACAACCACCATTTTATTCTCTAGGGTGTCTACTAAAAAAAATATATATATGTTTGGGGGTTCTAAGTAATTTTTCTAGCAAAAAAAAAAATGATTTGAAACCAACAAATGTCAGAAAAAGGTTTAGTGTTTAAGTGGTTAAAGTTTTTTCACTTACACACAAAGTCTATTCCATTTACAAATTGTTACAATGTTTATACTTAAGTTCAACTGATAAAGAATGTTTTGATTCTTGGCAGACTGCCCAGTTTTTCCCTTCCTTTCTTTTGACGGCTGTGGCTTCAGAAGGGCAGAGAGAATTCTTTGTATAGAAAGAATTGTGAAACTTTAGTCAAGATCGCGATAAGAATTCTTGACAATTAATAGTGCAGCTCTAACAGTGTCTCACAAAAGTGAGTACACCCCTCACATTTTTGTACATATTTTGTTAAATCTTTTCATGTGACAACACTGAAGAAATGACACTTTGCTACAATGTAAAGTAGTGAGTGTACAGCTTGTATAACAGTGTAAATTTACTGTCCCCTCAAAAAAACTCAACACACAACCATTACCGTCTAGACCGCTGCCAACAAAAGTGAGTACACCCCTAAGTGAAAATGTCCAAATTGGGCCCAAAGTGTCAATATTTTGTGTGGCCACTATTATTTTCCAGCACTGCCTTAACCCTCTTGGGCATGGAGTTCACCAGAGCTTCACAGGTTGCTACTAGAGTCCTCTTCCACTCCTCCATGATGACATCACAGAGCTGGTGGATGTTAGAGACCTTGCGCTCCTCCACCTTCCGTTTTGAGGATGCTCCACAGATGCTCAATACGGTTTAGGTCTGGAGACATGTTTGGCCAGTCCATCACCTTTACCCTCAGCTTCTTTAGCAAGGCAGTGGTTATCTTGGAGGTGTGTTTGGGGTCGTTATCATGTTCTAATACTGCCCTGTGGCCCAGTCTCCGAAGGGAGGGGATCATGCTCTGCTTCAGTATGTCACAGTACATGTTGGCATTCATGGTTCCCTCAATGAACTGTAGCTCCCCAGTGCCGGCAGCACTCATGCAGCCCCAGACCATGACACTCCCACCGCCATGCTTGACTGTAGGCAAGACACACTTGTCTTTGTCCTCCTCACCTGGTTGCCGCCACACACGCTTGACACCATCTGAACCAAATAAGTTAATCTTGGTCTCATCAGACCACAGGATATGGTTCCAGTAATCCATGTCCTTAGTCTGCTTGTCTTCAGCAAACTGTTTGCGGACTTTCTTGTGCATCATCTTTAGAAGAGGCTTCCTTCTGGGACGACAGCCATGCAGACCAATTTGATTCAGTGTGCGGCGTATGGTCTGAGCACTGACAGGCTGACCCCCCCCCCCCACCCTTTCAACCTCTGCAGCAATGCTGGCAGCACTCATACGTCTATTTCCCAAATACAACCACTGGATATGATGCTGAGCATGTGCATAGCTGGATGCTGCATTCGTCCTTGGGGGGGGGGGTTTACCCATTGGGTTGCCAATGTGTGGAAGACACCATCTCCGCTCCCGAACAGATGTTTCCCCGTTTGGGGATATTCGTGGCCCACAGTACCATATTACCAGCACATGGATGCCTGTGGGCATCATATGGGGCACTATACCCTCTTTGGCACTTCCAACATTTATGACTATATTAGTCTAATTAGTAATTTTTAACATGTAGTTTCAGTGATAGACTGGCACGCTTGCTCCTGATGAGTGACATAAAGTCACAAAATGTGTTGAGCCAACAGATGTCGTGTTTTAACCACGTGTATTCATACCCCTATCTACTGTGGATTTTCCCATGTATTCTTAATACTTTATATCTTAACATGGATTTATATATGCTGGGTCCCAATATTTATCATGTGTTATCTTTCTCAAAAGAAAAGAACTATTATGAACTGTGTATTTTCTGGCCAATTAAAGCTTTTTTATCTACGTATATATGTATGTATGTATGTATGTAAGTATGTATGTATGTGTGTATATATATATATATATATATATATATATATACAGTGGCTTGCGAAAGTATTCGGCCCCCTTGAACTTTTCAACCTTTTGCCACATTTCAGGCTTCAAACATAAAGATATAAAATTTTAATTTTTTGTGAAGAATCACCAACAAGTGGGACACAATTGTGAAGTGGAACGAAATCTATTGGATTTTTGAAACTTTTTTAACTAATAAAAAAATGAAAAGTGGGGCGTGCAAAATTATTCGGCCTCCTTGCGTTAATACTTTGTAGAGCCACCTTTTGCTGTGATTACAGCTGCAAGTCGCCTGGGGTATGTCTCTATCAGTTTTGCACATCGAGAGATTGAAATTCTTGCCCATTCTTCCTTGCAAAACAGCTCGAGCTCAGTGAGGTTGGATGGAGAGCGTTTGTGAACAGAAGTTTTCAGCTCTTTCCACAGATTCTCGATTGGATTCAGGTCTGGACTTTGACTTGGCCATTCTAACACCTGGATACGTTTATTTGTGAACCATTCCTTTGTAGATTTTGCTGTATGTTTGGGATCATTGTCTTGTTGGAAGATAAATCTCCGTCCCAGTTTCAGGTCTTTTGCAGACTCCAACAGGTTTTCATCCAGAATGGTTCTGTATTTGGCTGCATCCATCTTCCCCTCAATTTTAACCATCTTCCCTGTCCCTGCTGAAGAAAAGCAGGCCCAAACCATGATGCTGCCACCACCATGTTTCACGGTGGGGATGGTGTGTTGAGTGTGATGAGCTGTGTTGCTTTTACGCCAAACATATCGTTTTGCATTGTGGCCAAAAAGTTTGATTTTGGTTTCATCGGACCAGAGCACCTTCTTCCACATGTTTGGTGTGTCTCCCAGGTGGCTTGTGGCATACTTTAGACAAGACTTTTTATGGATATCTTTGAGAAATGGCTTTCTTCTTGCCACTCTTCCATAAAGGCCAGATTTGTGCAGTGTACAACTGATTGTTGTCCTATGGACAGACTCTCCCACCTCAACTGTAGTTCTCTGCAGTTCATCCAGAGTGATCATGGGCCTCTTGGCTGCATCTCTGATCAGTCTTCTCCTTGTCTGAGCTGAAAGTTTAGAGGGACAGCCAGGTCTTGGTAGATTTGCAGTGGTCTGATACTCCTTCCATTTCAAAATGATCGCTTGCACAGTGCTCCTTGGGATGTTTAAAGCTTGGGAAATCTTTTTGTATCCAAATCCGGCTTTAAACTTCTCCACAACAGTATTACGGACCTGCCTGGTGTGTTCCTTGGTCTTCATGATGCTCTCTGCACTTTCAACAGAACCCTGAGACTATCACAGAGCAGGTGCATTTATACAGAGACTTGATTACACACAGGTGGATTCTATTTATCACCATCAGTCATTTAGGACAACATTGGATCATTCAGAGATCCTCGCTGAACTTCTGGAGTGAGTTTTCTGCACTGAAAGTAAAGGGGCTGAATACTTTTGCACGCACCACTTTTCAGTTTTTTAATTGCTAAAAAAGTTTAAAATATCCAATAGATTTCGTTCCACTTCACAATTGTGTCCCACTTGTTGGTGATTCTTCACAAAAAATTAAAATTTTATATCTTTATGTTTGAAGCCTGAAATGTGGCAAAAGTTTGAAAAGTTCAAGGGGGCCGAATACTTTCGCAAGGCACTGTATATATATATATATATATATATGTATATATATATATATATAATGAAATATTTATATAGTGTATTATGAATTACCAGTATATGTTGTAGATATAATTACATTTACCTAACAACATTTTTTTGACCCATCGTGTACTTCTTCATTTAGAGTCCCGCCCCTTTTTTCTAGGGATGGAGATTGATGACTATGTCATCTCATATAAAGTCCCAAAGGGTCTGGAGGATATTAGTTATGAGGAAAGGTTGCGAGCACTGAACTTATTCTCTCTGGAGAAGACGCTTGAGAGGGTATATGATTTCAATATACAAATACCAATAGGGATAAAACTTTTTTTTGCAGAAGGGAGTTTAACAAGACTTCCACAGGCGGTAGTCTCAGCGGGGGTACATTGATAATATCAAGAAACTATTAGATGAGCACCTGAACGACCGTAACATACAGGAATATACAATGTAATACTGACATATAATCACACACTTAGGTTGGACTTGTGTCTTTTTTCAACCTCACCTACTATGTAACTATATCAAGTAGATATGGTATGCAGACACACATTTCAAAAGATTATAACCCTCAGTCCCAAATCTTATTATATTTGGATGGGCATCCCCTATGAATGTATAAGATTTTCTTAAAAGACAAGGTATTGTTTGTTTTACGCATGCAGGTGCAAAACTCACGAGGTGAAGCCCTCATCTATTGTTTGGCTATCACTTTTCTGGCTGTGAATAGTGTTTCTTGCAGGAAAGCCTTGGTGAACTTATCTAGATTTGAGTCAGGGAATATTCCTAATAGGCATTGCTTGGGGTGTAATGTTAATGGGGAGCCCATGGTGTCATGAAGGAACTTGACTACCTATGTCCAGGAACCCTACATGATTGAACAACTCCAGAGCAAGTGGTAGAAAGTACCATTAGTACAGTTACAAATCAGACATAACATACTTTGCTCACTTTTATAACAGGCCAATCTAAGAGGAGTAAGATAGGAGTGATGTAGTATATATAATTGGGTAAGGCGGTCTGATAACTTGGGTAACACTCTTACATGTGTCCAGAGCATCACTCCATTCATCATCCTCTGTACTCATGTCGTTCTCCTACCTTGTCTTATGCTGGCCATACACTATACAGAAAATCGGCCGAACCCCTTTTCGAAAAACGAACGTTCGACCGTGACCGCAAACGATCGTGCCATCATATAATGACCGATAATCTGTTCAGTGGACATGAATAAATAATTTTGTGTTCGTTTTTTTACATATACCTAGTGCAGGCAGTTCGGACGGGAAACACATTAACCTTGCAATTTATCGTACGTTCGGCAGAAATTTTCCAAACATGCCGTTCGTTTTTTTTTCCACAAAAACGTCACAAACGATTATCGATTTGTACCCACTAACTTGCCGAAAAACGAACGAAGTGTCCATACGAACGATTTTTCGGCCGATTTTTCGTATAGTGTATGGCCAGCATTAGTCCTGTCAGGGAAATCTGGTTGTACGCAGAGCACACAGCCAAATCTCCTGTTTCTAATCATAATAACAATTTTGTTTAATGATCTAAATGGATCTCACCTTTTTGATCATATATCTCTCCTTCTGATGTAGCCCCTCCTCTGGTGTGTGCGCCCCATGCACCCAAATAATCACAACCTCACGCTTCCAGTTCCAAGATCACACTGAATCCTCATCCGTGTGCTCACTCTTTATTAGCATAACAGGTAGTCCCAAAGCTCGAGGGTTCGGCCTCCAACAGCCAAACACCTCTTACAAAGCTTGTGACCTCACAGGATGTCAATGACCATATAAGGATTTAACAACAGAACACAAAACAACCAATTACTACAGGACATGATACAATATACTAAATGACGATGACTAAAGTTCCTTGTGCATGGAATATTATCTGCAGGTGTATGTCATGGCACCCCAAACATGTTGATCAGGCATACCAGGGGTGACAAGAGCAAACCACCACTGAACCGATAATGTCTTTGCAGAGCGAACGCATCCCCACCAGACGATCGTTATGTGCATTGCACAGGGGCCCTTTGCTGGCGAACATGTCTTCTCTCCGCAAACACCTCTCTCCAAACACCAGGAAGTTTTCCACTACCTAACAGATCTCAACCAGCGTCAGCCTGCCCCAGTCAGCTCTTTAGAGCGGGCTGCGATTGAACAGACACTGGCAGACTCTTATGACAATACATTAATATAATATTGGACGAGGAGGGAAGGAGCAACATACCATAAAATATAGAGGTCAAATTATGGGGTTCCGTACTTTTAACCACTTCCATTAATGGAAGTGACTGTGGGAATTGTGATAAAAACTGTGTTTGCATGGTGGGATGAACCTGTAAAAACCTGAAGAACATATAATTAGGCAGTGTGAAGTCCTCCCTGAGTCTTAAAATATTTATTTTTAATATACTTGCA